>OY101431.1:12775082-13311708 GCA_956483605.1 Tuberolachnus salignus
TAAACCAATTTCGTATCTCGGGTGTATTTTTAATATGTTCAACAAAATAAAGTTTTAAATAATTTGTTAATACTAAATGTATAAACAGGTAGTAATAAGGTTAATTGATCAAACAATATTTTTAAATAATACAATGAAGAATAAATTATTATTAGAAATATTTCATGTAGTTTTGTAGGCTCTAAAAACAAATATAAACGAGTAGAGTGAAAATAATTTTATTGGGGAGAAAAATATCGAGTAGCCTGGACAAATTCTAATCTTCCGAACTGAATTTGTTTCCCACTAACTCTCCATATTAGTAATAATTCATTACAGGGAACGGATTTATGTGCATAATACCCATTTGAAATATGTTTAAATTAATGAAATTAAATTCATTACAATATTTGCTCGTCGTTTTTCACCGTCCAACAATAACCATATCTCAATCGACAAAAATTAAATCCACGTATAACAAATTAAAAAATAACAGTATTTTTTGTAAAATCGTATAAAACTAGTATCATTTTATATATGCCTACACTATTTTTTTTTTTGTCGTCCATTTAATTCGTTCTCGTACACCGTTCTTAATCCATTTATTGAAATTTGTAATGTAACTTATTAATCAATTTTTACTTGCAACACACCATTGTTATTACTTTTTATTCTGTATTTGAAATTAGACTTGTCCGTAAAATAAAAATCAATAAATAAATTATAGTTAGGACGATGGGAATTTAAATGAGGTTATTTAATTTTATGTAAATAACTCAAATATTCTACATGTGTATATGTTTTGTTTTTTTTTCTTGCAATTTGTCGTTGTGTGTAATAAGATAATATTTCATTGTAAACTTTATAGACGATATTATATAGGTGTAGAGGGACTTGGTTTTAGATACTGAGCGAATGTTTTTTTTTTACATTTAAAAATATTTTTTATTATTTTTCTCTGTCCGTAAACACGTTTTTCTGAAAGAATTTTGAATCTAGCTGATGCATTAGAGAGGTCATAATTTTTTTGTTGATGCAGTTTTGTTAATATTTAAGAAAAATAGGGAGAAAACGTGGGGAAAACGGGAAAATGTACTGCAATGGTTCATTATTACATTTTGTTGCAAATCGATTACAAATATTCGTGGAGACCTGAAAGGCGTGGTTTCAAAAACATTTCGGTCATTTTCGAACTATTTTTACGCATTTACGTTTTGTTGGAATTAGTTAAACAAAACTTTTTTTGGTCGAGCACAGTGGCCCGAAAATTTGACACTAAGTCCATCGTAGGTCGTACGTAATGATTAAACAGAAACAAGTTGAGCGTAGTGTAATAATTCTGTTTTATACGCATGTTAATTGTACATTTTAAAAATTCCGTTATTTCAAAACATGATTAACTGAACTTCGCTCAGAATCGTTGTTCATTATCAACGGTTCATCGTCGAGCACATATATAAATTAAATTTCCCTCTATGTTCCCGACTTCCCTGCTACAACAGTGGCCCACCCACGACGTATATGCCCGTCTTGTATTTTTATTTTTTCTTTCTTATAATCCGGTTTATAATTCGATTCTCCCTCGTCGTCCGATGCACGCGCACAAAAACACATTAAAATCCTTTGTGTCCGTTTCACGTTCTTTGTGTTCAATTGCCACGTTAAAAAAACGTCTTCTCTCCAATGACTATAATTACACACCGCGCCTCCCTCGCCCATCACCGACTACTTCGTCCACTCCACGCACCGTGCCCAGCTCGTATGCCTCCCCTAATAATCTCATATACATACTTATACACACTCATATTTCCATTAAAATTGATTACGTTTTTATCTATTATATACACGCATTACAATATTATGTTTACAGCATTCTATCATATTTATCGCGTGTGTTGATCGTTTACTATATGGACGGTCGACAACAATTCGGACCTGGGCGGACCACCAAGTCCATATCTCTAAATTCTACGGACCACGTATTATACTTTATAAGTACCATAAGTCTACGGTGCGTATAGAGACATTTTTTTTCATGGAGGCAAGGGACCTGACAGCATTTTTTTTTTTTTTTTTTACATAAATACCTTTCCAAGGCCCCGCCATACATTTATATACCAAAATTAAAAACACAAGAAAAATACATTTATAAAATACTCATAATGTAGAATTTTTGGTATTCATAACGGAATTATTCAAGTCGGTTTAATTATTACAAAACAGTATCAGCTTAGTAGTATTGAACAGTTAAGTATTAAATGATTCGTGTCTTAACCGTTAATACTTATTTGCCATTCGCCCACCGGTTTCATCAGAACGACAATTTCTGCCTAACGCCAAAAAAATGCCTACTTTCGAAACCAAGAAAAATATTTACACATAGGCAATTTAGTTTTTCTTATGTAAAATCGGTTTTATTATTAAAATAAGTGAATATTGAAATTTAAATAGGTTTAAGAAAAATATATTATTTATCGATCATGCTTGATTTTAATTATATTTAATTTAGAATTAAAACACTTCGTATTATATGTATTTATAAGCTATCTCGTATTGAATTTTATATAAAAAATTGTTAAAATTAGTTTTCAGTTATAAAATATTAAACATCTTTATAATATAGAAAAGAGACGAAATACAAGTAAACGGTGTAAATGTATAGCATAATTCGAAGCGACTCTGTAGCCCATCTTTATTTCAATCTACACATTTCGGATTTTTTACACGGTTTATACGAGATAATTAGTAAAACAGCTAGATTTTCGGACGAAATGGACGCAACAGCATACAGAAGAACCACAAAATGACAATTTAAATATAATTAATTGTCGATAATATAGTTTATTGATGGATGAGTAAATAAAAAATAAAATGCAATATAGAAATATGTATAATTTGAAATATTTTTAACCGGTTTGTCCAATTTACTACGTAAACTTTTATTTTTTATTTTTACATGTAATAAACAATCTGTATCAATAGCTAGACACAATAAAAAAAAATGTGATACAAGTTACAATTACCTAGTCATGAGAATTTTATTGAAATAAGCCACCAACTTAAATTTGTATTTTATAATTATACAAAAATTATTTAAATCAGTAAAAATTGAACTAAAAAAATAAAAATTGTCAAAATTTTAATTATTGCAATTAAACAAAATTTAAAATTGTATTTAAATTATGATTTAAGCTCACTTAGCAATAAATATAAGCATCTAAATGAAAATACTTCACTGCCTTAGGTATTATATTATTATGGCACTGTTATTATTTTTTTGTCAAAACTTTTCGAAAAACAAAATTACTAAACGGACTATTATTATATAGTTCGTTATATTATATTATATTATATTATTATAATTATAGACTTTTGTTGTATTAATTGAGTTTTGATATTTTTATCGCCAAAAAAAACACTAATTGGAGAACATTAATCTATTATTTCGTGGACGAAAATAGTGCGATTATAGGGCTAAAAGAGAAACTCGTTTTCGCGCATTGCTTAAAACCTGTTCGCACATTCGGTGCGATAAAGGGTTAAAATAACACTAAAATAAAAGTAATTGTCTGTCAAAATTGCATTTTATTGCAATAGAAATAAATGTTGTATTCAAATTAATATTTAAGCTCACTTAGCAATGGATATAAGCATAAAAAAAAAAGGTGCAAACCCAATAACTCCACGGCCATAATTATAACAATATATAGTCTATAAGATTAAGTCTAAAATTTTAATCAGACTTTACAGCAAATGATTCTTTTTTTTTCTATTTTTGATAGAAACATATTACTTCTTAACATAAATTCGTTTCGATAACTTTTGTATAAATTAAATCAAAATTATTTCGCTTTTTTTTTTAATAAATTGTAAGCTAGTAGAGGAAACACGTAGGGCAATTACTTGACCCCAGACGCATCGTTTATTGAACAAAGTATCATATTTGAACCATCTCATTGCCGATTTTTATGTTTTTAAATATCATTATTGCGTATATGCAATCTTACGAGGGTAAAATACGTGGACGATACATTCAACACCGAGTTCGCAGGAAAATGTTTTTTTAGTATATTTGATATTATTTCATGAGTTAGAATCCTAACCTTCATTTAACTTATTTAGCATATTTTGTAAATTGCGATAAAAAAATACAAATTTATTTTATTATTAATATTAAGGTACTTGAAAAAAATATTTTTTGTATTTAACAACCATCATTTTTTAAAAATATTATTTAGAAAAAAAACAAATACTCGGTGATAATACCAAAAGAATATTGTTTTTAAATGTATTAATAATTATATTTGTATTATTGTTTTATATTCCTACTGTTATTATAGTGCAATTATTCCATTAACGCAAGTACAATAAAAACAAATTGCACATTAAAGCATATATTGAGATTCATTGATTATTTTTTGATATTTTTTCTAATTTTTAAAATAATACAAGGAGAATATTTGTAGGTGTTTTTTTTTAGAGATTGTTAGCGTCATATTTTAAGCGTTTTAAATGAATATAAATTCGGATAATAATTACAAGTATAGAGAAAAAGAGAAGATTTATTTGTACGGAAAAAATTTCACTAATGCTGTGCACACAATGAGGGTTCACAATTATATGTTAAATAAAAAAAATTGACTTATAATTCGGGGCATCCTTTTATTTATTTTTTTTTTTTTTAGATATATCTATAGTATCATTTTCCAAAAATGTCGACTGTATATTTTGATTGGAAGTCAGTGCTCAAACACATGCAAGAATTAACTTTGTTTTGGATTTCGTGACGTTTTAAAATCATATAGGAGAACAACAACAAATATTTTAGTGGTTTTTAAATTTATTTTATAACGATCGAGGTACGTTTTTCTATGCTTAATCAATCGGTTAGACGGTAAACCTTGTCAAAAAATTATGTACTTTCAGTAGAAAATATATCTAGAATAATAGTAGATGCTTAAGCCCAGAGACGAGGGTTTTTTTTTTTTTTTTTATTCGAAAACAAGAATAAATATCCTGGCAGATGGAATTTAAAGAAAAAAATATAATAAATAATCCGATTATCGGATTATGCCCGGCGGTCAGCCAAACATGAAAATGCATTTATACATTTTGATGTTTATATAGATAAAAAAAAAAACACGTTCTCCCTAATAATTTAAAACGAAAATATTGTTAGTATTCAACTACGTCGTAGAATCCGAAAAGACCGTGACCTCACGTAGAGTCTCATATAATGACGACGACCACCTGTTATTTAAAACACCTGCAACGTGTCTGTATTATATAATATGACGCAATAGAATTGGATAAGAAAAAAAGTGGACTGGTAGGTAGCTGGATTTAGTTTTTGTACATTTATAACGATTCCTACCGAGGTTCTGGCACTCCTCATAAACACAAAAAAAAACATGAAGGGGGCTCTTCAAAAAAAAAAATCTTCCAAAATACGCCACTGGCTACACAGTTTAGGATAACATAAAAATGTAGTATAGATGATAATGGCCATAAATTAGTACGAATTATCGAGTAATAATTAAATTGGTCTTTTTGTGATAAATCTAAAACCGTTGATAAAAATAAAAATAGGATATTTATGAAAAAAAGAGCCGGAAGAATGCTCGTATAAGCGGACACCTGGACGCCCTACGCAAGAATCATTTTAACTCGATTTTAACTTTTTAACATGTCAACTCGAACTATTTTTCGAACCAACAAATAGCCGTATAATAATATTGGAAATCCTAAGACAAGAAGTTTATTTTTTTATTTTTTTCCAAAATCGTTTAAATTTTAGATTTTGACGGAATATCGCGTATCGTTTTCATGAATCAAATTTGTTCGGGTCGGCGAAACGCACGGGCGCATTCGACACCGTCGTCGGGTTCGTACATAGTGGAAAATAAAAGAAGAAAATTGAACGTAATTTCGATTGTTGGCCAAGAGCGTCCGGGAATTATTACTTAAAGATCCGCCGCGGTGTTGATATTATTATTATTATTATTACCGGCTCTATGTTGTTGTTTTTTTAATTTAATTTAATTTTTATTTTTTTATTTTTTAATATTGTGTAATACGTGTTCGTTGGTTAAAGAGAAAGCCGGAGCCGAGTAACAATATCCGAAGGTCAAGGCCATTAGTCGAACCCGTGTCCGGGCGACGGTGGTTATTCGACGCTGACCGTGGGAACGTTATCGAAAATAATATTACACTGTTCATAAAATATATTTTTTTTTTTTTTTACTCGCTCTTATATCACGAACTCATCATCGTACGAACATAAGTAACCGTATTGACCTAGGTATCCTGGCTTGGGCGGCCGTCGGAATGTTAATGATTATAATACTATATAATAGTCATGGTAAAAAAAAATATTCTCGTCCGAAACGTTTTTTTTTCTTTCTAAATTCTCCCTCTCACACTTACTCGCATTCTCTTTGTACCCTTTTATATTACAACAAGCCCGTCTCCATACGGAAACAACAAAAACCAATTACATTGTTTGTACGCGTACTGTTTGTAATGCGCCGTGGGCAAAAGAAGTAGGCTGCTAATGGAATTATAATCAACCGCCACGATAGTATTGTTCATTTCGGGGGAGCGACCCCATTGGTTGCATTTATTAGTTTTCATAACGAGTAAAAACTTCTAAAATCGCATTGAACGGTACCCGAACGATTTCCGTTTTACGTGCACCTAACATGCTTTTGAACAAATATGATAGAAGTAAACAACAATAGGTTAGTAATCATAACCATAAGTGTTTACAAATAATCCACGCCTTTATATATATATTATATTAATACTTTTTTGCACGAAAAAAAAAGTACATGATTTGAAGAAGACAGGTTAGCGCCAGTACTTCTGCGGGAGTATAAATTGATAATATATTACATTTTTAAGGTTCGCTCAAACCGAAGCGGCAGCGGTAGCGGTAGCGGCAGCGAAATTTAATGTCCATACGTTTTAATACGAGTGCACTCACTAGAGCGAAATTAATACCGCGGCGAAAATGTTACCGCAAGATTGAGCGCGATATTTTTATTTTTCGCTGCAGACACTATATTTTTCGTTTACCGCTGCGATAATCAGTTGTAAATTCCCAACTCATATTATTAATATATTTATCAAACACATATATATTCATCGTAATCGTGCACTTTCTCTTTGGCTATTAATTTTATGAACCCATTTTCGTCTTTTACGTCTAAAAATTAAATATTACATGATTTTTTTATTATTTGTTATTGTAATAGCACAAACTGTATTTAAAAACAGTTGTAGCTAATATATTATAATTAGGGTTAGGATGTTGATGACTTTCGTCGTCTTTCCTTTGATAACATCATACATATTTTAATTGTACAGTGCAACAATGCAATATGAATATTAATATATTATTATCACATCAACATATTCAACATCATAACTCTAATTATAATATATTATAATTTGTTGAGATCTATTAGTCCCTAAGCCTAATTATAATCCTATGGTACCTTTTTTGTTCTTCATCATCCATTACAGCTGCTAACAGTAATACATCTTCTTCATCTGAACTTGAGTTTTCATAATAAATATCCATGGTATGATAACAATTTAAAAAAAATATAGAAATATGTTGTTTTGTACTTTTAAATATTAATATTAGTAAAAAAAAATATAATACGTAATAACAAAATACATGTACGCGCATGGGTGTCACAATGTCGACTAGTAATTTTTGGCGAAATATTTCGCTCCGGTTAGGTTAGATCAGCGGTATTTAAAAAGCGATAAATACCGCTGCCGCTACCGCTACCGCTGCCGCTTCGGTTTGAGCGAACCTTTATAGTTTAATATTTATCGTAGACAGACGAAAAAAATCGTTTTTCTGGTTGAAACTATCAAATCAATTATCATTGTGGAAACAAATTTTAAAAACTATTCCTGTAATGAGTTTTATAATATTTTATTTAAAGAAATTAAGTTACTCAATGCAATTAGTTCAGCACAAAAGTACAGAGAAATAGCAGAAGAAGAAATTTACCAGCCATCATCTTCAAAATACATTTTTTTTTGTATTTTACTGTACATATTAATATTTTATATCTATTTCAAAACTATTACAAAGCACGCATTTATTTTTTTTTTTTTAATATTATCATATTTAGTTAGGTAAATAAAGCGTCCTGTATTTTAATTTTATTTGTATGGTCCCCAAACTAAGCCCCCCGCGGCAGATTAGGAATAATTTTATTTTTTCAATTCGAGCACTGCTTGCGATCAGAACCCCTTGATCGTATTTAAATGAAAGTGAATTTGAATTAAATAAAATATTATCAAGTATATACTCTTAATGTATATTGTATGTACGCTTTATAATTCGCTCAAGAGACTTCCAAGGTGTCTATAACTGTTGAAGCCGATAATAAAGAGAAACCTCGTAGCACACCACCACCGCCGACCACACTTACACACGCACAACACATGTTTTATTTTTGTTTTAATTGTGTCGTTTGTGAGTTATGTTGTATGAAAATTAATTATTATTTTTCTTTTTTTTGTACTCTTCCGAACGTGGTCACCGGCAGCGCCCATCAGCAGCATTAAGTGTTTTTTTTTTTATTATAATTGTTGTGTAGACGCGAATCGCCGTATATTATTTTTACATTGTTGTCTGTCTGTGTTTTACGTGTATTTTTTACTGTACAATTCTATAGGTCCAGCTGGCCAGTCTGCGCTCCGCAAACTGAGAGTTATTTTGTAAATTATTCGTATTATATATTTTTTATTACTATTTGTCAGATTTTTATTATGTATATATATATATATTCTGTTGGGCCGTCAGGAGGGCGGTATTATTATTAATTTGTACTTATTATACCGCATCACCTAATTGCTGGATGGGTGGGTATTGTTATAGGTACTGAGTGTGCTGCGTTGGCACCGCCGGATGACGGTATGATTTTTGGACGGACAAACCGTTGGGCGCCAATTACTCGTAACAACACGTTTTATATTTTATTTGAAAAAACATTTTTCGAATTAAATTCATATTTTTTCGATAAACTGTGAACTTTAAAATTTGGTTGTTCATTTTAATTTGAATTCCAAATATTACGTATGCTATTTATACAAAAATTGTATTAAATTTAAAAAATTAAAAAAATATTTATTTATAAAACAATTACAATACAACAAAAACGTAGTAGAAGAACAATATAAATCCTGGAGTATTAAATATGTTGCGTACTTGCATGTAAGTACGATCGGTTTCGATTTCAAAAATCATCATCGGGTGATAGGTATAACAGAGTAAACGAAAAATTATTTCGCAACCGAAAATCCACAACGGGGAATACGTAGAAAAATTAACTGTTTTTATACAAGGAGTAAATTAATTTTTATTAGATCATATTTTAAAACGAGATGAGATGGCATAGATTTAAGAAGTATTATTTATTCTCTAAAAACTATTGTTATAGAGTAATATTTTTTTCAGAATCTTTCAGTACGCTCAAAAGGTTTTTAAATTTATTTTCGTTGACTTCATTATAAACACGCAACTCATCCAATCCAGAACAAATGTAAACATTGTCTGGGATATTCAAAATTTCTATGTCGTTATTTATATAAAAATCAACGAAATAATTATTTTCTTAACCGTACATTGCGAACGGCAAGAATCATGAAAAGTTTTCTTTAATTTTATTTCGGAGACATGCTCTTTGCATCATAACGTGACCATAATTTTTTTTACTCAAAGAGGGTCACCTATAAATTTTAATAGGAAAACCATAATGATTTTTGCGTAAAATGATAACACTAGAATTATAGTAAAACACAGTGCGTTTTTATTAGAAAAAAAAACAATTAATCTTTTATATAATTATTTTAATTATATATACGTGATAATTTCACGTATTTTGTTCGTATTGAATTTGTTAGGAAATGTAAGTTTATTTATTTGTTTTTAATTTTAACGTAACGAGTTGAGGAATGAAAGTGTATAAATTCTTAACGTCAAGTTGATAATCGTTTTAAAGTTCAATTCAGATTTTGATCGTTTTTGCAATTAAATCGTACGAACTGTCTGGTAACCATATCTAATTTGTCTATTATAAGTGCGTCTAAATATCTAGCGAAGTTATACGATTGTGCAAAAGGTCTCGAACTAATGGAGGGATTGGACGATTCTTGTTGATTTTCCTTGTTTTCTAAATAACGAGGAAAAGCCGGAAATATTTACCAAATATTAGCCATCTATTAGTTCCGATTTTATTTTTAGATAAAATAAAGTCACAACAAAAAATCCATAGAGACCTGAACTGTTCACCGAATACTTATGTCAACACATTCTAAATGTGGTGCAATTTACAAAATACGGTTACGTTATTTTATAATAATTATTTGAAATTATTGCCGAGGTTTTATTTTAAGCGGATAGAAAAATTGTGTATTTTATTTTAATCAGATTTGTCTCGAGTTAAAATACGTCTAAAGGGTAAAAAAAAAAAAATTTTGGGACTGCACACGGGCGGGCCACTGTTGTAGGTGTGAAGCGTAAACGGTAATGGATGGGGAATTTATTGTGTACGCAACGGATAGATCATCGTCAACGACGAAATACGATTTCAAGTTCGGCGAAAAATGTTTTGATAAATTTTATTTATGTTAATTGATAATATTATTACGAAATAGTATATAATTTGTAATTACAGAAGCAAAAAATAAATAATAATAATAAATAAATAACTGTCCGTGGTTTTTCTGCGCCGAACCGTGTTTGACCGTATTATTGTTTACAGCCGAACAAAATTGCGTAAATCGGAAAACAGTGAGGCTTGGTACAAATAAGAACAGAATTATAGTTAAAAACCGACCTTGAATACGGGTGCGCTCGTTTAGTTAAACGTGTACGACGGACAAAGCCTTGGTCTCGGGACTGGACAATGGCGAGGGAGTGATGGGGGGGGGGGGGTAAGGAGAAAACTGCGTCGTAGAAACGAGAAGATTCCGGTAGATTCGTGTTTTTATTGTTGCCCGTCGTCGTGTTCTATCCACGGGTAACGGCCGCAGGGAAACTAATATTGCGTCATGTTGCGTGCGCGTATAACTCCGACGGTTTATCGGTATAATACGGTCGAGGAACGGGGGGAACCACTTGGTTTTTTATTCGAAAAAAAAACGACGTGAAACATTATGATAATCAGTACCATCGCCGTAACAAAGTACCCGCACGCAGGCCGGCGGCCGAACAAAGAAACGCGCTTAGATAAAAAGTATTTTAATGGTTCTGGTTAGATAGGGGGGAAAAAAAAAAACACGCCCGCCGGTATAATTCAAAACGTTAATACCGAACATGTTACGTCGTACACAAAGATAATATTAGTCATACCTATACGTGGTATAGTCCAAAACGACAGTGACCAATGGTCGTGTCTTACAATGGCGGGCACGCATAGGCGCAACAAGACATTCCAGACAAAGAGATGCTTAACCTCCGGGATTCTTTTGTTACTCGTCAGCGGGCCCTCTCCCTCACCCCACATTATAAGTGTATATTGAAATTTAAGAATGTGGTGCTAAGGACCACAAGCACCCACCCATAGTTGCGCCAATGCTCCTAACATAAATTTACACGTTTCGGATTTTTAACACGGTATTCATGAGCTCTGTATAAATCTGTATTATATTTCCATAGGATTGTTGTACAGCAGGTACAAAATCATATCTTTTCACCTGCTACATTGTGCCAAGGTTACCGTCGTGCACCCTCGAAATTACGTCACTGCTACATAGAATCATCCTGTAAATATATCTGCAATATCAAATACCTACGCCCTACACTTATAGATAAAAAAGTAACTGCAGTAATATTTTTTTTTTCTTTTTCGAATAAAGCTAGATTATTAACATGTAACAACTAGGTACACAAAAAATGCACAATATGTAATAGTGATGGGAAAATGATCAAAATAGTATAATATATTATATTTTAAGGTTGCCATTTTATGGATAGTAGTGGAGCATATTTTGAACGCCGTGCGCCGTTCCGCCACACAAATGAGGACGGTCGACAGGTTGACGGAAATTAAAAATTTCAATACCAAAATCGATTAAAGCTATAACTTCATATAATATAATGTAGGTAATGCATACAAAAAACAACGTATGGTTAAGCTTTTTGAACAACTTAAAAGTGTGTGTGGGGGGGAGGGGGTTTCGCTGGGTGACATAAATTATCGATAACGTACTCATATACAAAGTGTTAGAGAGAGATGCTCATTTCTCTTAAAACTGTCAGAAGAAAAAAATCCGAAATAACTTAATAGTTTCTGAGACGTCTTTCGTTTTATCAGTTTTTGTTTCACTCCTAGGGTGGGGTAACTTGTAACTAATAGGGATAGGCATATCCGGAATTCACGGATTATCCTACTCAATTTTGCTGTTCAATAATTAATTTTTTTTTATTCTAATAAATTTTTAAAGATTCCATTAAACTCCACGGTTTTATTAAAATTAAAATAAAACTAATAATTAGTCGCATAAAAAAGCAAATCCATAAATCAGGATTATTCGGATAATAAGGCGAATCCAGATAGGAATTTGATTCAAATCCGGATTTGGACATCTGAATATTCGGATAATACGGATATTCCGATTTCATTACCAACCCAAGTAACTAGATGTTTAGATAGTAGTGATGTGACATAAATTCGAAAATTTATGTTTCGAATGCCAAAATCAGAAATTTTGTATTTTTATGAGTAAAAAAACGTTTGCGGGGTTAGCTAGTAATATATTATGTATATTAGAATGTAACATGTATAATTTTTTTTTTTAAATAAATTTGGATTTGGATAAAAATCCGGATTTACAAAAATAAATATCGGATTTAAAATTTCGGAATCCAAAAATGGCAAAAGTTCATATGGACGATTTGGCCGTGACCGACAGAACAACGCCGGGAACACTGGTTAAATAACAAACGATTATCGTCAAATCGAATTTGCCGGCGTCGTGGGACGACTAAGCAGTAAAAAAAAAAAAAAAAGAAATAAATAAAAAAATATTATAATTGAAGTATCAATACCGAACAAATATGCTAGGGGAAACCTGGGCCGCGTGCGGCGTATATTATAATAATTGTTGGCCGATCGATTTGAGGTTATTCGCGCCGTACACGGTGGACGCTACGAGTTGTGCCGGGAAGCGGTGGCGGTACGGTGCCATGTCCGGGCCGCACCCACCCAACCCGGTGGTGCACTCGGCGCGTTTTTCCAGTATTGTTGTAACGCATGCGTTCTAAACCGGCCGCCTGCACGGGTGCGGCGACGGTGCAGCAGGGAGTGTGACGCGATCGTGATGCGAGCGGACGCCATTGAAACGGTCCGCTTGTGTGGTCGATTCGACTCGGCCAACTCTAATAATATTATATTATAAAACACTTTGTTGTGATAATACCGTGTAAAAAGAAGCCGAGTGCGCACCGTGGGTGGTCCACTGGATAAATAGGTTAGAGGGGGAATGCATTTTATATCTGTACGCGACGATTTCTGTTCATTGTTAACGAAAACCAATTCTGAACGAAATTGTGTTAATCATGTACCCGATATATTTTAGGATTTTCGTCAACATTTGCACTTTAAACGATTATATAAAAACCAAAATATGCTCAGCTTTTTTTACTTTTCACCGCCAAGTACCCAACAACTTATAATGTTGGGCGTTGTTTCGAGTTTTTTTAAACGACTTTTTTTCAAATTAAATTTGCTATATATTTTTTTTATTTTTAACTAGAAACGAAAATTCGCCCGACCTATCTCGTATATACGTCACCCAGGATTCAAATATGTTTACAGAATATTCTAATCGCGTCACTAGGGTATACCGCTGATCGGATTATTTGCAAAAAGACGGGTAGTTTATACACCCTCCACATAAAAAAAAAAAAAAATCGTTATTAATTTGTTTATTTTAGGCGGTTATGTGCGTTTTGAGTAAAATATTATTGCGGAGGCCGGGTATAGTATTATCGTGCGGCGGTTGTGGATGTTTTAACGAAAACGGAATCATTCGGACAATATCGAAAACGCGCGTTTATTACATTTTAGAGCCCGTCGGTGATGTTGTTTGGGAACGATAATATTATTATATTGGATTGGTATTGATTCCGTTGCTTTTACCGTCCGCTTTTGTGAGCCCGGTTGTCCGGGATACGAGACGGGATCGATCGCCGGGGTGTGCTGCGGCTGCGTATTATTCGAGTATATTTTGTTCACGACGACTGTAGGCCGTTGCGAGTGCGCGCGATTGGTTTTTATTTATTTTTTTTGTATTTCTCGTCCGCCGCTACAACCTAACCAATACGGCCGGCGTGCTCGCGTTCGATACGACAAAGAAAATAATAACCGATGGTCAAGGGATGGGGGGGGGGAGAAATAGGAAAAATGAAAAATAAAAATAATATAAGAAATTGGATGTGTGGCAATTTAACGAACGAACAACAACGTGCCATCTTCATAGATAAACTGAAGAGTAACAAACGCATAGCGGTACGGTTTGACAGACTCGTCGCATTGTCTGTCGTATGCTTATAGTATAATGTAAAAAGTAAATTACTCTTAATCTACGTCCGAAATACCTACCCAACTCCACGCCAATACAACAATGGCCTACCTACAATGCGAATTATGCGGTTTTTAACAATATTTTCTCAGTAAAAAACAATATTTTTTACGAATCATGGACATCATGTTTCATAGGTACTAACATAAAATAAATAACATGACATACATATATATATAGTAAAACAATGAGTTACAAAGACAACAAATATAGGTAAAAATTAGATAAACTAGGCAAATAGTAATAATAACAATATGGTTACAGAGGTAATGTATAGTTGGTATTTTTATATCGCGTATCTTCAATGCTCAATTATCCCAATGGCTTCGTTGTTCGCAGATTTTAAAATCTCCACATACAAAATAAGGGACTTAATTCACGTTGATTATTCCTCGTTTATTAAACAATATCTAAAAATATAAATATCTATAAAAAATAAATTAAGTTTTTGGAGGTCCGAATAAATAATTATTATGGAAATCATTAAATTATTTAGAATACATTTAAAATAAATTCGACAAAGTTATACGTTTGTTACGGTGTAGAAACTACGTAAAATTAAAATTGTTTGAGTAGGTACTAAAAAATACGGTGTTAGATATGAAATCGTCAGATTTCCTATGACGTACTCTTTGTACGGTTAGTACAATTTGTATTAATTAATTTATGAAATATTTTTTGAATAATGGAACTTATGGAACAAAAAGGCGTAGGGGAGAAAAAAGTTTTTTTTATTTTTTACTAATTGGGTAATGCTTTCGAAAACAATATGTACGCTGCCACGACATTTCTTCATAATGTATATTGATTGCATTACTATCTTGACTTGTCTCCACTAGAAATACCTTAATAGTTTCGAGTAGCCCCGCGCAAAACAGATTTTACAAACAAACTATCGCATCTTCATAGATAAATTAAAGGGCTACAAACGCGTAAAACGGTACAGTTTGGCCGACTCGTCGCAATGTTTCTCGTATGCTTTTAGTATAATGTAAACTGTATATTACTCTACACGCTTTCAATACTTACCGGCTACACAACAGTGGCCTATATACGAAATATGCGACTTAAACAATCTCATTTCGGTAAGAACATTATCTAACGACACTATTACACACTAGGTATAAATAGTTCCTATAATAATACCATACGAGCAGTCGCTGTATGTTTGGTGGCCCGTCCGACACAAATACAAATGCACCGAAACGCTTGTCCGTTGGCTTATTCGTGCCACGACTTTGGGCGCGACCACAAAAGTTTCGACCGGTCGCGCCTCGAATACAGAAGTTTACGGATTTATTGTATTTCACCAATGACACACCGAGTATTGTGTCAAGTGGACGTTATACTGCCCGTATTTAATGACCTGTGTGTAGGCAATTTTTTTTTTGTTGTAAAAAAATGTTGTCTAAAAAATATTCAAATTCAATATCAAATAAATAATGTACAAATAGTCCCGTGTCATTATCACCAATATTTTTTTTATGTTATCATGATATAAAATGTATACGTTTTAACGTACTAGTAATCGCATTGTGCTTTTGTGCGCATCTGCTCGTTAATTCTAATTGACGCCGGTGGTGTCTCGTAGTATAAAAAATTTGGGAATTGAAACAAAACTTAATATTTAATTTTCCTGAATAATTTAAACATTTGTACGCAGTTCTTTGTACACAATACGCGGTGCCCGTTTCCCGAGATCCCGGTGTAAATTAAATCTACACGATATTGTCTGTTTTTTTTTTTTAATTTGCTTAATAAAAAAGTCCCACATCCCTCTTTACTTATTATGTCCAATTCAAGCACTGCGTACAATTAATATCGTAACTATTTTTACGAGTCTAATCTCATAAACACATTAATCATTATTATTTTGTATTAAATTCATTTAAGTTTATATAAATAAAATAACGTGTACATCATAGAGCCTTTTAAAAGTATAAATTTACAGTTTGACTATTGTTTTGGTAAACAAATATATACTTTTTGATCCAAAAAACGATTTGACATTTTAAAATAATTAAAATATACTTAAATTTTTTTTTTTTTTTTTTCCCCATTTGGTAATGGGTCCCCAATATTTTTACATATCCAAGGGCCCTAAATACATCTCTTCTTTTTTTTTTATTTTAATTATTATAAATGTTTATATTATACCTTTACTAATAATAGTAGATCAACTAAGAGCAATTTTTTGGATAGTATGACAATAGTTTTTTATATGCGATATTTGTTCTATTCAACAGTAGTCGATAAGAGTTTATCTTTATTAAGAAACATTCAGTCGAGAAATAATAAGATAAACTTATCTAATAACATTTTGACTTCTTAATGAGTCCAAGTAAGTAAATCCTACAAAGTAAATAGTACAAACTAATATGCAATTTCCCAATGTATAGTATAATTAATAATTAATTGTAATATTTTTGAAAATTATTTAGAAAATTTGTAACCGAAAACTTTGAAATTTGCTACAAGTACAAGAATTTAAAAACCATTGTTTTGTCTTTTCTATACAGTATTTAAGTTCAATAAAAACTAAAAGAATACGTAAATTTCAAAATTGTAAAAATGAATTTATATATTCATAATAATAAATAAATAAATAAATAAATAAATAAAATAACAAAAATATCCGGAAGGTTCTGAACATTTGACCATGCCTAAAATGAATTAATCCTGTGAAAATTGCAGATCTTGATATGATTATTTTTTATTACGTAAAACTCTAAAATTCTAAATAATATTTTGTACCTATTATAGATTATTCGATTAGTACGTGCCGGACTAATGGAATGCAATAGTATGACGCATCGTTAAGTGCAGTACACCGTCAACCATTAAATACGTATTACCGGTAGAATCTCGCGTTCGATAAACGCCAATCCATTATTACTAATGTATAATGTTTGTATTTTCAAGGTATAAAAAAATAATCGTGTAAGTTTCTAAATCTTTTAGATTCACCCGGCGGTGTTAACGGCGGCGACGACTGAAATTCGAAAACCGCATTCCACAGTGGTGGCGACATATAGGCAGTCGTGTTTAGGCTCCTCTCTCTCACACATTATCTCTCACTCTCTCTCACTCACTCTCTCTCTCTCTCTCTCACTCTCTCTCTCTCTCTCTCTCTCTCTCTCTCTCTCCTTCTCTCTCTCTTTCTCTCACCTCTCTCTCTCTCTCTCTCTCTCTCTCTCTCTCTCTCCATCCACCTGTCTACTCTGTGTCGTAAATAAACGATATCGTCGGAATTCAGTTGTTAAAAATATTTCCTAGCGGGACACACACACGATAACATTATTTATTGATTTATTTTTTGTTTCCTATGTGCAATGACTCACCCAACGAGTATAAGACATTAGCAATGACTCATTTCATATAATTTCGTCCAAAACAATACCATATAAGGATATTAATTTCAGGCTCGTGAACGAATTTTAAGCGTTGTGTACATTTTTTTCCGTTTCGATTGAATTTGCACGAAAAATCCTGGTATAAATGCAAATGGAAACAATTTAAATTTACAGACCGGCGCAATGTTAATAAAATAATTTTAAAAAAAAGTATAACTACGTTGCATTTTAAATAATCCATAAAAAGTATATACAGACTGACACAGTGTTGTTAACAACGTTCCTTTTAACGAAAAAATCTGTTCCGTTTTCCCATTAAAAGAAATTCCGTCGCATTTTGCCAAAAAGAATTTGTTAAAATCCCCGTTCCCACAAAAAAGGAATCCGTTTTTTGTCTTTTCGTATACATTTTTTTTATTTTTAAATAATAAGTTGTTCAGATATAAATTTAATATTACGAGACCGATTACTTATATATATATATATATATATATATATATATATATATATATATATACACACAACTTAAATAATACGCTTTGTTTTATTCGTATTCTATATATCCTTTACATTTATTTATTGAAAACCAAATATTGTTTTATACACAAAAATAAATAATATCAAATTTTAAATTAAATAAATATAAATATTTTTTCGTTTATGCTTTTATATTGTCCGATGACTACTTTTGAAATCGAAACCGATCGTACTTACACGCAACTTATACAGTACTTAAGTTTTGTCCTTTCACTACATTTTTATTATATGGGTTTTGTTTTTTATATATATAAATTTTATTTTATTTTTTTTTTATATGTTCTTAGATTATTACTTTTTAGAATAATTTTTGTTTTATATATTTGTTTTAATGAAAGAAAAATCAGTAATATTCCGCTAATAAATATATATCGGCAGTGTCGAATAAGCAAAGTACAAAAAAAAAATGGATTGGATTGCACTTATTATACGCATTTAAATCTTAATTTTAATCTTAACTGTTCGACAATAATATAGGCACAGTAGACTATAGTAGAAATAACTGTACACATATAATATATATTTATTATTTTATCGGATTACAATATTGTTAGTTTCTCGTCGTCGAATCGCCGCGGACGTTGGTTTAGGTTTTTTTTTTTTTTTTTTTTTTTTATGTTGGTTTTGTTCGTTATAGACGATTTAATATATTAAAAATACCGGCAATCTGTTTACTGAGCGTTACGGATTGTCCTTTTTTCATGACATTGTGTTCGGGAACTCGGTTTCGTTTGTCGTGCATTTACGCTGATGTTTAAACACCATTTATTAAATATACGAAAAAACACGTTATACCGATAATATTATAATCACAATACGGTCCTCGTGAACGTTGCCCGCGATATTCTCACATTGATATATAATATAATAGCTGTCCCCCGCACGGCGTTGCCCGTGAAAAATTCGATTTGGCCCCCTACCATCCCCCGTCCAACTTTATCGGTCCTATCGCGGTTTTTTTATTCTTTCTTCTCGCCATTCTCTTTATCGGCGTTGATCAGTGAATTAGTGATAGTGGGATATTTGGCTTTTATACATCTACAAAAAAAAAAAATGGACGTCTATCTGTATCAGATTAATAGACTCAAAAACTACTGGAGCGATTTTTACGCGATTTTGTATTGAAAAATGTACCGTGTTGTCCGGAAAAGGTTTACAGCTATTGAAATCCACCACCCTATTCGGTTTTTAGGTATTTTTAGTACAAAAATCTAATTATTTTTGTACGCGCCGGACTACAAAATAAAAAAATGTCGTTTATAATAAAGCATTGCAATGAACGAATTGATTATGTCACAGCAAAACAATTAAAATTTAATATTTTTTTGACATGAAATTCTAACTTAGTTCAATTGTGACTTAAACATATTTAGTTTGCCGAAGATGTTTATACTGCCTAGTTTTTTTTTAAATTAGTGACACGGGTAGGACAATAATACATCATAACATTGCAAATGCATTACATCAGCAATATATAACTAATCTTTTTTAAAAAAAAATACTTTCTCGCCCGTGACAAATCCAATCTAATAATAATAATAATAAAATAATAAAAAAAAACAAGAAAATCGGTCGAGCCGTTTTCAAGTTATGACGTCATCAACAAAATATCGATTAATTTGTATTTATATATAGTAAATATTGACGGTCACTTATCGAAATAAAAACCATCTTACCGTCCAAAATCCTAACAATACACATTTACAAAATTTCATTGAAATCGTTTAAGCGGTTTCGGAGATATGTTGAACGACAATTTTTAATAATTTCAAACGATAACATTGGTTTGACATTCAAGCCAAAATCGGGAGAACGGCATTCCTTTGCTCGAACGTATACGCGAATATACGTGTAAATAATTACATTTAAATCACCAAAAACTCATTTCGCCTGTACTAATTTTACTATAATAAAATTATTCGATTACCGTTTAATTTGAAAATAATAAACAAAAAATAAATCGACCCCATTACCATGATACGTACATAATTGTCAAACTACTAAATACCCGTCTGGCTAAAAATTCCATATGCTAATCGACCAAATTGATTTTATTTAGACAAAAAATTATAAGCCTACCGGAAATGCTCAAAAATTATTCTTTTTTCGTCATAGGTTTTGAAAAAAAATCTAGTTTAATTTGTATTTATAAGTTTAAACTTTTGATAAAATTGTATTTATAGGGATTCACGTTTTAAACACACGATTCACACATATTATATGCATTTAATTTTTGAAATCTCAATTTAACGAATCAACTAAACAATAATATAATATATTATTTCTCCTATTAGTCGTATAGGTAACATTGCATTGTTCTGGTTTGCAACTGCTTCTCAAGTTAAGTTGTTACCGGAGAGGTTTTGTAATATAATAGATTGGGGTTTAAACTGAAAATAAATATTCTATTTACATGAAAATGTACGATTAATCAAACAGTTGTCCACAATTATTTATAGGAGAAATTTTAAAATATTTTCACTATTAAAAAAAAAAAAATTATATGGACATTAAATATATATTTAATACTAGCTGTATCCTACTGTATCATCGCCGTAGTTAATCATGGTTAGTTTTGTTTTAAAGAAATTAAGTTTTACAGAAATTAATTACAAATCACAATTTAAACAAAATTTGTAGATTGTAGTTCAAACGTCTTTTTTTTTTTTTTTTTTTTTTGTAATGATAAATATACAATTGAAACAAAAGACAATAATATTTTAAACCGTTTACGTTATATGTAAATGGATTTTTATCGTTATGGTCACTTACAATTGTATCGATAATGTATGATAATACAAAATTATTTACGATCGACCACGTTGCAAGATAGACTAAATTCCTTGGCCATATTTACTATGGCAAGTGACTTAACGTAATCATTGATGATTTTTCAAGAATGAAATCTAGACAAAAACCTGTTAACCAGTAACTATGAATAGTTAGCATTAAAATTAATTATATTATTATTTATTATATTAATTATAAGATATTTTTTTTGTACATATATTTACTTTATAAAAATAAATAGCAGATATTATTTTTGAATTAGGCCGTTTTTTTTTAAACTTTATTTAAATGAAAAAATTAATGAAAAATATTTTTATGTAAGGAAATTTTTCAGAAATGATAATTGTAGGTTATTGGTTGAATTTGTAGTTCCTTGCTCCTAGTATAAAAGTTTAGATACCATTTTTCACTTCAAATCGTTTTAAAGCATATTTTGTAACATTCTTTTTAATAATAATAGTACAGTATTGTACGTTATTTTCAAACTTATTTTTATTTTTTACTCTCCATATACTCTAATTATATATAAAAACTTTTCACGTCACTGTTTGACTTGTGTTATACTTACTATGATGTAATTGATTTTATTCTAATTGCATGACATTTGATATACATTTTAATATTGTTAGTTTCATTTTTTTTTTTGTTTATATTGATTTGTATTTTTTAAAATTTGTATTTTGTTTGCAAAATAAGTTTTTAATCAGAAAACTGGTTTCAATCACTTAATTTCCAGCAACTTACTCGTAATATTTTTGGATCTAGTAAATGGCGTTTTGAAGAGAATTTTTTTTTACTATTATCCTAATGGTAGGAAAAAACCATAAAAATTATGTACCTAAATAATATAACAATACCTATAGGTATAGCCTCAACGCCGATTTGTTTTTTTTTTTTGTAAAAATTGTTTTTTATGGTAATTCATTAAGAAAGAAATATTTAAAACGTGCAATTTTCACCGTGTAGTATTTATTGAATTGATTTTTTAGTGAATAATAATATATAATAATAAATAGACAATGTTCAGTAATATAATATGATAATAGAATAATTTGTAAAAATGTTTATATAATAATAATATGACTTTAATAAAAAAAAATATGTTATATAATAAAATGTGAGAATATGTTTTATCTAATTTTCTTGAGCAGCATCCTACTGGATAAAGAGTCGGACGCTGTTTGGCCATTTGTTTCCGTTCCTCCGATTCATCCCGAACCCATCAAAATAATACGTACAGCATCTTGAGTATTTGATTACTGGGTTGCACTTCGCTACGTTAAAAAGAGAAATAAATTACAATAGATTAATTTCGTCTTATTGGAATGGCAAAATCGTTCGAAATACTCTATGGCAAACTTATTACACCGAGTTTGAGAATAAAGTATACTGTAGAACAAAATGTGTATGTATATAAGATAACGGACCAATCGCGGTCGGTTATCGGTTATAAGCCCATTAAAAAAAAAATCAGAAACGTAAACGCCTTCGTTTACTTTGGCGAAAACGGTCCTAAAACACGAAAATAATCGATTCGTGTTTTCAACCCGTTCAAAGTGTTTGACGGCATTCGGTGTCCGTGTATTCCGGTAATATTTACCGACTATTTAATTTTACCGATAATAAATAATATTAATTAAATATTACATACTTGTAGGATATTTTCTTTAGCCATTCAATTGGGGTTAGAGCGAATGCTTTTCGGTAGGACATTAATGACATCATGTCTCGAGTGATATTTTCCGGAAACAATAGATTTGCCGTGTCTGAATAACAGGAATACAAATAAATAATTTTAAAAAATTGCATACATCGCACCATTATGGTGGACCGCCACTAATATTGATAGAAGTTGGTGAGGTAAGATGGATATTATAATATATATATATGGTAATTGAGTATTTATATCTGAACGCGACAACAAATCGTTGTTAGACATGTTTTGATAATATTAAATATTGAATAATTATATTAATTTATAACTACAAAATAAACTACAACTGTCTGCGTTCACAAACTTTTTTTATAAGCTTTTAAACTTATAAAAAAAAAAATTTAAAAAATCGTACCTAACATAGGCGGCAAAGGCGACGCATCCGCCTTGTCTGGACCGTTCTGAACGGCGACAAGGAACAAAGCCGTGACCAGGAATCCGAACGCAACGGTGAATCTCATGGTGAATAATATACCGAACAATACTGGTTCAAGAAGTTATAATTTAGCAAAATCGAAAAATTGAATAATTTAATTTAAAATGGTAATCGTATTATTATTTGGAACACACGAGTACGACGTACAAATTTTAAATGGACGTTCGACCCGGGTTCTCGGTTCTTTTATAGGTAAGGTGACCATTATAAAATTGTTATCGACGATGTATTGACTATTAATGTTAACTTACTCTCTACTGCCCGCCTAGCCATAGTCACTATTCGGGCAATAATACTACTAAAATAATGTCGTCTTTAATCTATCCCACTAAAAACCAAATAGGACGTGACCCAAAGCATATGTATTAACAATATGACGACCAAATACAAATAACGTAATTATTTCTTCCCGATTAAACAAACAATATTATAGATGTTTCGCGTATTTGTACACCAAAACGAGTCGTCTGATATGATAAACCAATTTGATTTTTGATTATTACTATGTATAATAGATGAATATTTAATTTAATTACATATTATGTATTTTTAATCTTAATTTAAAAGAAATAATCAGTGAGTTTCGTTTGTTTATTAGTTTCATAAATTGTACCGTTTTCGTAAAATGTTTCGATTTAATTGAGTTTAAAAACGATTTCATTTGCTTGTTGTCTAGAACCATTTCTCACAACAACAAATTGGCGTTTAGTATCTCTTTTTCTGTGAGTTAAGGTAATTCTTCTGCATGATCTTCGATTTCATCACATTTTGTATGATTACGTTTACGTCAGTATTGGAACTGCAGCACGCAGTACTGTGGTCAAATTAACCGGCATACCTATCATTGTCTCTATCTTATCCAATATTTTATCCAATATCTTATGTTTATTGGAACCAACAAAATCGTCGGTATTTTAGAACAATATTTAATATTCGATAGTGACAAAGTTTAAAAAAAACAGGTTTGTTGTCGCATAGTTTATTCGTTATACAGAAACATCAGGTTCGTTATACAGAGATGAATTTACGCATGATTAACAATATAGGTCGTGGTTCTCAAAAGTAATTCGTCAAACAGGAAATTACACAGACTTGGCAATGCCGTGTCCGAAGTGTCCTAACCTCCGCGGCTATTACACGGTGAAAACGAAAATGTGGGACGGCAAATCTCGCGCGGACTTTAGCCGCGAGTGTTGTTTGAAAATCGACATGATGTTTGATCGTTTGACGGACGCCGGAAACTACTTCTTCGATTGTACAAGTTATACGGAAACCCACTATAATAATACACACGATTTCGTATATATTTTATATTACAAATACATTATTTATGATTTAATTAGTAATACGCACACGCTATGTTATAACAATATAATAATTACAATAATAATGTTAATAATCTCGTAAAAAAAAAAAAAAAAACATTAAATAAAAAGCCGAATCGGTTTTTACCCATTCGAAATTAAAATTATTCATTTCCCAACCAATTGGTTACCGTTTAAATACGCAACGTTTCCTATCCCGTCGTATTGTGGTTATGAAATAAAACTTGTCCGAATAAGCTACTGTCTGCTAGGTTTTTTTTTTTTTTTTTTTGAAAACCAAATTTATAACTGTTTTTCCTCTTTCACTAAACATAAATTTCATTATTAGATAAATTAAAACCACGTGTAGACCTATACGTCTAGACCAAGGGTGGTTGACTAACAGTGGCACATTTTAATGTTATTGAATGGCGCAATAGCGTCAGATAAAATATTATATACTCAATTTTTAAGCATTTATTTAAATAAATTTTTTTTTCAATATTATTAATTATTATCTCATAAAAGTCGTAAATATTATATTACAGATTACACAATAGTTGTCTCAAAATAATATTATGTAATATAAAGTTTATCTCGGATGAGTTTTGTCGAAAATAAGTACCGAACCACACTAATGAATTTTTATATAAAAAATGTATGGCTCATGTATGCTTTTAACCAAACGGTAGAGATAAAAGTCAAAAAACAAATTCAACACGCCCATTAAAAAAAAAAAAAAAAAATACAATTAAATTGAAAAGAATAAATGTTATACTCAATTGTATTATTATTTAATGAATATTATTTTTAATCTAAAATCTACACCACAATCGTATCTAACAAAAATTAATCTAAAATATAAATGTATGTTGAGTAATAAATATATTATATTATTGTAAATGATACACAAGTGTTAATTTTTATTTGGCATAATGTAGAAAAAGTTTGGCCACGCAGGGGTGTAGAAGGAACATTCGCGCAGATGACTGGGACGCGTCGTGGTCGGTCCGAACGGACCGCAAGAGAGACAGACCGGTACGCAAACAGGCGCGAGTGAGAACAACTCTGCACTCCGAGGACAGCAAATCAAAACACTCCGGTTAGTCGTCGCGATAAATTCTCCGTCCACTGGTGCACGGTCGTCACACTGAATATTTCGTCTAGTTGCGCAAGTTAATGGTCGGACTGACGGTATTCAGATATCGATACCGGTATATCGGTATTATGATTAACACCAGTATAAAACGGTATACCCGTTATTCGATATTTTAATATTGGTACAGATGGATAGGTCTGTACTAATATTAAAATGTTATTTCGTCTGTTGATATTATATTAAACTATTATAGACGCAACTACCAGGGATAAATTCAGGTGTGCCCTTCTGAATCTACGAACGTATCCTTAGAATGACAATAATAATATTTAAACAACTTTTTTTGATTCTCAAAAATTTGAGAATCAAATTAAAATTATCAGTCCAGTCATAGGGTACCTATAGATTTATTTGTTGTTCAGTTTTTTAAAAAAAAATTCCCACATAGGTTTTATCCACCAAAATTTTCTATTAGTAAGTTTATACAAACTAGTTGCAAATCCTAAATAATTGTTTTGCATATTATTGTTAACATGTTTTACCAAACCTCTTAACAATGGTAACTGATATCACCAAAAAAAATTAAAATTTTGTTTTAGTAATATATAATAATATATAAATATAATATAACTAAATCAGTTTTACCATTGTAAAAGTATAATAACATAGATGTATTGTATGTGGATCGGTCAGATCAATTATAAGTAGAAAAAATTTCAAATAGAACACGCTTAATATTGATTTAGAGTATAAGTACCAATTATAAAATATAAAGAAAACAATATTTTAGAGGGCACCACACTGCGTATTTTGTTATAAAACTCTTATTTAAAAAGGCTCTAGACAATTAAATATGTCCTGACCTGTAAACCATGTACAACAACAATAGGGTTATATTTTAAATAATGAATAAAAAGCAACATGGTACATTGAAAGCATGAATATAAAAACAAATTCTACATATTGTAAAGTCATAAAAATATAAATAAAAAAAAAAAAATTAATTAATTAATAATAAATACATTTATTATTTAATCTACAGGCATGATTTTATAATAGTATCTTATCTAACTTGAAATTCAAACGTTTTTGATCCATACAAATTTAGACTTTTTCTAATATATATCCATTTGTTTGTAATTAATTGTAAAGTAAAAAATATAATACATAAATTACTATAGGTGAATATCTACTGTTGAATTTACATAGATTTGTGCCACTCTTAATATCAGACTAATTTGAGAAAATGTATTACATTAAAAATTAAAAAACATAAATACTAGATTTATGCCAAAGTAGATAAGTACACCTGCTTTTATACTTAACCTTATCATAAAAATTTAAGAAAAAATAAAATAAAAATGCTTATGGCTACTTAAATTTACTATGTTCAAGTTTGTACAAACTTTAACTACAACTCTTAAATAATAATTGGTTTACATAATATTGTTAATATGTTCTACCAATCCTCTTAAAAATAGTAATTTTTATGTTCAAACTAAAATTTGAATTTTGTTATAGAATATACATTAATAAAATTAAATCATTCTTATTATCAAAAAATTACAATAGAATAGATTTAATTTATAAGGTGTCAAGTTGATTTTAATTTGCACAATCATTAGATAAAATAATTCTACATATAGAATATAGCTGCAGAAATGTATTAATAAATATAATTATTATTTAATCTACAAGTATGATTTTTGTAATAGTATCTTATCTGTAATTACTGATGAAATAAGCCAAACCTAATAAATTAAATAGTTCTTGATCCATACAAATCAAGAAACTTTTTAATATAAGTCTGTTTATTTATACAATTTTGATATCTATGTTTTAATTATAAACTATACATCATATCACTTGCCTAGAACTAGTGGTTAATAATGTATCTAATTACACATCACCAAAAGTGTGTTACCCATAATTACAGTTTATAATTAAAAGCTATTTAATTGATAATTTATTGTACAGTATAAAATATTATACATAATTTACTATAGGTGATTATCTACTGTTGAATTTACATAGATTTGTGCCACTCTTAATATCAGACTAATTTGTGAAAATGTATTACATTAAAAATTAAAAAACCTTAAATACTAGATTTATGCCAAAGTAGATAAGTACACCTGTTATTATACTTAACCTTATCATAAAAATTTAAGAAAAAATAAAATAAAAATGCTTATGGCTACTTAAATTTACTATGATCAAGTTTGTACAAACTTTAACTACAACTCTTAAATAATAATTGGTTTACATAATATTGTTAATATGTTCTACCAATCCTCTTAAAAATAGTAAGTTTTATGTTCAAACTAAAATTTGAATTTTGTTATAGAATATACATTAATAAAATTAAATCATTCTTATTATCAAAAAATTACAATAGAATAGATTTAATTTATAAGGTGTCAAGTTGATTTTAATTTGCACAATCATTAGATAAATTAATTCTACATATAGAATATAGCTGCAGAAATGTATTAATAAATATAATTATTATTTAATCTACAAGTATGATTTTTGTAATAGTATCTTATCTGTAATTACTGATGAAATAAGCCAAACCTAATAAATTAAATAGTTCTTCTTTCCATACAAATCAAGAAACTTTTTAATATATGTCTGTTTGTTTATACAATTTTGATATCTATGTTTTTATCTTAATTAATCGGTATCTCTTGTAGCATTATTTATTTTTACTTACGTATACCTCATTGTACATACGAATATCCTTTTTTCGAATGACCTGCATTTATTTGTTTGGCTGGACGGTATCCATGACTATTTGGGTTGCATTGTCGGTTATCATCATTTTTTTCATCACGGTTTTGATGTCTAATATTTGATTTGTCATAGAGCTGGGAATCGTAATTACTTTCACGAGGTACTCTATTTAAAATACTATTTCTCTTATTACTTCTTCCTGATATTCTGTTACTGGAATAGGATTCTGTTTCGTAACGTTGAGAATGTTTTCTAATATTAACATCCCTTAGATCACGCCTATCTTGGTAACGATCATCCTTCTTCCTACGATAATAATCCTTTTTCAAAAAGTTTTGTTTACGGTTCGAATTGCTGTTGTTAATATTCTTGTTATAAGTTTTGTTTCTATAGTCGGCGTTTATATAATAATTTCCACGAGTGTTATATGTTATATCGTTGCTATTACTTCTATTTCTTTTAAAAGATTTACTATTATTGGCTTTAAGGTTATTATACTGTTGATACTTGTTCGGTTTTTTAGTATTGTTACTTGAAGACCTTGAATTTTTATAGTATTCTCTCTTATTATTACGTGAATCATGATGTGTAGGCGAACGTTCTAGAACACTGGTTCTATAATTATTTCGACGATTACTACTTTTCTTTATTTCTTTTGGTTGTTCGACTGCTTCCTCGAGTAGCTTAAAATAGTTCTTTTGTTCAGTCTTTTTGAGATAATCCTCACTTGCTTCTATGCATAACATGGTAATAAAGTCTAAATTTTTTCGTATTTTAATTGGTAATCCGTATAATTCAGTACCGCAAAGTAACTTGATACTATCTTCCACGGAACTAGTATATTTGAAAACTACTGTAAAATGTTCTATAAATTTTACCATGCTGTTGCATACGCATTCTATATGAATAATTGGCCCCACCTGAATAACATCCATTATTTTATATTAATGTAAAACGATAAAACAAATGATGATTAATTACCCTTATTACCTGATAAAATAGTTCGGCTAAGATTTCGATGGTCACATCTGGATGAACATTGCTCACCCAAATAGTTCTACTAGCTCTGTTGTTTTTCCCTGAAAAATTTTCCTCATCTATCATGCAATTCATTATAACGACAAAGAAAACAAAACGAAATATCTTTCAATCTGAATTTAAACACTAATAGTACAATATCAACATCAAAAAATTCGGATCACCAAACAAAGATAAGCAATTACAAAAAACATGAATGTATGTATGATCAATGGCACGAAATCGTTGGCCAATGGTATCCTCAAGTGTTAACACCTTATCAGTGGGTCAAAAAATAATAATGGAAGTAAAAATTATACTAAAAATTAGTGTTGGGATTTTTCGATCCTTTCGTTGCAAGTCCACAAACCTAACTGATTCCAAATGACTCATTCCATCGTTCCTTTCGGTACTTTTTACTATTATTACCTATCGGGTACCATCGCAGTGTGCGACGCTGCGTAGTGATTTGGTATTTGGTGGGGGGGATGTAAAAAACCTAAACGATAAGAATCTATTATATTATAATCTGTCCCTTAACAATTTATCAGTTATCAGTTATCACCACAGTACGTATTTCAGACAACAAATTTTGTTATAAACAGACACGTATAAACTACTTATTATGTTGATGACTGGAAGTTTAAAGTCATATTTTAGTATATATAAAAAAAAAAAAAGCTTATTAAGAGCTATAGCCCACATAAGCCCCCGCCCTACACCGCTGAGTGGACCTAAAAGCAGAATAGATAATACAAATTGTTTATTATCTATGAAAATCAGCGAGTAGCTGCAATCGTTTCGATTCGTTCTCCCTCTGAATTCTGAACTCGGCTTGAGCTTAGCCCCCACCCCTAAACCAACCGAAACCCCCAATTTGTTGATATCTTAACATTGTAGCCCAGCCTAAATCCGTTTAGTAATATTTCTAGTCACCCTTGATTGTTAACAATATTAAATAACAATAAATGATTACGTGTTATTTGAGCAAAAAGTACAGTAATTTAAAACAAATAAAATCTTCTAACTTTCAAATCTTTATTATTAAAATTTACACTTTAATCGCTTATAAAAATAAAAATTATTAAAAACCCTCAATTTTTTTCTTTTCATCATTACGTAAAACTTGTACGTAAACCTCGTGAAAAAAATCAAGCAATTCTGATCAACTAAATTAATTTTATCCATATAAAACTACACAAAAATTAAAAATTTAAAAATATAAAATGCCTTTAAAAAATTAAAAAATGGCCAGAATGATTTGAAAATTTGACCACCTTAGAAACCTATAGAAAAGATTAATATTAGAAATCTATGAACATTTTTGGCCCCTACGATTATTTAAAAAGAAAAAATAATCTAAAATATTTAAACCATTATTGCCGTAAATATATCCGTTACTCCTAATTATTAAGAAAACTACAACGAAAATCCAAAAATGACCACCCAAATACACTAGTAGATTCAAAATTCTTTCAGAAAAGGATCTACACTTGAAAATCAGAGCAGTATGTCTAATAGAAAAGTTGTTTACGGACAGAAAAAAACTTAATAAATTAAATAGTTCTTGATCCATACAAATCAAGAAACTTTTTAATATAAGTCTGTTTGTTTATACAATTTTGATATCTATGTTTTAATTATAAACTATACATCATATCACTTGCCTAGAACTAGTGGTTAATAATGTATCTAATTACACATCACCAAAAGTGTGTTACCCATAATTACAGTTTATAATTAAAAGCTATTTAATTGATAATTTATTGTACAGTAAAAAATATAATACATAATTTACTATAGGTGAATATCTACTGTTGAATTTACATAGATTTGTGCCACTCTTAATATCAGACTAATTTGAGAAAATGTATTACATTAAAAATTAAAAAACATAAATACTAGATTTATGCCAAAGTAGATAAGTACACCTGTTATTATACTTAACCTTATCATAAAAGTTTAAGAAAAAATAAAATTAAAATGCTTATAGCTACTTAAATTTTTAATCTAAATTACATCTTTTTAATCTAATTTACACAATTTTTGTATTAAAATGTCATTATAAATAAATTTTAACTCAAATTATTTTTGAATATATTTAATACAAATTTTGAGCACTTATAATATATTGGTAGTAGTTATCACATTAAAATCACAAAAATATAAGTATAGGAATATTTTACCCTCCCCCCCCCGCAGACATGGATCCTTCTATTATTATCCCAGTTTTTTTTTCAACTTGTCAAAATATTTATATATATATATTTTTTTTTTTTAAGAAAGATTTTAAAGGTAAATTGTTTAAAACTTGCACAGATTGCACTGATATAATAGTAATAATAATAATAGAGGGGGAGACATTTTATTTTATGAGTATTACTTTGGGGAGTTGCATACAATTTACATTTTTAATATATTAAGGATGTTTTATGTTCAATACAGATTTGTTTTATTATAAAATATATTAATTGGTGGTTAGAACACACAGAACATTCATACACACAATTTTCAAACACATGACCTGCTACCAATATATTTAAGAGCTTTAAGTTGTAAAATTAACATGTTGCCCTTAGTCTGTAGACTCTAAGATATAATAATGTAAGCTTTAAAAATAAAATAAGTATAGCTATTGAGCAATTTAGTCTAAACAATTGGTTTTCCAGTACTGATAGACATGATCTTTCCGTTTTTAATGCAATAATCATCAGTGATCAATCTGAAATTGAAATTTAAAATACATGAAATAAAACAATCTGTGATGTCCTCCATAATATTACCCTAGTAATAGTTCTTTTAATGATTTGTGTTTAAGAAACGGATATCTTCTTGGGGTCTGTTAATAAATCCCATTTGATGCGTCTAATGTATCTTTGTTTCATAACTGTCCATGGATGTATTTTGTACAGCTGCAAATAGAAAAAAATATATAATTATAATTATGTAACACCTATGTATATGATATATTGTACAACTATTAACTAAATAATTGTTTTTAATAAAATGGCAGACGGTCTGCAAACAATAAATTGTTATGGAAAAGCTAAATTGTTCATTATGTTTAACTTACTTTTCCCATCTCTCTCCACATATCATCTTCTCTAACCTGAGATCCAAGTTTGCGATCCACAATATACTTAACAATATGCCAATCTTCTCTGTAAGAAAATGGTAAACATGTCCTATTTGAAAAAAATATTTTCTAAGAAATAATTATATAGCAGCACCATGAATAAAATAATATTATTACTGTCTATTATGTACACAAATTGACCCTTTTTTGACTTGTATGATCGAGGATATTCTTCTTCACCTTCCGAGCTTTTAAAAAAAATTAATAATAATCATTTTTAAATATAATACTATTAAAAGTATTGAGATTTTTTTAATTAATTAAATTATATATATTTTTAAATTGCACGTAGTCTGTTTGGGAATGGAATTTCTATTTTCAAGAGACAATGTAGTACACTAATGCTATTTAATTCTTTCATTTTTAATAGAATGTTTTGTTTGAAAAAATAATGCTATACGAAAACACAGATTCCCAATACACACAGTAATAAGTTGCATTTTTACTAACAATATTTGTAACTTTATGGTATTCCTGTTAAAAAAAAAAAAAATTATTGTTATTGTTAAGGACTGTATTTAAATAATATTTAATATAATAAGAAATTACTGTCTAAAATGATTCCAGTTTTTTTCTGCAAATATAAAATATATCAAAACTAACTAACAAACTAACAATTGCGACCTACAGTTTGGAAATCTCTGACATTACATATCATATGTATTTACACTGTACCTTGAAGAACTATGGTATATTATTGGTATCTTTTTTAAATTTGACCAAGACACTATCTGATTGTAAAAACAGTTGAATAACTCTTCATCTTTGTATTTAAAAGGGCACGAGGTTTTAATACTGTAACACAAAATAAAATATGAATTAGAATTATGTTTATAAATAATTACAATATTAAGATAATTGTGGGTAATCAATATAAATATTTATTTGTTGCTTGTAACGAAATTCTATAATTTCATGAAATAAAAGTATCTTGAACAACTAGTCATGGATTAAAATTGTGAGTAGAACGAAATTTTAAACCATTTAATGGCCTGCAATATTGAAAATATTAAGTTTATTTATAATAAGTATAATAACATTTTAACAATCAGAACTACCTAATAAACCTGATAATAAATAACTTTATGCACTAATAACATCAACTGACAACTATCAACACTGATCAATTTGTGCAGTAATTAATGCCAAATAAAATATTAATTGTAATATACAATAATAATATCTGCAATTATTATTTATGGAATGTATAATTTATCAAAAAAAAAAAAATATATATATCTTTCTGCATATATCTATTATTATCCATAGGTAATGTGTTCAAGCTTAATAATATGTATTGTGATGTGGTAAATACTCTGTAGATCAATACAAATAAATACAAATAGAAACTGACTAGAAAATAGATGTAGAACACATAAAACACATGTTTATGTGCATGGATTAAATTTAATATAATGTGCAGTGGCGGTGTTGACCAAACCTGTTTATACAATTTAAAGAAACAAATGGCATAATAATTAAATCGGTGGTCAGTGTGGGTTGTATACCTTCAGGAAAATATTCTAGATTTATAAAGATTAAAGGATAAAAAGTAATGGCAATATTAGCAATATACTAATATAGTAAATACGTACACAGTGGCCGGATTACAAAATCTTCTCTGAAAACAGTCGTCAACATATTTAATATCAAACGCCGGTATTTATCTATGATAATAAGTACATTTATTCGAGTTCGACAGTACCATGGCATTATCATCTGACGCGTCTAAATCGGTCACTACTGCGAAAAATCGCTGTAAACACACACACACACACAACAATTGTAATTAATATATAATTTTCGAAATATATTTAAAAATCAAGAAACTCTCGAGATTTCACGAGAAACGATTATAATGGTACTCACGATCAACATTTTGTAGTAAAATTTGTCTTTGGTATCCCAGTCGAGTATAAACAGCACTGGTTTCATCATATCCAGGTTGAGAAAATAAAATGGGATGTCGTAGTACTCCATAATTTTGGGCGTTGAACCTGTCGGTAATCGGCAAGATATTCGAATGGAAACGGCCGTCAAATATTCGTAGAGAACTACATGTAAAATTATCGTTCAAAATCCAAATTGCCCGACGAATACGATATTGGGAAACGGAACTAACGGAATCGTACGTGGAATCCACGTAGGCCGATCGATATATCGTGGCACCAAGCAGTCGTCTATAGTATATATAAATACACTTATAATGACAACTAACCGTTGTCCATTCCATGATATTGAAACATTCATCCGGTACACGTCATCAGCCTTGGCCGATAGGCCACCACGTTTGTTGGTAATCGTTGGAAGTCACCGATAGTAGTTCTATCTTTTCTTTTTTTTTTTCAAGAAATATTTTTCGCGAATGGTCAACGGTCCGCTGGCGGCCGGCATCGATCGATAACGAAAACAGCAGTGACCGCCGGCGCAATATCTGACGAAAATTCATGATAAGCCAATGGCGTACCCGGTTGGTTTGTTATCACGGTTATTAGAATTGACTAGAAACGACGTGAATGCTACTCGCGGATTACGCGCTACCCACTTGTTCCGTCAACCTCTCCGGTACACTACGCTTGCGTACCTTACTCCCTAATACTCCTGTCGGCTGCCCGCCCTGTACTATAGTGAAATTTGGTATTTGGTATTTTTTTTTTTTAAATATTACCTTTAATATTACTACACCTGCAAAACGGCCCAGTCTAATTACCATTATCTATTATAAATCTGGTTCGACGCAAAATCGTTTTACGTTTACAGCATAGCAAATTTTGTTCGCAATAATTCTCCATATTCTGTTACTGTTTGAACAAACTCGCGTATTATTGTAGGTTTAAGAACATTTACTTGCATATTTTGTTGATTTAAAGAGAACAAAATTTTTACCCAAATTGATTATTTTACGCGCTTAAACATTTGGAAATGGTTTTTTTTTTTTTTTTTAATCAGTTAATCATTTTATTAAATACATTATTGCCTTTTTCACTCGCCCCGATTTCTTACAGTACATTTTCCAATGACCTATTTTTAAATATTTATTAATTTTCTTTTCTCTCTGTAAATGTACCTTTAAGATTGAACAGAAAATTGCATATTTTCGTCCTAATTTTTATTGAATATTGTACCGCATATATTTCTGTATTTAAATGTATACAAATGCACATATTCCATTATTTTTTAGTACATATAATCCCGAGTCTTGATTATGACTATATTATATGAGTAATAGAATGTTAAATCTCGAGCCTGATGGTGACTAGAGATTATAGTGGGGGCTGTAGAGAGAGAAACCCGGGGGGCTGGGGGCCCAATTATTTCAAACCGTGAATAAAGTAAAATCGGTAAAATATTATAATATCGTGCATTATTTTTATTAATATTAATCGATACTTGATAAATAATTTATAGGTAAATTTTATTCGACAGAATTTGTATAGAAACAAATACTTATTGCGTTAATGTTTCTGGGTACTGCGGTCGACCACCGACGTGATATCGTAACAGTCCATAATTATTATAAAATAAATTGTTTTACTCCGTGTCTATCAATTCGTTTCTTTATATAATAACGATTGTGTAGTCCCAAAGTTCCCGGCCATTTAAAAAATGCCGTGCAAAAATATTCCCCTTCCCCTGAGTACCCGACAAACACCAATATACATTTTCACGAGAAGCCTACTTTGTTATAATTGGACTTTGTTTTTAGCGGGTTCAAAGATTTATACCCAAGTCCACGGTTAAAATTCACAGTTGTTCGAACACAGCGGGAATGTTACATATTTATTTGTTAATCACTTCGATGAAAAGAGAAAAATTATCTGCCTATCATTGGTAACATGAAGTCGAGAAAACAGCTGATTCGTTTTTATCATACATTACAATTACTATAATAATAATAATAATAATAATAATAATAATAATAATAACAATAGCATTATACAATACAATAATTAATAATTATTTTGTACGAGCGTAAATCGGATTACACGGCGAATTACAAATATTTTTTAACCGAAATTAGATAACAATTATTAACACGTTTGTGTTATCAGCTATATTTTTTTCATATCTGATAGACGACCGGACAATCTCACAAACAAATTTCCGTATCAATACCTTTACCATGTGAATTAGCCGTCAACATTTACGTTCATCTTTTAACCGATCCAGTTGTAGGCGGTTGTTTCACATAAAATAATTTTTCCACGACAGATTCACTGCGTTTCAGAATACAGTCGAGACATGTCCGCTTGTTCATACGTAATTTTATAACCGGGGAATTGCAGTTCAGTAGCGACACGCGCTCGGTAAATTCGTCTGTAATTTCGTGAACAGTACTACCGATGAACAACATGTATATGCTATTTCATGGTTGGCTTTACGATTTCTTTAACTCGACGAATGACATTGATAAGATAGACATTCCGAAAAAGGTCTTGTACATTCAAACGAATAGTGAGACGCCAGACGAGAAAAACCATATTACCGGGGTAAGTCGTTTTCTGTAGGCGCGCAATTGGCGCAATCGATTCGATTCGCGCAAAGCATTTTTTTCTGTTTTGCTTCGATATAGTTTATATAGATGTAATCGAATGGGGGTTTGATAATGTTGATGAAAACGCCGTCGAACACCAAAAATAGTGCCTAACGAAAAAAAAAATGTACAACCAGTGCTTTTGTACCATAGCTAAGTCAACCAATTTTTACTATACGACTATGCCAATGATGATGTATTTCAAATACCTGATTAGGTATCAACCTACATATAACAATTGCTCTTACAAATTCTAGAATAATGTTCAATGTACAGTGTACATGAAAATGCTTTTATTAAGTATTAAAAAAAAATTTTTTTGTTTGTTTTTGTTACAGAAAGTTCCAACTCAATCGAAACCATTCACCCATCACATAAAAGATGTTATGAAACCATGTCAGTATTTTTTTTTTCATACATGATTTAATATTCTGTACATATTTCATATACAATTTAACACATTTCGTACCTATTGTAATTGATGTAACATATAAGTTAAATTAATTTAAATCATTGTGGTTGGATTATCATTTTAATTATGGTTTTTTATAGTGGTTATTATTATAAAAAAAAATTGACACATTTTTTTCATTTTAAATGGGTAAAGTGTATGAATTAGTACTGAATACTTTATTAAATTGTTGAGGTTTTTTTTTTTTATGTTATTAAATATTTATTTAGTATTTATACAATGTTTTATTTGATTCAATATAGTCTGCACACATTCATGTAAAGTGTGCAATGAGGATACCCAATGGATTAAACTGTATCTATGTACAGATGGTTTTAAATATAATGATGAAGTTCTCCCATACAATAAAGCATATGCTTTTCTTGAAACTCGCTTGAAAACGTTTGATAAATGTAAAAAAGTGTTACGACAAGATATTCAAACCCTTTGCGAAGCAGGATTTTATTATATAGGTAGGTTTTCACCAGATTATTAATATTATATTTTAAATTTAATAATTCTGTATTAATGATTTTTTTTCTTTCAACTTTAGGCAATGGCAAAAACGATATGATGGTAAGTTTCTGCTGTAATAAAGGTGTCATGAATTGGGACAACGGTGGAGATCCTTGGTTGGAACATTTGCTTTGTACACCAACTTGTACATTTGTAAAGTTGAACAAAGGCATATCTTACATACATGAAGTCTACACTTCATATCTTTCTAACAACACTTTACATGTTAGTATAAAATTGTTAGTCTTATTAAGATATAAACATAATTTTCATTGTTTTACAGCAGGTGACAAAATTTGAGCCTGTTTCTTTGGGTGCTAATCGGCTCGAGATCAGTTTTGTTACCAATTTATTAGACAGGTTTGGTTTTTTTTTTTTTTTACTCTAGAGTCTAGACTTTAGACCATGCAAATCCTTTCTCGCAACACCACCATCTGTTTTATTATAACTTTGTTACTTTCTCTCTCTTCAATTTATCTTTTTTTCACGCTTATAGTAGTGTTATTAGTTTGTGCCCTTTCCTTAAAAAAGACCTTCCCATTTTTCTGTTCTTTGAGGAGAACTATATCCAGCTATATCACTACCATACGGGGTAAATACAAGTATGTGGGGGTAACAGAGATTCTGAGATTCTCCTGTTCATTCTTAATTTGTATAATTCATTGTAATAACCTTGTTATGTTTACTTTACAGATTACACTTTCGTTATGAAAGAACCACCCACTACAGGAAAAAGAAAATACTTTTACCTAAGTTGACTTTTGACTTTTCCAAACACATTCCAAAAGAGATACCCGATTCTATGATATGCAAAGTTTGCTACAATGAAAGATTGGAAGTTCTCTTCATCCCATGTGGCCATATAGCTACATGTATCTCATGTTCTGTGACAGTCAATTGCTGTGCTCTATGCAGAAAGCCATTTTATTTTTGTTTACGGATATTTATGGATGAAAAAAAGGAGATTCTGGATAGTAATGTTGCGTGTTCCGATTGTAATACATGTGGAAAAGAAAAAATGAGTGTAGTGTTCATACCATGTAAACACATTTCAAACTGCTTTGAGTGTGCAGTTAAAAATACAGAATGTCTAACATGCAACAAAACGTTTTACGCTCTAATACAGGTATACATTTAATAACATGAATAATATTATTCATATTTCAATGTATTATTATAAATAGTAATACAATGAAATTAAAATTACTTATTCAATAAAAATAATCTCATTACACTCAGGATTCTATTTTTAAGCTTAATTTAACTATAGTTTCATAATATTATATTAATATCAGTAGATAATTTTTATCTACAAATGCCTATATTAAAGATTTTATTCCAAAACAAAATTGTAATTTGATTCAATCATGTTTTAATAAACATGTATTATATAAAGAGTGAGAGGATTGTTATAATATAAATTATTTTTTGAAAAAATGCAAAGTAAAAAGAGAAAAGGTTTTCTAACATATGATTTGTGTGATTTATGTGTTCTATTTTAAATGTAAGTTTAGGGAGGCATTTGTGAATTTGAAACTCATTATTATTATATTTATCATACATTATTTAATATTGTATTATTCATATACTGTATGTGATGTGATATTATTAACATAAATTTTCATACATATACTATTAATATAAGAAATATTCATTATATTGCAGTTTTGCTTTATACAATTCTGTAAAATGTAAATATAGCTTTTGAAGTAACTTGTGATAGTCACTATTAATTAATTAATTATACATTATTTAATATTGTATTACTCATATACTGTATGTGATGTGATATCATTAACATATATTTTCATACATTATATTATAAGAAATATTCATTATATTGCAAATTTGCATTATACTATTCTATAAAATGTAATTATAGCTTTTGAAGTAACTTTTGATAGTCATTATTATTTAATTAATTATACATTATTTTATATTGTATTATTCATATACTGTATGTGATGTGATATTATTAACATATATTTTCATACATTATATTATTAATATAAGAAATATTCATTATATTGCAGTTTTGCTTTATACAATTCTGTAAAATGTAAATATAGCTTTTGAAGTAACTTTTGATAGTCATTATTATTTAATTAATTATACATTATTTAATATTGTATTACTCATATACTGTATGTGATGTGATATCATTAACATATATTTTCATACATTATATTATAAGAAATATTCCTTATATTGCAAATTTGCTTTATACTATTCTATAAAATGTAATTATAGCTTTTGAAGTAACTTTTGATAGTCATTATTATTTAATTAATTATACATTATTTAATATTGTATTACTCATATACTGTATCTGATGTGATATCATTAACATATATTTTCATACATTATATTATAAGAAATATTCCTTATATTGCAAATTTGCTTTATACTATTCTATAAAATGTAATTATAGCTTTTGAAGTAACTTTTGATAGTCATTATTATTTAATTAATTATACATTATTTAATATTGTATTACTCATATACTGTATGTGATGTGATATCATTAACATATATTTTCATACATTATATTAAAAGAAATATTCCTTATATTGCAAATTTGCTTTATACTATTCTATAAAATGTAATTATAGCTTTTAAAGTAACTTGTGATAGTCACTATTATTTAATTAATTATACATTATTTAATATTGTTTTACTCATATACTGTATGTGATGTGATATCATTAACAAATATTTTCATACATTATATTATAAGAAATATTCCTTATATTGCAAATTTGCTTTATACTATTCTATAAAATGTAATTATAGCTTTTAAAGTAACTTGTGATAGTCACTATTATTGTATTACTTATATATTAATTAATATTGTATTATTCAGATACTGTACGTGATGTGATATTATTAACATATATTTTCATACATTATATTATTAATATAAGAAATATTCATTATATTGCAGTTTTGCTTTATACAATTCTGTAAAATGTAAATATAGCTTTTGAAGTAACTTTTGATAGTCACTAGTTATGTATTAATTATACATTATTTTATATTGTATTATTCATATACTGTATGTGATGTGATATTATTAACATATATTTTCATACATTATATTATTATTATAAGAAATATTCCTTATATTGCAAATTTGCTTTATACTATTCTATAAAATGTAATTATAGCTTTTAAAGTAACTTGTGATAGTCACTATTATTGTATTACTTATATATTAATTAATATTGTATTATTCAGATACTGTACGTGATGTGATATTATTAACATATATTTTCATACATTATATTATTATTATAAGAAATATTCCTTATATTGCAAATTTGCTTTATACTATTCTATAAAATGTAATTATAACTTTTGAAGTAACGTTTGATAGTCACTATTATTTTATTTATTATACATTATTTTATATTGTATTATTCATATACTGTATGTGATTTTATATCATTAGCATATAATTTCTTACATTATATTATTATTATAAGAAATATTCATTATATTACAAATTTGCTTTATACAATTCTGTAAAATGTTATTATAGCTTTTGAAGTAACTTTTATTAAGAATGTCCAAAATAGAAAATAAGTTCTAGTCTTATGCTTTTATATATTTTATAATGTCTATAATTACTATTTTATATTGCTTAACTGTGATATAAGTAATTTTAAAATTAAATCAGCACTGGTTGTGATAAACCAAAAACCCCCTGCAATATGAATATGCTGTTAAAAAAGTTCTGGGATTTTAATTTTAATAAATACAACATTTTTAATTACACATTATTTAAAGATATTTTCCCCTGAACGATATACTGTGGCCCCAGCGAACTTGCGATTTTTTGTATTACCTTTTGAACTGTTCCTAAGTTAAGGCTTTGAGTTCAGTAGCCGCAATTTGACAAATTTGTCAGCAACCCTACTCTTCTGTAAAAATTGTAAATTTGCATTTATACCAGGTTTCAATGCAAACTTGATGTACACACGTTGTTCATTAACTTTAATGTCAAATGTGTAATATTAAACAGGGACAAGATAGCGAATTTGGGTTTTGTGTAAATATTTACTAATATGTAGAGGAATACTTATATTTATATTTTATATTTCCATATCTAGATTAGCTGTAATAACATTTGTTCTTGTTCCTTTTTTGAACAGAGAAAGTATACTTCACTAGCTACATACTCTAATTTAATTCTATTTTTAATTTGACATTTGATTCTTAATCCGCTATGGAGACCTTCTTTTCATAACTTCAATTCTGAAAAATCTCACCCGGTTCCTATTTTTGATATACAGTTAATGTAAATGTTATAAAAGAAAAAGGTAATTTTTTTTTTAGCCAATCAAATCGGTATTCAAATTTAGTTTAGATTATTGCAGCCATAATTATTTTCGTAACTCCAATTCTGAAAAATCTCACTCGGTTCTTATTTTTGATGTACAGTTAATGTAAATGTTATAAAAGAAAAAGGTCATTTTTTTTTTAGCCAATCAAATCGGTATTCAAATTTAGTTTAGTTATTGCAGCCATAATTATTTTATTTTTAATTACATATGTCTTTCAAGTATAAATAAATGTAACAATGTTTAAAACATAAATTATTATGCATTAAAGTAAAATTCATGTACTGTACTTCCAAAATGTATTTTATGTGTTCATGTTAAATGTAGTTATGTTGTTTTGTATTACTCACTATATTTTGCTCATATAATAAAATACCGTTTGTAAGATAAAAAAAACTGTTGAGGGCTTGGTGTTATTGTGATGGTTTCTAGTTATAAAACAACAGTGAAATAATATGTATGATTATTGTTTTACAAACACACTTTGATTATAATTAATCTATGTTTGCTGACAACTGACAGTATGTATACCAAATTTATACTACTTATTTTACTGTTTTAAGTATTATTTTCTATAATAAAATATTGTGTAACTTACAGTACTTAAGTATCCATAGAAAACTAAAAGAGAATAAATCTGTATCCTTAGTCATCATCATGCCTAGTGAATATAATAGGTATTAATATTAAAAATGTAAAAAAAAATGTATATGTTATAAAATACATTTAAAAAATAAAATAAAGTAAAAACATAAAATAATACTTAATAAAATAAAAAAAAAAAAACTTAAGATTATGAATGGCCAAGACAATATTGTTTTACAGTAGTTCTGTATTAGGAGAGATAGATATTTGTAACCTTGTTAAGGAAATTCATTTTAAAAACATTTTGCACATACAGATTTTAAAATTATATTTTTTTAGATAAAACTTCTTAAATCTGTGCCATCCAATATCTTTTTACATTTTCTTTTACTAAAATGTATTTACTATTAATTTTGAAAAATGGTTATATTTTTTTATGTATTTCTAATTTTGTTTTTATATTCAATTGCGTTTTATTTTATTCACCTTTGTTGTATTATTACCAGATGATTATTATTTATATGATGTATTATTACCAGGCTAAGTTTCTTCTTTATACTTTTTAATTTTATTTGTATACAAATATTTCATTTATTTTATTAGCCTTTAAATATTTTTTGTTTATCATAATTTAAAATGTAAATATTTTTATTTTTTTTGGATGAGTCATATAAAATAATTAGTTAATTATTAGTAAACGTTTGGTATAAAATGTAGGTAACATTATTATTGTAAATAATTAATGTACCTACAATTTATTCTAATCTTAATTTTATTACATTACCTAGGTACCTATTGTAAAACAAAACATGTCTGTATTAATAGGTGTAAGAAAATAATACAGAACACTAATGTGTCTGTTCAGGCAAAAAGTGGAAAAAAAATAGTTTATTTCATTTAATACTTTGCAGATTTTAATAGCAATAATAAACTAAAAGGTACGTGGTATTAATAATTTTCAACAGAAAATCCTAATAATGTCTTTAAAACGACAATCATACCACAAAGTCTACAAGAACATTTCAAGTGTGTAGTGGATAAACACATTTTTATCGACAAACCGAGAAAGTTAATTCTACGCGAAAAAATTATCGAAAATATAAATTCACAAAAGGAAAGTTTAAATTGCCCAAACCGCCGTACGCGCGTTGGACAATCAAAATTTCTTACACATCTTAGTTGTAATTAGAGTTCGCGATTTTTACCGGGTGTTAAGTCTCGACTACACAGGGCGAATTTACTCGCTGCTACTTAATTCGCTCAATCGGCCTAGTCACTCACTCAGCGTATGTTGAACAGACGCTACTCGCCCGCGATTATAGTTGACTGCCGGGCTAATTTTTACTCCAGCCAGTAAATTCGCTTTCAATCTTGAAAAAGAACGTTCCCAGCCGACACTGGAAGTGTTACAAGTATGGATATTAAACACCAAATGTTTGGATCTTTCGACATAACGCCTATAGTATCGATTGCAGATTTCGGAAGTTCTTTTATCGGGTACCGATTTCCATTTTTCCATCTACGTCTTTAATTATGATTCAAAAGTGTCAAAAAAAAAAAATCGGTAAAAAGCTTTTGTAAAAATCATTTCAATTTTCTAAAGTCATTGCTACTTGAATTTAATTGAATTAGAAAACTTGGAAGCGAGTTTTGCAAAACAGAAATAATGTAATTGTGTTCTATAAATCAAATGAATTACAAGTTATACATTTATATTACTATTCAATACTTCTGAAAAACAGTAATAATTAAGCTCCGGATTACACATCCGCATTTACATATTTGTAATGAATGTATGTTGTTTTTCAGGAATAAGAAACGTGGACGATGGAGTATTTCTACTATTCACAATTTCAAAAAAAAAATATACATTACATTTTTCATAAATCTTACTCATTGATAAGTTTCATGAGTATTAAAATTTAAAATTTTGGATTTAGACAATCATATGGGAATTATATGATGAATTTTAATTTTGTCGCACTTTTATCCACTAGTTTTACTATCATATTTATATCCTCATAATGTTTTGTATGATCTAGCAAATTTAAAATTAAATTTGAATTTAGCAGATGAAAATTGTATTTCCTGTGTCATTTATTTTTGAGTAGTTATTGTTAACATTTTTCTCCGTTAATCGCAACGTGGTCATCGGCAACAACGCCGACCGGTTTTTCATAATATAATTTATTTTTTAAAATTATATTTTAAAACACATTGTGTTGTGATGTCGGAAATAATCGTTAGTCAGTGTCAGTACTAATTACTTGGTAGTCGCCCATATAATTTCGTGATCCGCATTCCGTAAATTTGTTTTTATGTACGTTTTTGTTAAATTAGTTTTTGGTACATTCGTAAATTTTAAAATGCCGTAGATCCGTAGCAGTGTTCCAACTTTATTAAAAAACTGGATTGCATTTTATAATAAAACAGACCACTTCATTTCTACCACGGATGGTTCTGTAGTATTTTGTCAAAAAATTTCAATTACAACTCGTTGATAACGCTATACACAATAGTGTTTTAAAACGTAGAGCAAATTAAGACAAAATGCAATTACTTGTATTGGTTTGAACTCCAAATCTGGTAACATTATTAACGAAGATCTTTGTTCATCTTGCGCGTGTAGCTTAAGCTACTGTACTTAAAATATTAAGTTTATCATTGAGTTACATTGATATTTATAGAAGAAAAAAAAATTATAAATGTATATATTTTGGGTAAGAGCATATTTTTACATATTATTAAAAAATAATAATAATAATAAGAGCATATCAAGTGGATATTTAAAGACTATTTAATGCATAAATGCATACTATTTTATGCTTCTTAAGTGCATACAAATCCCAGGACCTTAGTAATAATATACGCGCGAACAATCGGATAATAATAATAATAATAATGATAGTGCCTTCTGAATTGGACGATAATAACGTTTAACTACAAATGGCGAATAATAATAATGATAAATAACAATATTATGTAATATAATTTAGGTACTCACAGACGCACAGATTGACTGGCCAGAAAGGTCGACGTCTATAAACTAAAGCAGTTCGTGTTCGGAAACCTTTTGAGACGGAAGAGCCAAAAGTTACAATTTAGAACATTTTCCAGTTTTTAAAGAGCCACTAAACATTTTCGTTTCAATATTAAAGTATTTACTTGATTTTCGATTTAAAATAAACATCTTTAAACACGAAATAATATGTATTCGTATAAAAACATACTAACATTTCAAACACAAACCTTATTAAAAAGTATTTTAGCTAGAATAATGAAATAATTAATCCAATAGTATAACTGCAGTTATTGTATAATAGAAATAGTTACACCAATGGGAACATTGGCTTTGCACGCCTTTTGAAAGTTTGATGAAATCTGGTCCATTACTTGTTGTCATAATAATCATTTTCCATTTGATTATTATTTTTATTATCAACCATTTATCGCTAGTAGTTTATCTAATATAAAAATATCTTTTAATAATATGACAATAATAATGCTTAACCGAATTATTGGAATTCGCTCTTGCGATAATAATAATAACAGCAAAAAAGTTTTAATAATAGATTATACGGATGGTCGGGTTTACGTTTATGATATACAATCACTTGGACTATTCGAGTCTAAGTTTGATACCATTATTCGGCACGTAAAACGTAACGATCAAAGAATAAAAATGGTATAAATTTTATAACGGAAATATTTTGCACGACAAACGCAGACGTACACTACGCCCCCCCTCCCGCCCGCTGTATATACAATAGTATTTCGACAATAAAAATAATTTTAATAATGCCAGTCATTTAAATTAAAAATGTTGCATAACGGTGTAATTATCTGTAAAGATTACGGACGGATTTATAATATAAATTAATCAGCGCAAAACAATATTTTCTTGACATCTCTTACCGTTCTCCAAATATATTCAAAAAAGTGTAAATTATTAATGTTGCCAATAAAAAATTTAAAATGTTGTACTTCATCGCTTTTCATTGAAAACTTACAAGAAACAACACATATATAAATATATTTTATTAAAAACAATACGTTCTACGAATTAAAATCTTTACATTTTTTTTGTAAGTGCTATATTTCTTTAGTCAAGTTCATAAAACACTGAAATTCGCCTCCTTGGTTATTTTTTAACGATGGGAAGCGGATTAGTGGTCATGACCAAATTTAACTACAATGTCTTTCTTACAACAATGAAAAACCTGTGGGGATATAATATTAAAAATGTGAAAGTTTAAATATAAGCAATACATTTATTAAGCTAGTAAACTGGTAAGCTTGTAAGCCAGTGAAAATATTTTATCACCTGATTGACAGTATATTAAAGACACAATTTTTAAAAGAAGAATTTTTATTCTGTAAAAAAAAAAAAAAATAATTAAATAATGATTTCATTAAATTTGAAGGTATATATAATGGTCATATATCGATATTAAATACAAAATGTATTATTGTAGAATATTTAAACAACTTTTTGTCGTCTAGTGAAAATTCCTTAAAAAATGCACTGAATATAAGGACCATCGTAATCACCGCCACCCGATGGTTAGTATTATTACTTAACAATATTTCTAGGTGGCGTGTGTATGGCCGGTTAATATAATTAATGATATAAAAATAGTTTAATTAGTTTGATAAGTGTATAAAATAAAGTTAATATCGTACACCCGAAAAACAAAACTTTCAAATGAATATAATATGCAAAAAGTTTCAGTGTAATCCCAAACAAACAATTACACATTATATATATATATATTTTATAATTATTTTTTTTTGTTTATTATTGTCATAATGACCATAAAAATAAAATAAAAATACGGAACACTTTAGTTACCCAACTAAATATAATAATATAAAAAAAACAACATTAAATGTGTGCTGTACAATAGTTTTGAAATCGAAATAAAATATTAATATATACAGTAAAATACAAAAAAAGAAAAAATTATTTTGTAGATGATAGCTGGTAAATTTATTCTTCTGTTATTTCTGTGTACTTTTGTGCTGAATTAATTGCATCGAGTAACTTATTTTCTTTTTAACAAATACTATAAAACTCATTACAAGAATAGTTTTTAAAATGTGTTACCACAATGATAATTGATTTGATAGTTTCAACCAAAAAACTATTTTTTTCCTCTGTCCACAACACATTAATGGTTTTAAAAATCCGATCTTCTAGAGCAATTGTACCCGGCATTGCCAAAGAATAATCTACGATTGCTGATATACTAGTTAAGTTATAAATTAATAGTAATGGGAAAACGGGAATTATACAGGATTAACCTAAGGGATTAAGATTTGAATGCGACAAAATGACAAAATGCGTCCCGTATAACTTTTGTCGGGACAGCGGGACACAAAGTTAGAATACGGGACGTATGATCACCCTATCGTAATATTACATTTTTGTGACAGACATTTTTGAGCACGCGTATGCCCCAGTGCACTATCATTAGTAAAGTCGACGCACGGACATAATTGTAAAAATATGGTGATGCCCTCATCTTACGATAAAACAGTGCGGGAGAATTCGGAAAATGAAAAAAAAAAAATACTGCCGACAATTGTCAACGGAATTACATTGTATATAATAGTACACAGTCCATGTCAATGTCAATCGAAAATAATCCACGGTTTTTTTTATGCAAAACCACGTCAGATAGGTCACAGGGCATATTGTAATAGTTATTAAAAATGCATTAATGCATAACTATTTTCATAAAATTACGATCGATTCTAGGTTGGCAAAACTGAATTCACTGGCGTTATTTGTTGAACTTTGCTCCCCTCCCCCAAACAGTTACTACCGATCGCTTTTGTGTTTCCATTTACAACCGAATCGCCGCCGCTGTAAGATCGATTTTTTATTGCTTTCGCTGAATTATAGGTAACGCAAATTGCAATATTAATAATCGTTAATACGCTGTTGCTATTATGTTATGTAGGCTGAAGATTTTAATTATGCAATTTTCAATAAATAATTGTTACGTGTTTGGTTTTAACTTAGACGCACAATTTACAAATTTCCAATGGCGTCATGTCAAGGTACATCTACCGACGATACAAATAATTCAACAACGATAATTTCTAAATCGATGCCAGATAGAGATAGAATTTTATCAGAGTGTAAGTTATTCATTTTATGCATACAATTTGTTTTGTTTTAGATTTTATAACTTTTTTTTTTATGATTGTAACATAAATTATTAATTTGTTGATGCCCATTATTTACAGGGAGACGTAGTAGATCTATGTCACATATATTGCTCCCAATTTTTGAAAATTCTTCAAATCCATATAGTTCCTATTTGACATTATTAAGAGACATAGCACAGGATAAACACCAACAGAACATATTTATTGCAATCGTGGATCTAAGTATTTGAATTTAATATATATTTTTTTTAATTTCTGTTTGTTCTTGTATTTAAATTTTCGATGAACTTTAGTGACTGAGGAATTTAACACATTTATAAAACGCAAAGAAAGTGAATATGAACTTCTTTTAACTGTTGACTTGAAAACTAATGCAATGAATTTGCTAGTTACAAAGAAATTGTCTCAATTCACAGTTGACATAATTATTAAAATGTTCCACTGCGATGATTGTTTAAATACTGTAGAAAAGTTTATAAGGGAATTAATAAGCCAAGAAAAATATATATACGTAAGTTACTATTATAATATCTAACAGGGAACAGTATTTTGTTACAGTATCGGTGTAACATTACTAAATATGTTATTTTTAATTTGCAGGCATGCAATGCTTCGATATATTTTAACATACAAAATAGATTTACTATAGATGAATTTATGGTTCCCTTATATTTATTGAATTTAACGTATTCCACAGACAAATTTTTAGCTACAACCCGATACCAACAAGAATGTTACGTGAAATATTTTGATAATTTATTAGGTGACAAGGATGCTGATTTATTTGAAATAGCCAAGTATGGATATTTATAATAATTGTCAAATTATTTTATATTTTTAATGTTTTGTAGTTTTAAACGTTAAATTCCACATTTCCAACAAAATGATAAAAAATATCTTTATGAAGGTTTCTTTTTATGTACTCACCCCATGAGTTAATATTGTATTATAATAATTAATTATACCCGTCTGCCTATCTTATTTAATAATTAAATGTTAATTTTAATTCAGAAGTTATAATGTTGTACCAGTAAATTTAAATGATGATACTAACAAACATGTTACATCAGTTATAATAAGGACTATGAAAAGATATAACGTATCTATTGATTTCGCACCTAATTTAGCATTTCAAAAGAAACAATCATCTCTAAGATATTTGGTGCTTCAACGTGAAACCGAAAGAAATGGTAAATACTACTATTGGGTACATGGGTTTGTATGTATTTAATCAAAATGTTCGTAATTTGTGTTTTAAAGGTACCGATAGTTGGAGAGAAATGATAGTGTTATTGGTTGGTGATGATATGAAGGTTAAGTTATATTTTGTCAAGTTGTTGGACGAACATCAGATTTTCGAGGACATTGATTACTTTGCCAAATTATTTTCCATTGATTTTAGTTTATTGTCTCCGTTCACTCAACAGATATTAAATAAGTATGTCCGACATACATATATATTTCTAACACATTAGTCGATTAGTGTTCTAAATAATGTATGTGTCGTATTTTTAAATTAAAATTTTGTATGTATTTTTCAGGAATGTGGATTTAAATGAACTAATGCCAAAACAAAACAACGTGACATACCATAAATTACCATTACCCGAAAATCAAATACATATAGTTGACAGTATGTCGAAGTTTGATGAATTTCTGGATAAACTCAATTCCGAGTTCTTCGACAAACGTTTAAATATCTTGGGCTTGGACTGCGAATGGAAACCAAAAATTCCGGGTACTATTAGTACTCTGGCTACCATTCAAGTGGCTATTATTGATTCCATTTACATATTTCACATACCGCAATTACAACCGACTTCACTTTTCAAGTCGCAATGGGAAACGTTTGCCAAGAAAATATTCAAGAACAAAGACGTTGCAAAAATAGGTAGGCAAAAATAAATACTATCGTGTTGCATTATGTTTTAATGTTTGTAAAATAATATAAGGAGTTGGAATTATATCCTAATATATAGGAGAAAACTGGTGTTTTACATGTTATCGCGGTGAGCGCAATTGGACAAAAAAAGTCGGGATATAAATGGGTGTCACTATGATTTAAAAAAAATCTGTCTATTGTATATCTATACCTTATTAAGGGTAAAAAATTATTAAATGATTATTCGCATTGTGAATAAAAAAAATAAAATAACTTTGCCCTCTTTATTGTTAAAACAAATTTTATAACAAATTGTCTGGAAATTTATTTTAGAAAAAAAATATATATATAAAAAATAAAAATGTATAAATAAATGTAAACAATTTTTATTTATTATTTTTTTAATATACATTTTGATATTTTATTGAGTGTTAATTTCTAAAACAGATTCGTTTTTTTTTTTATATAAATTATTTCCGTTATGATTATTTTAATTAATTATAACCATTCTGTATTAATTAATAATAATGGTTTTTATATTAGGTTATGATTTGAAAAATGATGTAGAAATAATTCAAGATTCATTACCAATGGAAAATGTAGAAATGTACGGTAGTGGATTTGTTGATTTGCAATTATTATGGCAGGAACTTAAGACCAATTGGCAGTTGCAGCTTCCTTATAATCAAAGTATTTTATGTCAATATACTAATTTTGACATCGACATTTTATTTTAGTTTTTGAGTACACTTAGTGAAGTGAGGAATGTATTGGTTTTACTATGACGTGCATGTGGTTTTTTTTTGTCCATCTGTGAACAACTTTTCTACCGAATAATATCTCTCTGATTTTCAAGCGTAGAGCCTTTTCTGAAAGCATTTTGGATTTAGTTAGCGCACAACGATAAATTGTTAATAACAAAAAATGATTCTGAGCAATATTCGGTTAATCATGTTTTGAAATGCCAATGATTTGTAATAAATATTCTGTTAGGTACATTTCGGGTCTCAACACAATTGTATTAACCTAACCGAGACACAACAAAAAGAAAAAAAAATGAAAAAAGTAAAACTCCTAATTCCTGTTAATTTTCTCATAGGTTTTCCTAATAATTAAGAAAAGGAAATCAACCCCTCTCCAATGCGCCAGTTTGATCCAAATTGCTATCTGATTCTGTACTTGAAAATCGGAGCCGGTTGTTTGGTAGAAAATTTGCTCTCAGACAGAAACATTTTTTAAAAAAACAATTAGTAAAATCAATAGATTTTTGGTTTCGCGGAAAATCAAAAATATTATGATTTTTAGTGATTTTTAGAGTGAATGATTAATTTTTGTAAATATATCTTAAGTGATTTTTTTTAGCAAACTTTAAAAAGTTAAATACTAAAATTGGATTAAACAATACTAGTGTGTATTTAATTATATTATTTATTTTTTCAGGTTCAGATGATGGGGTAGTGAATACTGGTCTTTCACGTTTAGTGAAATTGGCACTTGGAAATCCATTGAAGAAGACTGATCAATTTTCTAATTGGGAAAACGTACCATTGAGATTAAATCAAGTTAAATATGCTGGTATGTACCAATACTGTGTGTTACAAAGAAATAAGAATAATGACAATACCTAATACAATAGCAGACAATCATCTGTTTGATTGGTTGAGATTTTATAGCTTTTGCATATGTTTTTTAAAATGCTTAAGAAACAGTAAAGTTGGCTTAAAATTTGTTTCCTCGTTCTGTGCAGAACGTTTAAAGTGGATGCGAGTGTATTATTTATTAATCAATCGTTACTAAAACATTTGTTTTTTTTTTTTTATTATTATTTGTATTTTTTTTGCATATTTATGTGATTTATATGCTATAAAATCCCAAACTTGATCATTAATATAGTATTATTGTCTTATTATGGATTTACTATTATTATAAGTACATACAGTGTGGCAAGAGCCCAACAAATAAATTTTAGCAACTGACTAAAGTTTTTTTTTTTTTTGAAAATTTGAAAATTAATATTAAATTTTTACTTCAAAACGTGTTGTTAAACATTGAACTTACCTTAATTATTTTTTCGGCGCTCGGGTTACTTATCATTCTGTACTCCGACCTGTGTGTTGATTAGATAATATTATTCTTTCTTACTAATTTTGATCTGTACAACATCAAAATAATTTATGAAAGTTAAAAACATATAGTATTATGAAATCTATATTATATCATATTTTAATGAAATTATTTAATTTTTAGCCTTGGACGCTTATTGTTTGTTGGAAATTTATAATGTACTTAAAGCAAAATGTGAAAACATGAATATTCCATTTGACAACGTTTGTGTAACAGTATCAAAAAATCAATTAAAAACGATAATGAGAAAAAAGATATTCAGCTCTGAACATATACCAAAGAAAGATGTATTTTATTTGTACAAAACTATTAAATAATCATAATACTATAATTTTATAATATTATAAAATATAATATAATAATATTAAAATAATATGTATATTTATATGTATTATTTCTGACATATTTGTTTTCTTCATTCCAGTATTATGAGAAACTTCCATCAATCAATCACCGTTTTCGAACGCCTTATAATGCTGTGATTAATGTTAAGGAAGTCAAACTTGTAGTAATAGACGAATTAAAAGAGCTGGCTCAATCTCTACGGAAATATGGTATAGACACTACCATAATAATTGACAGTAAAACGGTGATTGATTCGGAGTATATACAAAATATAATTCAAACGAAAAATGTATTTTTTATTACAATGGGAGATTTATACGCAAAGGTAAAATTACAAACACGTTTCAAATTAATGAAAAATTGGTTAATTAATAATATTCCTTTAGGAGATTGGCAGCACAAATAAAAATCTATGGTTTTCTGTGAGTAATCATAAATTGGAACACCAACTTTTCCAATTGTTGAACTACTTCAAAATTCGTACAACACAAGATGATTTGTATTCCCGGTGCCAAGTAAATAGAAAATGTTCAATTCGAAGTATAATTAACATTAGTAATTAATTCATAAAATATTACTGTTTTAATTTAAGACATTTTTAACAACTACTTTTTGATTTAATTTTAATCAAATTTTATGCAACAATATTTTTGTAGTTGGTTTATATCATTATAAGAACAAATAATAAATACAATTATAGTTATAAATTATATAGAATATCTAATCAAACTATATATATGTATACAAAATATAAATATTTAAAATAATAATGAATTCTGAATAGTATTAGGTATACACAGATTGTACAATATACCGGTAATGGCAAGAATATTTAGTTTTAAATGCAGTATATCTTTATGGGAACATATTTCTTTTATTCTTTCAATATTCACTATTTAGTGATTTTAGGTTCACTATGATTTTTATTTTTATTTCAACATATTTTCAACTTTAGGCGTAGATTTTAGTAGCAATTTTTGTTTAATTTATTTATTTGTTGAAGAGGTTAGGTTAAATTATGGTTTTCTTTATAATTTTTCTATTTTAAGGTATACAATTTTCAAATTACTGAAAGTAAATATGGATTTTTGTGTATCTAACAATTTGCTTGATTATAAGGAGAGGAGATTTAAATCATATTAATGTGCATATCGCAAAAGCCATAAACCCGAAATATAAAAATATTTATAAATATATAAGAATGTTTAGGAAAATATTAAAATAATCACAAAAAAACTCATTAGTTGATGGAAAAAATAGAAAAATTTATCTACGCTCTATAATTTCTTTAATATAATATTTCTATAATATAATTAAATAGACATATAGGTATATATCTTCTTCTACTTGACATTATATTATATTTATCTTTTTCAGTTATGCAATAGCAGTAGTTATGAGATGGTCAGCTGTAAAACTATGGAAAGCATTTTTTATCGTATTTTACCAACTGCTACTACAACTAGTTTAGGAAATTCTGATTGTCATAGTAGCGAAAATATATCAAACAGCCGAGCATCAAATGATTCTTTAAAAAAACTACTATGCGGTTATACAAAAGAAAATTGCAAGATAAACGTGATCAAACCAAATACACTCAATTAAAAATAAAAATGTTTGCTATAATAATGGTTTTTTTTTTTTTACAGGTAAATACATTAACAAAAAATTCATTTAATGAAGAAAATCGAATTTTTGTCATTTGCAATAGTTGTGGTTTAGTTATTATTGACAACTCATCTAAACATCATTTAGTAGTAATTTAAATAAGAACTATAAATTAACTAAAGAATTATAATTTTTTTATTTTAGATTATGATATTTATAACTAATGAGCATAGGTGCCATGTAAATGGCATGTACTGGAGGGCCGGATTCCCTTATGAGATTTATACGGGTCCCAGTCCCCAATATTTCTTATTTAAATACACATTCATCTGCCACATACTTCTATAAAATATTAGCTTTATTTTCAACATTACACATTCGACATTATAGTAATTATATACCCGACAATTTAACGAAAATTAAAATAGAGAATTTAATATACAAGAGTCAGTTACTGTACAAGTACAACTTCAGGGTCGAATATAACAGCGGCCCACATTGATTTTACCGATGACCTGATTTGTTTTCCGTTTATCAAATTTTGTTTAATTTGTTTTAACCATATAAGGATATCTAAAATAATGAGCCACCCACCGTGATATTTTAAAAACCTGGCACCTATGCCAATGAGTACTTATAAAATAATAGTATTGGATAGGTTAGATTATTTTTCTATGTATTGGTTTTTACTTTTTATAATTGGAATTTTTTTTGTCTTCATTAATGTAATTTTATTATATTTATTAGCATTTTGTGTATAGGTATTCTATATTTATCTATCAATTAATGAATGTAAAGTGTGTCTTATGGCCACTCACAGTATAAGTAGATAATTTAACTAGATTTTAAATGAATAACGTTGCTTAGATATTTAGAATATGTTTGGTAGACCTTGTTAACTATGTTTATTTAAACTGTTTGAAATATTAACAAGCTAGGAACTATACTTTTTTTATAACCTATATTCAATATGTTTTTAATCTAGATCTATTTCTCCAGCACCCCTATGTTGATTATTACCTAAATGTAAAATAAACAACATACATAAACTATGAGACTCGATATACAATCAGGTACAAACGATTGGCAATTTAAAAACATTGATTGACAATGTTCGGTATATTTTTGTTTATTATTGATGACTCGTCAGTGATCTTGGCTACAATAGAAATAAATATGACTAATACTACCATGCAGTTAAACGAAATCCGTTCAAAATAGTTTTTTGATTGCAATGTTTCAATCATAATTTCAGAGATGCCATTTCTACGACACCTCCCAAATAGGAATACGGATATTTTAAAACTGTACAAACGATTGATATCGATTTCAAATCAAATTTCGATGGTGCTTGAAAAATGGAGTTTTTTTAATTTTGAAATAATATTAAAATTAATCTTTTCCAATTAATTATACCTGTTATACTCGATTAAAAAAGGCTTCAGGCACTATTACGTAGAACATAGTATTAGTATATTATGATAAGAATTTGTATTAATAAGTATAATTACTTTGGAAAATTAAAACTGTTTTTAATCACTAAAATTAATGTATTTTACTTTTATTCCTCTTTCCACTGTCACAACTGCATCTGTGGTAGTACACCTGTCTGTATGCGGTACTGTCTTGAGGCATGGGCCCAAGAATTGTTATAAATTATCAGTTCAAATTAATTTTCGCGGGGGGGGGGGACAAGACGAGGCACTAGCGCCACCCCCTCATGGGTGCCCATGACTACCACCAGGACACAGATAATCAAATCACTAGTGACTATCTAATATAAGTAACCTATAAAACATTACAATTATTATAATATAATTATTGTCTGTCGTTTGACATGAGGTAGCCCTTGCCAGATATCAAACATAAAAATATGGGATGAAAACAAAAAAAATGCATTATGTCTATTATGACGAAATCAAATACCAAAATTAAAAAAAATTGTTTATAAAAGTACCTTGAATCCTATATATAGCGCAGTCTTTATTATAGTAAGAGGAGTTTTTTTAATTATACTTTTCATATACCCCCCCCCCCCCCAAGTGATTTTTCTTTAAATGAAAATGTTTTTTTTTGAACATTTCTGATATGAAACCTTTTAATACATATATAACTAATATATCAATAGACAATTTCGATGTCTTGAAAAATGTTGTCAGGACAAGACACTTTTTTATTAAGAAAAATATCAAGGAATTAATTCTCAGTGCACAGTTATTGTCACAGAATAATTCTCTGTTATTGTAAACTATTTGTTCATTGTGCATTATTACAATTCCCCATTTAAAAAATTGAATTATAACCGTAGTAACCAATATTTGTATTTATGAAGTAGTTTCAGAACTGTTAACGCCATATTATATTATATAATTTTATTCGTACCAAATAATAAGTACTGACTATAATAATAATAATACATTATTTATTTTAATTAAAAATTGAAATGTATGAACTTGAAGATCAGAAAATGGAGGAGAACAATTGTACGTTAAGCGATGAAGAAAAAACAATAGACAACCAATTACTTGTACTTGAACCGAATAACCCCGTAGCAGTGAGATTTCAAAACACATTGAAACGACATTTGTTAAAACAAAGAGAAAACATTAAGAGAGAACTATTAACACAAGTAAGTTTATTCAATTGTAAGTTAAATATAGTTAATTTCGTTTTAAATATTAACGAAGAACATATTTTTTAGAATGATATCGTTAGATTAAAACAAAATGAAAAATCTTCACTTACAAATGATATAAAAAATGCAACTTGTCGAGTTGAAGCACAGCACAGTTTATTGGGTGAATTTCATAGAATGAAATTGGAATTAGAATCAGCGAAAGAACAAGTTGAAACATATATCAACCAAGGAAAACGCCGCTCTACTGAAATTTCAACAAAAACTTCAGCTGAAACGAACAATTGTAGGTACCTGTTTATAGTAATTATTATATGGTATCATCACTAATTTCATTTGTATAACCCTTAATAGTGTAGCAAAGGAGTTATATTTGTTACACAAAAGGTGTTTTTTTTTTATCGGGTAAACACTTTTTCAAATAAAAAAAAACGATTTTATGCTACGATATTCGCCCAGTGATCGTATTTTATTTTTAACGAAATTCTAGATTCTCAACATTTTTTTCTAAACAATTTAAAAACACTGATTCATAATGTTCTATATATCAGTTTTATTTTTGTTTATTACTGATGACTCGTCAGTGATCTTGGCTACAATAGAAATAAATATGTCTAATACTACCATGCAATTAACCGAAATCCGTTCAAAATCGTTTTTTGATTGCAATGTTATACCGCTGCTTTCAGTATATAATTCACCAAATTTCCAACCAATATACTGGCCTACCTATGTGGTGTGAAGTACCTACGTCCTACTTTTAAAATTTGTATTTAAAACGTCCTATAATAATTACATATTTATTTATATATATACATTATACATATATATTTATTTAATTTATTTATTTAGTTACAATTTTAAAAAGACAACTAGACGATAGTAAAGGACTACTAAATGGACTCATTCAGTATGAAAAAGAACAAGAAGTTACATTTAATATATGCAATCAACAAAAATCTCAAGCTAAACAGTATAAGAAAAAGTTATTAAACGAACAACAAAAACAGGTAATATTTTTTAAATGTTTTATCTAAAATAACAATAATAACAAGTTAGAAAAATAAATTATGAATAGGATTTGTTATTGTCGTCTTTAACTCAAGAAATTGTTCGCTTAGAAGATCGCATGAAACAATTAGGCGTACAAGCAGAAACAAAATATAACGAACGAGAATTATTAAAACAAAATGTTATGGACATTTCAACTGATCTTGATGTCATTAACGGGGATAATACCAAGATAACTTTATTATGGAATGATGTTTTAATAAATATTCATAAACGTGATAAATCTATTAAAATGATAAAAAATGATTTTCAGTAACTAGTGATTCGATTTATTATAAAATATATTTTTTAACTGATGTTCTATGTGTTAATTATATTTTAACTATTTATTTAGGAAAGCGAAAAATCAATATCAAACATTATTAATGGAAGCTAATAGTTATGACCGTAGTGCACAAGAAGAATTTCAAAAAAATTATGACCTCACTACCTTATCAAATAAATTAAAAGTTGAACAAAGTAGTTTAGAAAATAGCTTTAAAATAAGTCTAGAAAAATTTCAAACATTAAAAGAGGAACATTTTAAGTTTGTGCGAATGACAGAATTTCAAAATATAAACTTAGATCAAGTTTTATTAGTATGTATTTTCGATAGTTAAGTAATACATATTACATTTAATGATATATTATTATAAATACAATTATTTCAGGAACAAAGAACGATTCAAAATGAAATAAATACATTGTTACATATGCTCAATAAAAAATCAAATGAGAAATTAAAATATGAAGAAGACTCATTGGACGAATTAAAAAAACAATTGTTTGCTAATAACTATGCCATTCAAATAAATAACAAAATATCAGAAATGAAAGTTCAAAATAAAGAATATGTATAATTTATTAATGTATATAATTTAAAAAAAATATTTATTTTTAATTTATGAAATATTGAATTTAGGAGTTAACATTAGTCGGAATTGAGAACAATTTATCTCAAGCTTTATTAAAACTAGAACAATATCGTAACACAAGTTCTAATAAAGAAAAAGATTTAGAAAATAACACTAAATATCTGAACGACCAAGGAATTACTTTATCTGCTTTAGATTCTGAATTAAAGAAAATATGCACCGAGATTAAAAGTAAAACTAGACAAATTGATTTAGAAGACCAACATTTGGAAACTATGAAAAAAAGACTTGAGGCAAGTCATATTGATTAATTTATTATTAATATTTTATTAAATATACATTTTAAATTATATTTTAGGATGGGACTAGTATAACTCCCCAAATACAAATTGATCAAGTTAAACATAAAGTCAATGACGTTGAAAAAGATATCGATTTCATAAAACAATCTTGGGTTCGAAAACAAAATGAAAATGTAAAATTATTAGATCAACGTAATAAACAATTTAATGAGCTCAATAAAGTACGCAAATGTATGTACTCACATTAATAATAGTAAATACAAATTACCTATATCCCTATGTAGTATGTGATTGATAAAATAAATTCATTATACATTTAGATGCTTCAATTATGGATACGAGGAATATAAAACTTGAACTAGAAATTGTTTCTTTATCTAAAGAATCTGATCAATACAAACGTACATTTGCAAACATGAGAAATACAATTTTTAAACTAAACGAAAATTTGAGTCAAAATAAAGGAATGAGCAGTCAATTGTTGAACGAAAACGAATGGACACAGCATTTTTATTTAGCAGAAATGAAGGTTAGTATAAAAAAAAAAAATGTATTTAATAAAAAATTTTATTTTTTATTTTGTGAGTTATCGACAAATTTATTCATAGTTTATAGTGGCGCTGAATACGACATAAAGGTGTGATGACCGCAATACTTTTTACTAAGGGGTGTGTAGCTGGTATTTGATGAATAGTATTTAAGTTTAGTAGTAAATAGTTTTGCAGTTTGGTAATTGTATATCGGCGAGTCATATGGACTCACCGATATACAAAAAAAATAACACAAAAGCAAATATTTTCCAATTACTTTTATTAAATACAGTGCCTAATTCACAGGTTAAATTCGGGTTGAATCTAATCCCATAAATGTAATAAACTTTTTTTTTTTTTTTAATAACGATCTAAACAAAAATGAAAAGATGAAATTTGCAGTTCATATTCATATTCAATACTATCGAAAACCAGTGGGGCATACAATTGTCGGCCTTTGTGAAATATAATGTCACACACCTTTTTCAGGGCACGTTGTCATGACATTAATTTATAATTAATATCTTCTTATTAAGATTTTTACATAATGCAAATAACTAGTTGAATAGGGAAGGTATTGGCCTACTGTCTAAATGGAAAAAACAACATATATATAGTTTTTTTTTCTCGTTATACATTTATCTCCACTATTTCCCTATCGCTGGTTGATCGGGGCGAGAAGGAACCTGAACCGATAAACCGTTAAACGGTATACATATCTAAAATTATAATCTGGTTAACTTTGTCACTAAAAATAATGGACGTTGATGCCTTTACCAATACATAACTGATGTGTACAGTGTCATAACATAAAATTATAAACTATCTAAAAACTAAATATGTTTAAAAAAATTAAAATAAAATTATTAACAAGTAAATTGTATATTTATAATAGAAATTATAATTTACAAATAACACATGAACATTGTTCTATTTAATCATCGTCTAAACTCATTATATAAACTAGGTTGACCTAATAATAAACAGTACCTAATATAAAACATTAAAAATAATTAAAAACAATTAAGTGATATTTTAATTTTACCTATTTATTTAGTTTAATGGTTAATTGTATTAAAATGTATTCTATACGCTTATATTTTCACGAAATATTATTACATAACCACCAATGCAATTTATTTTGTATAGGGAAATGAAAAACAGTGTCTTGAATATATGGATCAGTTAAAACTATTAAAACACGAAGTGACCGATATGAAGAATGTATACATTGAAAAACAACGGGAGAGTAAATCATGGGATACTAAAGTTCAGGTTCTCGTTGAAATGAAAAATGAAATGAAGAAAAAAGAAGGCGATTCGGGAGATATTGTTGTTTTACAAAAAGAAATCCATCGAATGAGGGTAAAACAAAAAAATAATAATATCGATTGGATTATTTTTACTACATTATTTAACACTTTATACCCACATCAAACAATTATATTTGATAATATTTTTTTAATTATTTTATCAAACAAAAATAATATTGATATAGTCTGGGTAATACACAACAAACTAAGATATACCTTATATAGTTATATCTTATACACAAGCTCAAATTATGGGAGGGGCATGGCCCCGGGTCCTGAATATTGTACTATTTTACTATTGTAGGCCCATAGCGCGTATTGTCTGCCTGTAAATAAATTAAAAATTTTTTTGTTAATTTAGAAAAAAATCAAGGTCAAAATTTTTTTTTTATTACATAGAATTTATACAAAATTATTACAATAAGCGTGTTTGAGGATTTACAATTTAGACATGATAGACATGACGAAGCAATCACCCAGCGGCAACATTTACTGACAAGGGTGGCCACTTTCCTCTAAAATAAAGAAGAAATACTCCAATGAACAATAGAGAATAAAAAGAAAGAAGTTTCCAAATGACCCTGGTTTTTACCATATATTTTTAAGAGTTATAATGTTGTTTTTGTTCACAATTAGAAAAACGAATTGAAACTTAAAGTATTTTTGCATCACAAAATTACATTTTATTTTACTACAATATACTGCAGAAGAAGTCTAGAAAATTTAATTTAGTCATATAAGAAAGATGTTGTTAATACTATAAGAAATTAAATTATACAATTTAAAAATTGAGTAAACCTTTATATAATGACACAGAAGATAGTATGCTGGATATGTGTAAGCTCGCAATGAAAAAATTGTATAACTATCTTTTGCTAATTTATATACTACAATTAAAATATAATACCTAACTATAAAAATTTAAAATTGTTCAGCTGAAAGAGCTTTCTCTTAATAAACATGTATAAAAAAAACATATACAGAACTAGCAGTTCACAGGCAAATTTAACTAATTTTGAGTTTTAAAAGTGATATTTTGGATGTAATAAATACCAATGAATAATTGAAGAGTTTGCTTACAAAAAAACAAGACAAATTATTTATAAAAAGATATTTGTAACTAATTATATTTTTTTTTTTTATCTCTAAACATATTTATTTGTGGGTTAGCAATATTTTGATTCTGTTTATGAGCACCTAGGGTTTGGCCTCGGGCCCGAAATAATCTTAATCCGGGCTTGATGATATATATCATTGATATGGAAAGAAACATATTTGTTCTTTTGTAAATTGACAATAATGGCTAGCTAGTAGTTGGTTTATTTGTATTACTCATTTTAGGTAAAAGAAAGCCAATTAAAAAAAAATTTGGAAAAGATAATGTTTGATTTAGACGCGTGCATATCAAGACGTGAAACGATTTATAACAAGGTCGCGGACCATGATGTTCGGTTGAAAATGAAAAACAAAGTCAAACAACAATTTTTGAAAAAACTGATCGAACTAAGATTAAAAATAAAACAAATTAAAATGGTGACTATATAATAATTGATTTTTGATATTACCCACTATGAATTATGTTCAATATACCTACTTGGTTATAGGTATATTTTATTACAATATGTGTGTTTCATTTAAATTAAATTCGAAGCACTACTTTATTTATAACCGAAGAGTAATTCTAAAATCGACAATTATTTTTTTTACAGGCATGTAAAAAATTAGACGGAACTATAAGTGATTTAATGCATGGGCAAATGGAATTAGAGAGTAAGATTACCTACACAAATGATAAATTGAACAAAATTCACAAAACCGTAAATGATTTAATTAAAAAAATCGAAGATATTAGTGCAATAAAAATTAAAGTATGTATTTATTCAATTTTTTGTTAAGTTTGATGCACGCCCAGCATAAAAATTTATCCTGAAATACAATTGAAATGTATGTCTTTAACACTGCCACTGAAACATTTTGAACATTTGTAGACAAGGGAGGGTCGGACATAACCTAGCCAAGTGTTTAAATATCAATTTAGCAATTTTTATATAATTGCTGGAACTTATATTTTCGTTAGTCTTGGATAGCCGAGACGGACCAAGGGTTTTAGCCTTAATTAAGCTGTTGGATTTGGATTTTGATTGATAAGCGTGTAGGATAAATAAATCAGGAGCTCATGCTCTAAATTCAAACACCATAGTAGATGAGCATTATGAGAATACAAACACGTAAATTTTTTTTATTGATTACCGTATTCACTTGGTTATAAATTGGTTGTACAAGGAAAAAGCATTTTCCTAACTTCTAACTATTGATTTTATGACTATTGTCTTTGAATTCGGACAATTTAAAAGAATATTTAGAAAATACCTATTGTGCTTATTGTTATAAATTGTAATGATTTTTTGAATATAAAATATTTAATTATAATTTATAATTACATTCATTGAAGTAATTTTTTTTGTTTAGAACATTTATACCATAAGTTACAAACAAAGTCATGCGCAACTCTTAGACGAAGTTAAAAAAGGAAAATACCAACTACTGATAAAAAATGAATCAAAAATGAACGAAGAATTTGCAGCAGCCTGGAAGAAAAATTCTGATTTAATAGGTGTTACAGAAGCTTTAAAAAATGACTTTCCTCATTTGGATCTTCAAATAACACGTTTGTTGAATATGCTTAAGTCTATAGAAAATTAACATAACTCAATAAATTATTATCAGAAAACAATCAGTTATTCATTACTTTAATATTAGTTAAATAGATATATATATGTATTACTATTATCCTTATATATTGGGTATCTACAATTATTTATATATATACCAATAAAGTTTATTGAGATAAATAAATAAATCTAAATTGTTTAAGGCATAAGAATTAAGTGAAAACTATTAAATACTTATAAAACTGGTATTGATTTTTTATTATATAATAATTTATTTTGGTATTTAATTTTTTTTTATAATTATGAAATGCTCAATACATTGAATTGGTTCTTAGTACAAAATATTAAATTTTAAAGAAATTTAGATTTAATTATTAATTTCAATATAAACTAAATACATTCCAGCAGTTGCTGGTAAACATATTATATAAACAAAATAGTTTGGTAAATAGTATTAAACAAATTAAGTAAATAAATTATTTATTGAAGTTTAAAATTATATTATTTTATTAAATTATATTTAAAACTTGGAATAGAGATCCTATTAAAAAAAGTAAATATATTTTACTAAGAAATTTTTAGTTATATTCTTTAAATTTAAACCATTTTGCTGTATTTTAGGAACCTGTTGTAAGATTGATAATTCAAGATTTATTCAACTTATTTTTTTAAAATTAATATTATAATTAATGTTAAGTTAAGATGTAGTTTATAAATAAGTTCTAAATGGGTTACGTTAAATTTAATTTATGCATTTTAAATGAAAATTATTTATTTTATTAATATTAATAACAATCTAAAATATGTACAAAGTGCCTTAATTCATATTAAAAATAAGTAAATTAAGTAAAATAAAAATAAAATAAATATATAAATTTAAGTATGGATATCATAATCATTTACTTATCATTTATAAGATGTTTATATTACTTTATTTGATTTTAATTTTGCAATAATTTTTTGTGAAATCAGTATTGAAATTTATAAAAAAAATTTCAAAAATTTAGTAAAGATTGGTAATCATAATATATACAATATCTATACAATAATTGTAAATACAGTTTCACATAATGGAAGTGGGCAAATACATAATAAGCATCATGTAAAACAATATCAATTTATGAGTTAGCTAAAATTACTCTTGATAATCCTCCAATAGTAAATAAAACAATTAATTCTAGAGATCAGATCGTTGATGGTCTGAATGTAATTTTAAAACCATATAAAGTTGCTAGTTATCTAATGATTTTAATTCCTGTTGGAATTGCAATAATTATTATTGCTGAGGCAAAATAAATACGTGTATCGACATCTATAACAATTGTAAATATATTATGGTCTTCTCATACAATAAATCCTATTAATCCAATTGTTAATATAGGGTAGATTATGCTAATATTTCCAAAGATTTCGATTTTATTTCTTTCTTGACCAAATAATATGAGAGATTAATCCAAATCTTGGTAAAATTAAAATGTTAACTTAAAGGTGACCAAAAAATTATAATTAATGTTGATATAAAATTAGGGGGGGGTTCACCCGCGATGTGTTAAATAATTAGGTACAATTTGTAATTAATTTAGATCAATCATGTACACAATAGATATTGGCACACACACACATACTACTAAATATCTACGATATGATTTTTTTTTAGAATGCAAATTTAAAATGTACTCCCTCCCAAAAAAAAATATTTCCCTGGCTACATCACTGGTAGTGTAGACGGTACAAATTATTTGCGTATTTTTTTTTCTTCATTTGTTGTAGATACTATAGGTAACCAGGTAGATAAATAAATATACACATTTTTTTCCATATTAAGTTATGCTTCTAATTATTTATTTATTTTTATATCAATACGTATACATTTATATTAATGTTTATTTATCATAAATCATAATAATGTTTATATACTAATAAGAAATTCCATTTTGACTATTCTACATTTTTTCCAGGATGTATCAGAGTAAATATATAGTGTTAAAATATTTATTACTTTCATTATTTTTTTAATTTAAAACCTCATAAAACAGTAAAACAGAAAATACAGTATTATCAAATTGTTTAAATAGTTTAAGGTTTTTTTGGAACAGTGTCCACAAATTACTTAACATCTAAGAATTAATTATAATCTATATATTTAAAGAAAAAAAATTGTTTTTTTTTTTTTTTTAAACAATTGTACAATTAATACCTTTAAGTATTACTTAAATTTTTAGAATTTTAAATAATTAATATTTAGAGATTAAAATATGAATAAATGTAATTAATATTTAGAGATTATTAAATTTAATTAATAAATCTAGTTAATATTTAGAGAATAATAAATGATTAAATCTAATTAATAGAGATTTTAGTTTGAAATTGAAATAACTGGCATATAAATTCCTTAATTATTTCAGGTTTCTAAAAGCTATTTTAAATGCATTTTTTTTCTTCTAAAATTGTATATTAATTAAGCTGGCTAACTGTGTTAAAACAACACAAAGTTAACAAATTAAGAATTTCATTGCCATCATACACAAGAATTTACATTTAAAATATTATATAAGTCTAAAGTTGATTAAAGTTATAATTACTAGCAAAATGTATATAAATATTATCATAAATTATGGCCAAGTATATTCTTAAAATTATTAAAAAGCAACTATTTTTAGAGTCTTCTATAATTTTTGGCTAGTATTAATGTAAATTAACATATTAATATTTTTTAAGTCTCTTTCTATAAACTTGCTTTCAATGAGATATTCGACTTGTTCTTTTACAATCTGTTTGTTTGGTAAATACAAATTTTTTAAAACAACATCCAATTCTTTTTTAAGATCCACATATAGTATACGTTTTCTAATTTTTAGTATCTTTTTGATTGCTTCCTATATATACAAAATAAGTTATTAAAATATTTACAAGTTGTAATTGTTATTTGTAAAATGTTCACTAACCTTCACTCGTGTTGCTCTTAATTGAACCAAAGAATTATGTTCTTTATTATTATTATTCTTTATTGGTTGAGAAGTTAATTGTAACTTCTTGGTTAAATTTATGTTTCCATTTTTTTGGACCATACCATTACTTTTACTAAAACAATATAAACAAATTTTAAACATTATAACTATATATAATAAGATACAGTTTTTAATATTTAACACCAATCTTACAACATAGTGAACTTTTCATTGATCCAAAATTGTGTGTTTTCATTGAAAGCCTGTTGGGAGGAAACTTTAGAGGATACAAGCAATATTTGTTGTTGTAAGTCCCGCAAAGCAATTATAGACTGAAACATAAATACAACAGGATTAGTATTTTTTTTTTTACCATTATTTTGTAAAAATGAATAACATATATTGATATTGTTATTGATTGGCCCAAATGTAAATATTTTATACATTATTATCAAATTTAAGCATGGTTACTGGAATAGTTTCTAAGGGAAATAAGTTAAAGCAAATATTAAACAAGAAAATAAAATAGAGGGTTTCCCTAGGTTTTTTTTTTCAAAAATAATATTCATAAGGATAATAATATTAAGGACAATGTATAAGACCTTGATTATGGCCTAGTGGTGTAATAGTAAAATTAATTCTAGAACCTTCACATAGATTACAGGGGAGCCTGACGTCTTACTGGGCCATTTTTAAATATTTAATAAAGGTACATACATTTTGCAATTATCTATTGTGTAACAATACACATTTAAAATGTAAAATTATAGAACTATTTACATTATACTTGTCTAATTGTCTATAAAAATTAAAAAAAAAAAAGGTCCCTTGCTAGGGGAGTGGGTTGTAATATTATATTATGTTATATGCGCCTAAAACAGTTTAAAAAAGTCAATGCCTTGTAGTAATAATAATCTATAGCGGTGATTTGATTATAATTATTCCTGAAATGTAGGTTTTGGTATTAATTTATTAATTATTCCATAATTTATGATATTTTATGAAAAAATATTAATCTTTTAACAGGGTTATTCATAAACGATATTGTTCTTTAAAAATACTGTTTCCCGTCAAAATTTAGTTCAGAAGAAATATTTTCCTGAAAAATACGGTTCCATTAGAATAATTTCGCGATTCGCACGCTTTTTCAAACATAGCATGTTATCCAAAATTAATCGATTTTAATGTTCTAAATTAAGTTTTATATGGATTATTTTTATTTTTTGTGTGCGTTAGTTATTAACTTACAGCACAAATTGTTTTTAATGAAAAACTAAAAACGATTTATTTACAGTTCCATCTAAACTTGTCATCTGTCTAATCAGAAATAATTAAATCCCTTAAATAATTTGTATGTTCAGCCAACCGTATCAATATTATAATGTAATACAGTAATAATTTCGTGTTTAACTAATTAAATGGTTTTCAATATTGGTTTCAATAACAACACAAATCTAGCAATTTTACTTAAATTTACTCAACAAGAATACAAAACTGTGCTATTGTTTTAAAATCAAAACTTTTAATATAATAAATCCGTGTGTTTGTTTTTATCAATTTCATAGTTACCCATAAAACGCTACGTAAATCGGAATCGGACAGTCCTGTCGCCAATCTAAGATCCTCAAGAGATATTTTATCTTTTGGTCTTGGGTTCCACACGAACAATACTATCATTTGGAGTGCTGTGACTTTAATGTTGTATTGGCCAACATCACTCGTAAATGTTATCTGTAAATTAACATAGATCAAACCATAGATCGCGGCGGTCAATAAAATATGCAATTCGATTATCTTGCTCATAACGGCCGGCCTAACTTACTGTGGCGCGCGACATGCGATATGACCATAGTAATTTACGAGCGTGGTGACCGGGGTGTTTGTGATTGTAGAAACGTTCTATTTCCGATTTATAGCCTTCCAACTCAGCTGGCAATGTCAGTTTCATATCATTATCGAGTAACTGTGACGACCATGCCCATGAATTTAATATTTTAAAAGTCAGTGCGTCTATAAATAAAATGTGATCCGATTACAGCAATGTTACATTAGTACGACTAGGTTACATTAGGCTTGATTAGGTATATAATATGTAGACGTTATTCACAATCAGTAATCACTAATCAATCAGTCAAGTGTATAACCCACAATACTCACGCGTAAATAGTAATCCGTATACACGTTGATTGTGGTTTTATTTTTTACCGAAAAAAAAAAACAATAATACGCAAATTCGACGACGAAAATATCGAGTATTAAATGCGCGTTGTTAACGGACGTCCTTATGTATAGAACGCGATAATTAACTTATGTGCCTAATTTACTTCCAAGCTATTAGTTAATCATCAAAATAATAAATTAATATTAATCTATACCTCTTCGACAATGTGATAATTTGTGTATTTTATAATAATGTGTTTGTCATAAAAATATTTCTTTTTCTTTTGAAACCCCACTCCCCCTCCCACCAATATTAATAAATGTGATAATTGGCCCGCCAACTACAAAAAGATGGACCACCCTGAGGTATATAATACATATTAAATTTCAACAATTTCATGAAAATTTAACGAAATATTTCATATTTATATAAAAAAAATAATATTATGTATATAATTATAGTTTTTACTAATAGAAAAAAAAAAAAGGTGTCACCATGTGTTTAAATTAATTGTTGCGTATTCTGAAAATTAGTTATTGCATATTTAATATTAATTACCAGCATTAATTCCTTTAAGATTTGTGTATTTTCTTTGAAACTCTTGATTTAAACTTTCATTGTATTTTATATCATGAAACATTTTAGCTAGTTTACTAATACTCGTACAATCCACAGGATAACAGATATCTTTAAACCTATATAAACATAAAATGTATATATATATATATATATATTTATTTTAATAAACAAATATTGCACTTAAAATTTATAAGTATTAATAAATTGTACCTAATAACTAAGGTTTCATCTTTTCTAATGTCAACTGAAGTATCCAATATCAATCTACGAATCAAATGTACTTTATAATACTTAATAAATATTTCTGGATTTTGTATGTATTTTAATACAATAAACTAAAACAAAAAATAAAAGCGCACGCCATAGTAAAACTAACACTGGCCAGAATCTAATAAATGAGACTATTAAATTAAGAATACTATGATTTTTTTACATACCATATCGTTTAATTTACTTTCAATTTCTTCAGCAGTTAGTTTGTTTCTCACAGGGGTTTTTTTTAATAATATATCGTAAACATTGGCAAGTAATTCTGAGCATTTAAATTCTAAATGACAGTTTGGAACAGAAACCTTTAAATGGTTTTAATTAGATTACAATTTGTATTTATAATTTATCATTATAACAATTAACATAGGCGGAAATTGACAATTAAGTAATAATAATTATCCCAATAAATTAATAAATAAAATAGAAATTGGTAAAATGAAGATACATATAAAACTTTGAATTTTATTACAAAAACTATTAAGATAGTATTTTAAGATAACTAACTTGTTTTACAGAATTTTCTAATTGGAACACTGTTACGTCATTGACTATTCGCTTGAATGCCTTGTCCAGTGCAATCAAAGCCTTTGGTTCATTATTAAATGTTTCACATAAAAATGTCTTATATTTGTGAAATAACATAACCAGTGTATCAACATATTTGACTGGGTCCTATAATCAAACAACGAATAAAAACTAGGCTTCAAGTAATTCAAGTATACATAGAATAATAATTTAATTAGAAACAAACAAAACAAAAAACAAAATTAAAATATAAATATTACTTTTATGTTCACTGAAGCTGACAGATCTGCTAACCCAGAATTTACAATAAATTCTTCCAAATCTTTCAACATTACTGATAGTCCATCAGGTACACGAATCATTATTAAAAATATTTTCCTCAATACTAAAAACATTAATACAATAAAATAAATATAAATTATGTATTATAGGTAATTTGTTTATACTGTACTTTGAAAATCGTTTGTTCGAATCATAGTTGGACATCCAGCTAAAATGATACTCAGGTAATTAGAAGTTAATGCTTGGGCAACACAATTCATTAACTGAAAAATTAATACTTTTAAATACATTCAATTAAGATAAAAATAAATTAATATGTTATATGCTACCTTTCCAAGAGAAGAAGAATGTAAATATTGTTTAGCATACACTACTTCTATTTTTATAATATCATTAACATAATCCATATAACTTGCAATTTTATGGCGCTCAAAATTTTCAGAAGCCTTTTGTTTATAAAACATTGCAGTTGTCTCAAAATATGCCCGTTCAAAATATATTTTGTACATATGCAGATTTTGATTTGGAAATAGTTTGACTAAATCCGATATTTGTTAAAAAAAATTATTATTTTTACATACAATTTGATTAAAAAAAAAAAAAAGAGTAAATTGAAACCAACCATATGAATCTCTTAGGCTTATGATCAATTGAGAATCCAATTGGGTTCCATTTCGTTCATAATTAAGACATCTCATAGCAATGTCTAAAAGATTATTATTCATATCGTTAAAAAACACCTGAATCCAACTTTCTATCAGAATCTAAAAAAAAAATATATATATTAAATTGTTTTTGACTTTAAATTTGGAAATGGACACTAAAATATGTTTAATTCATTTGAAGTTAAACAATTTTTTTTTTGGTCATAGTTAAAGCCTATTATATAATGTACTTTTATATTTTACAAAAGTATGTAAAGCATGATTAGTTATATGCTACATAAAGTGATGGCTTGAATTAACTATAATTAACTATTAAAAATATATTATAATGTATGTTAATGTAAATGTTATAAGCACATTAAATAACATCTTACATTTCGGATAATATAAATAATATAATGATAATCTGCATGTTCGACTGTATCCCCGTATTTTTTTATATTTAAATAGTTCAACTTGTAAAAAACCGCCGGAATATCGTTACAAAATGTTAAAAACTGTTCCCAATCTGCTACATATATTTGAAGTTTAACATAATCAATATCTTCATTCTCAATTTTCTAAACAAAACATGCATTTTGATTATTATAATTTATTCAATACAAGTAACAACTCAATTTGTTTTAATATTTTACATCTTGGGCCAAATATTAAATATTGTAGAATATAATTTTTTTTTTCCGTTCATTTGTTCTTACTTATTATAGGTTATTGTTAAACATGTATAATACTATAAGCATCAATTTGTTTTTTAATTATTGAATATGAGACAAACGCTGAATCACTTTGGTTTATATGGCTGCTAAATCTAATAATTATTATAATATTATCGCCTGTTAAATATTAGAATAACATATTTAATTTATTTAATTACAATTAAATAATGCATTCAGAAATATTAATTGGCAATTTCAATATTACCTTAGTATCAATATAACTAATAGTAACAAAACATAACCAATAGTAACATTTAACTTTTGTCAATTCTTAAAGTGGTTTTCTTTTACGTTTTTGATAAAACAATTATTTTAAGATTTAAATGGGCTTAAGAAAAAAATATTACATTTTTATTTATATACTTTAATTCTTAAAAATTTAATAATGGGTCTTACTGACGGAGTTCGTGTGAGATTTTAAGAACTCACAACTTAATAATATTTAAATGGAATATTATTTTTTGCACTTGAGGAAATATCCTAAACAAATAATTTTCCTAAAATTCTTTTGGAGACAAACCACTAAATGGAAGTCAAACTGACAATTTAATTTCTACCTTATTAAAAAAAAAAATGCTATTTTTCAAATTGTTTTTAATAATAATTCTTACTCGTTGAATTCCCGTTAATAATGTTAATACTTCAGACTTAAGAGATTCCTTCATTTTTTCTACTCCATTACAATCCCAAAAATACAAATCATAAACTAATGTAAACAAATACTGCCATTCATATCGTGTAATTGGATGTTTGTGTAAAAGATTGGTCACGAACCGCAAAATTTTAGGCCATATTTGATTAAAAAACTGTTGCTGTTTTTTCTATATATATATATAAATAAAAAAAAAAAAAAAAAAATGACAAGATAATAACATAATTATATTTATTCGCATTATGAATTATATTAAAATTAAAATATAATATATGTACGGTTTTTTGAAAAAAAATAAAATAATATTTATATAATCGATAATATGATTACAAAATTGCCAGGAAAATATATATATATATATATATATATATATATATATATATATATATATATATATAATTATCCAAACGAAAATTTACCGATTTAATCATTTTATTTCTTTGTTATACAATGTGTGCCCGTGGCAGTGTAATGCTAGGCGTAATCGTGAGATTCGGCGACCACCCGTTGACGGTACGGAGGGGGTGGTGTAGTGGTTACCGTACCGAACTACTTCGAAGTGTATTGAGTTCAGCGTCGTGACGAAAATCTATAACTCTCAGCCGTGATGAGAGGGGTGTGTGTGGGGGGTCTCGCCACCGCGCACCTCCAAACCACACCCGCGCGCGACAAACTACACCGGCGCACCACCAAACTACACCCGCGCACGAAAAACTACACTGGCGCACCGCAGTGACGATACCTACGAATGTCATCGCCGATTATTGATCGCGGCCTGTCCCCCGCCACCACAACACCCGTCTGTCGTCTATTGCCGAGAATTATCGTCGACGGGCTACGGGCGTGCGCGTTGATGACGCGGTTCCCTCGCTCCCACTACCAGGAGCCGACAAATATCATTCTTTTTATCTACTCGTATATTTCCACCGCGCACTGAACACGCCATTTTTAAATCGTATATAATTGCAACGACAATATTGACGCGCGGAGGAACGTTAATCGAATGTATTTATTAGTAATAACAAAAAAAAAAAAAAAAAATTTGTTTTTAGAAAATTTAGAAATTTTGAAAACTCGATAACATATCGAAATTAAAATTGTTTGTTTTTTTATACACCGATTTAAAATATGGCCGTCTCCCATACCCGCGGAAATTAATTAATTATTTATTAATTCAATTTTCGTCCGTAAATGTTAATTTTACTATTGAATTTTTCACTATCATAACTTAGTCGCGGCCGTTTTATTAATTTCCCGTGTACGCAGATAACTCTAAAAATTATATAGATTTTTAATACTTACTGTGTCGTAGAAGTCCAAATCCATAGTTAATAGCGACAATTTAATTAATTACAGTATTACTAATGTAAACACTAAATAGTCAATTTGAATATTTCCGATTTCGGGTTATGTGCTCTGCAATAAATGTTTCTGAAAAAACAAATATTTGAACAATGAGTCAGTATACGTGGCAAATGCTTGAGGTTTGACGCGAGAAGTCACAATGGGGCCACACTGCTTGACATCTACTTGGCACGGTGGTTAGTGTCGTTTACATGATAGGTTGGCGCCCGTGATTTGGACAGTCAAACATATCAGTTATAATTAATCGCTTATCGTTACGCTAGTGCTATGCTCGCAATGTAAACAAATACAATTTTTGTACTGCGACAGTTTGTGAATTATTATTGAGACGGAAGATTCGACTCACCAATAATTGTTTTTAGTCTCCTAGACGGCATTGACAACTCCCGTTCACAACTGTTGTCCGGCGAACAACGGAAAAGATTCGATTTTAATATCAGCCACGGCGCACGTGCGAATCCCGCAACGTAAGTGCAAATTTTCTATCTGTAAAAAAAAAAAAAATGTTACGATATTGTTTAAATGATTTATTACAACGCAGGTGCTGTGAAAGCGGTCCGTTAATCAATCCCTTACCATGAAAGCTATAACTTTGTTGTCGTTCGAACAGCCGCACTTGTTGCTGGTGTTGGTGTCCGTCTTGGTCGCTAGCGGATCCGATGGCCAATTGATGACGTCTGACGAAAGAGGTACGTAATAAAACGGAAGTGATGACGTGTTTACATGATAGCTGCACGTCGACCAATGGGATTACGGCCAGTATTTAGGTATCGTGAGCGTAACGTTAGATGATTACGGTGGGAGGGGTGGGGGTGTGCACCACCTGACATTAAGTAGCAGGTGCAAAGATACGCTTTTGCTTTTGTTTTGAAACTAACCCACAAATCCTATGGAAATATAATAATAATTCTATTTCATTGTTTGGTTGATTTTTTTTTTTTTTTTTGATAAAATATAACAGAATTGAACAAACAATAAAAAAATTAAAATATATATATATATATATATATATGATTTTGTTATCGTTAATCAATTCGTCGTATCAGTTTATCATCGAATAAAACATGGGTAATGTGATGCGAACGAAGCGAGTTGCTTTGAATATGATATGCGACTTATTTTGTCTTTTTGATTATTGGAACTACGAAAGCTATACGCTCGAGTCCTTAAATGGAAAAGAAATTCCGTCCGAAACATTTTTTTTTTTTTCGAATAACTATTATTAAATACTAAATTTGTCTACTTAAAAAAAAAAATTAAAATCCGGGTGGTGGGATGGTAGGGGGGTGGTCAAACTCGCTTCTCCAGATACGGCCTGGTTTGCGTCCGACGAAATTATTTAAATGCAATTACGCCAAAAGTTAAACGGTATAATTTGTAATAATTAAATCAACTTGAATAATTTTATTATAAAATAAAAAAAACAATAATTCCTTCATATTTAAGAACACTAAAAATTAATAACCGCAGTCTTTATACGTTGGCCTATTCCTTCCTGACAGTCACCGGTTCGAATCCCGTACGCAGAATTTTTTTTTTTTTTTTTTAATTTTATTTTGACTGTTTTTCAAGTTTATTTTTTAAAAATATTTTTCAGTTTTTAATAAAGAAAAAAGTAATGTAAAAATTTATTTTTTATAATCGTTTAAGTTCAAATAATGATGTTGGATTCTTAATAGTTAATTATTTTTATAATTAATTATTTTAGATTCTATGTTTTACTGTTATAACGAGTGCTTTTTTCCTCTAAAAAATTCAAATTCCAGTTGGAGTGCGTAAAAATCATGTTTCGACAAATCACTTTTGAATATAATATTAATAAACTCGCGGGAAATGAATAAAAATGTAAAATTACCGAAAATTAAATTAAAACAAAAAATAAAATCTGATACTTTTTATGGGTGGGCCATTGTTGTAGGTTGGGATGTGTTGGGATCCGGTATATAATACTATTTTAAATCCGAGTGTAGCTATTCATTTTACCAATATGGTTTTTTTTTCTGCTCGTAAAATACTCTTTTGGTTAGTGGGGAAACGCTTTATTTATTTGTTTTACCGCAATACGTTAAAATACGCTAATATTCCGGTCTGTTAATATATTTTTTGAACAATTATCGTTTTACATATTAGACGGTTTTTTCTATAACAACAAAAAAAAAAAACCGACGGCAAATGATACATTGATTTCCTTGTCTACAAGAGAACGAACCATGACTGGTAAAATATAATATAATCTTACGATGTTTTATTATTTGTACAATAATGTAATATTATATAATATTGTGTGTCATAGCGACGATTAAAATCTTTTATTCTCTATTTATCTGTGTACAGCTATTAAATCATTCGGTTCGAAACATATAGCGACCGTGAGTCACAAAGGCACGACTAACAAATAAATTGCTTTTTGTCGTTATTTTATCATATTTGTGCATTATTGGTATTATAGTTGATTGTAGGTCAAAATGGACGTTCTAAAGTGAAGATAAAAAAAAAAATAATCACCATGATAAAACGTAAATCAAATACGCTCCAAAATCTAATATCGCGTTGAATAATATAATTATTTAAATTGTTCGAGTATTGAAAATACTGTAACCGTCTTCGCTCTACTCAGCAATTTTTATTTTTTTACTATCTTTTATGGTATTTAGCTCAAACATATTAATTATAACAAATACACCGACAAAGTCCAGTGTCTATTGTCTATTGTAAGAAAACCGTCGTTTACAATAATATGACGTGTTCCAAATAATATTTATTTTGAAATTGTACCAAATTTAAGTACAGATAAAAATTAAGGTGACCGTGGTTGAAACGCACGAAAGGCACATATCTTTGCCACTAACGTTATAGAAGCACAGGATAATTATATTTCTCTAGCTTCATTTTGGGGGTTCTGTAGGCGTGTTCAAAAAACCGAAAAAAAAATACACGCACCGCTCCTGGGACATTATGTTTAAATTTATATTGAAGTTCAACCCAACTTTAATACTTCTACCCGCCTATAAAATCGAATTTGAGCTCATTAGTTTCAGAGGGAACCGCTAGAAATGCCCAAAAGTAGAAAAAATATACATATTTATTATATATTTATATCATTTGACAATTACTTACAATGATTTGTATGTATTTGAAATATAGTTCTATGATTGATTTTTATTATTATTATTATTTTTTTTTTTTTGCAATTTTTTCATAGCTATTTTGGTGGAACCCAATCGGCTGGGATCCAACGTGTGCACGGCCATAGATGACTCCGAACAAACAGGTACCTACCTAAAACATATTATTTTCACAAACAAATATTGTAATTAGAGATACTCAATGGAATAACCAACAAAATAAATAAATAAATAAATAAATAAATAGGTGTAACAAATAAATCACGGAATAAAAATAAATTTAAAAAAATGTAAAAAATACAACCACATGCGTGTACTATAATAGGTTTACTTCTATTAGGCTGTGTATAAATATACGACCTGTTTGATTTAAAACATAATATTAATAAATAACTCAATAGATTATAAATTGGTAGATAAACTCTATTGGGTGGGGTGAAGCAAAAAAATATACCACTCAAGGGGGCTATAGAGCTTAAGCACCTATATTAAACAATTCAAGCACTACTTAATCGATCGTGTCCTATTTTCGAGCTAAGTCATGTTTACATCTACATAAAGTAAAAATAGTGTGGATTCTATCAAACTATCACGGACCAATTACCAATATTCACATAAAATTTAATTAATCAATTTTCTTTATATAATAATCAATGTCGATTGTAGATAAATATTTTTTTTTCTCTTAGATGAGTCCCAACATTGATAATGAGCTACCTACTTCGATTTAAAAGTTAAATTTGTTTTTTGATTTATGAATTTTGATCATATAAAAGAAATAATGAGATAATTCAAGAAAAATACATAATTTAAGTTAAGAGAATGAGTGATAAAAATAAAATGTTTGTAATTTTGTCTTAATAAATATATGTTTAGCAAATACCTACATAAACAAATTTATCGATTTAACAAATACGCCACTGCCGTCGAGTGAATAGAATGGCAAAGGCGAACAAATTATTATAATACGCCTGTCATTTTATATTTTAATCTATGTATCATGTTAATGTTTCCATAATGAATCATTTCCGTATATTCAAGACGACCGCAGAGGCTTTAATTAATTCTAAATTAAACGCACACACAATGATGAACGAGCCAGGCTTTTATGCGATTATCAATCGTTAAGATACATCATAATCGACATTTAATATAGGTCTGCGTGTTTCGATTAAACATATAAATTTAAAAAATATTAACAATACGATAATCGTTAGTCACCAATCACCATCTACAATTACTCTACAAAGTCCAAATTTCAATGTCGATGAGTCATAATAAATTATCGCCGTTGAAGATATGCCGAGGGATTTTTATTACTTTTTTTTTTGTCGTATATTCTGTGTTCCGTCGTATTATCATTAGATTAATATTACCATTGTGTATCATCGTTAATCATAAATTACCACAATTATAAATGATATACTTAATTGACATTTAGAATATTATAATTATATATAATATTAATTTTAGCTCCTCCCTTCCCTCGGCCTAATATTGTATTATAATATAACTAATATTGTATGTAACTTTGTATTTACTTAATAAGGACTCGATTTAGCAGGTACTTGGCTGTAGTTTATACAAGGTAACCTAATCTATTTGTGCCAATGAGTATGGACGTACCTTAATCCTGATTAACAAATCGCACTCTCCTCCTAAAAGAAAAAAAGCATTTGTTTTCTAATTTGCGGTCTTGACAACAGAATTCAAACATTTTAATCAGTTTTTTTTTCAATTAATAAGTTTTCGGCTATAAAAGCCTAGGTAGAGCTATACTAAAAAAAAACCCGCTCTCAAATTTATTTATGTGCCAATTCAACATTTCGTTATTTTAAATTATACTAGTTTTACAGGAAAAATATCAAAAATCAAGTATTATAAAGTAAAACATTTTTAAGTTTAGTTGTCAATTTGTATAATATTAAAATTCATAAATCACAGGTTTAGAAAAATAAAAATTATAACTTCTGAGCCATTACTATAAAAACTATTTAAATTATTATTCGGAGTTTTAACAAATGTCAACTGTCAAGTAACGAAAAATAATAATTCGTGACCTGAGATAATACTTCTGAACTCAATTAAAATGACGGAACGTAATGTTAAAATAAAACACAAAATTGAATTATATTTAGCTTAAACTTCTCAAAAAAAACAAAAAAAAAAAATGTATATATAAAATAATGGACAGCAGATTGAAAATAATTATTAACTCGAGTATAACTACTTGTAACTCATATCAAGTTCAAATTTATCGAATAACTCGCCCGGCTCCGATTAGCTCTTTCTTGACGTGGACATAAATATTTAGGTATTTGATGACGTTTTCGTATTTTTTTAAAGTTTTTATTTGATTTTATTAGTTTTTATTTTTTTTCACTGTGTTCATTGAAAGTTGTATATAGTAGTCGAAAAAAACAAGTTTAACCAAGAGCGTTTTAAGAATTGTGGTTCGTTAGCGTTGATTTAGCATTGCATTACAGAAAAAAATTTAATTCCTTGACGTATCCTATCTTCCCGACTTATTTTTTTTCGTTAATTTTCCCGCGGTTTTTCCCATTTGATTTACCGTTTTGGATAAAATTTTTTGTTTACAGGTGAATGCGTTGGCCATTTCAGGTGCAGACGACTAAAAGGCAGGGTTTCCGGCTGGTGTGCATCGAATATCACAGTCTGTTGTATCAGTATGTCAAATAATACAATTTTTCTTCTAAATATAATGAAAATTGAATGCGACTTTTGTGCTTAACCGTAGTAACGACGGCTGTGTGTAACGCCGAGGTGGACAACATTGTCACGTACTTCACTAACCCGGCGTTCCCGAAAAAGTATAGCAAGGCGGGCGAGTGCTCGTTACACATCAAAAAGTTACATAAAAACGTCACTCAATTGCGATTGGACTTCGTCATCTTCAATTTGGTACGAACGTGCGATTTCCATGCAACCGCGGAAGTTGAACAAAATAGGTTTTAACCCCCCCCCCCCTCCCTGAGAAAAAATACGTAATTTAATAATCTAAAAGTTATTTTAGAAATACTATATTTTCCTTTTCTTTAGTTATTAGTTGTCTTTACTTAGTTTTTACAAAAAGTTTATTTTAATCATATTTTCGATTTAAGGAACCACTGCAAACTCCATGCAATTTTTGTCAAAATGACACAATGATGCCTCATAGTAATTGACGTATTAACTGTGGTTCGATTTTAAAAATGTAAAGACGTGAGAGTTTATAAACAAGTTTACATATGTCTAGGCATATTATTGAAATTAATATTTTTTTTATTAATTATTTACTTCTGGAAATTAACAAATCTATAACAAATTTGATAAAATTGAAAAAGTGCTCAAATCGCTATAGACTTATTTATGAATTCAAATATATTTTAAATTTTATAAATCGCACTACTGGAAGTATCAACATTTTTGTCAAGCAATAGCTACTCCACGTTCATAAAAAACATGAAAACGGAAGTACTTCTTCCTCTTAAGAGAGAGTATCGAGCAGTACATTTATAGAAAAATCGTATCATTGAGACCACCTTAAAATAATAAAAATTAATTTTCAAATTGTACAAAATAGGAAAAACCATTTGTGGGAACCATAAATAATTTTTCCATATTAATTACAATGTCAACGATTCTCCTCTATTTGATTGATTTGCGTTTCGCATCGATATTCAACATAAAAATTATATAGGGCAAAAGAGGATACTAAACGTATATATATTATCAGTAGGGGTAAAGCTCCCAGTGAATTTTCCCTATTGCCTGCCCCCGTTATTTCGATAAAATTATTACATAACATAATATTGTAACGTAACGTTAACGATATGATAAATTTATATCTGCATTTAGGGGACAGCAGGAGAGAGCTCGGGATATTGCGACACAGACTCGTTAGTCGTCACTGGAGGAGTAGCAAGAGATTTCACGATTTGCGGTCAATATAGTGGCCAACACCGTACGTATAAATAAGTGCCGGGAAGTATTGTCAGCTGTAGATTCCTGATAACATAAGTATTCGTTCATTAACATATTATGGAGTATTAAACTATTCACAATTCCTAAAAATATGAATATGAAAATTAACAGGAAATTTATCAATCATTATCTTGTTTATGAGTATTAACATTTCAAATATTGGAATAGGACTAAAATATAAGAATTAAATTTTTTTCGTTTTAATTTTGTGCTACAGTTATCAACTAGAACAACTATTATTTCATATCCACATAAAGTTTTGTATGATCTAGCAGATTAAAATTAAATTTAAAGTCTGCAGATGTTGTCCTTTAACAGAATATTATGGTGAAGGCAGTCATCTGTTGAATTAATCAGAACCTAAAGTTGTAGTCATTTAAAGACTTAAGCATTCATTTAATTACATATATAGAGTATTCAACTATTCACAATTCCAAAAAAAATGTATTTTACATATATATATCTTACTAATAGATCAATTTCATAAGTGTTAAAATTTAAAATTTTGAATTAGGTTATCATATGGAATTGTACTTATTCATTTGATTTTGTAGCACTGATATCTACTAGGACATACTTCTTTTTCATAACCTCATAGAGATTTGTATGATTAAGCAGTTTCCAAATTAAATCTGAATCCAGTAGATGGTGTCTTTCCACAGAATATATTAGTATATTCATTCTGCAGTTTAATGATCTAAACTTTATGTTGTAGTCTCTCTAAGACTTAAGCATTTATTTATTTTCATATAAATAGTATTCTACTATTGAAAATTTAAAACATAATATATATTGCATTTTATAGATATCTATAAAATATAGATATCAATCTATAAAGATATATTTATTAAAAAGTTTCATAAGTATTAAAATTTGAAATTTTAAAATTTTGACAGCCATATGCAAATTAAATGATATTGATTTTTATTTTATAGAGCTGATATCTACTAGAACATCCTTCTTCTTCAAAACCTCATAGAGATTTGTATGATTAAGCAGTTTCCAAATTAAATCTGAATCCAGTAGATGGTGTCGTTCCACAGAATATATTGATAAATTTATTCTGCAGTTTAATTCTTCAAAACATTAAGTTCTTTTCTCTCTCTGACTTAGGCATTTATATATTCTCATATAAATAGTAATCTACTATTGAAAATTTAATACAAAATATTTAGTGCATTTTATAGGTATCTTATTTATTAAAAACTTTCATAAGTATTAATATTTGAAATTTTTTAAATTTTGACAGCCATATGTAAATTAAATAATATTATTTTTTATTTTAGAGCATTGTTATCTACTAGAACATCCTTCTTTTTCATAACCTCATGGAGATTTGTCTGATTAAGCAGTTTCCAATTTAAATCTGAATCCAGTAGATGGTGTCATTCCACAGAATATATTGATAAATTTATTCTGCAGTTTAATTCTTTAAAACATTAAGTTCTTTTCTCTCTCTGACTTAGGCATTTATATATTCTCATATAAATAGTAATCTACTATTGAAAATTTAAAACAAATTATATATTGCATTTTATAGATATCTTATTTATTAAAAACTTTCATAAGTATTAAGATTTGAAATTTTTTAAATTTTGACAGCCATATGTAAATTAAATAATAATATTTTTTATTTTATAGACCTGATATCTACTAGGAAATACTTCTTCTTCAAAACCTCATAGAGATTTGTCTGATTAAGCAGTTTCCAAATTAAATCTGAATCCAGTAGATGGTGTCGTTCCACAGAATATATTGATAAATTTATTCTGCAGTTTTATTCTTCAAAACATTAATTTGTAGTCTCTCTAAGACTTAGGCATTTATTTATTCTTTTATAAATAGTATTCTACTATTGAAAATATATATTGCATTTTATAGATATCTTATTTTTATAAAAGTTTCGTAAGTATTAATATTTGAAATTTTGAATTAGGCTTTTATATGGAATTGTACTTTTCCATTTAATTTTGTAGCACTGATATCTACTAGAACATCCTTCTTCTTCAAAACCTCATAGAGATTTGTATGATTAAGCAGTTTCAAAATTAAATATGAATCCAGTAGATGGTGTCGTTCCACAGAATATATTGATAAATTTATTCTACAGTTTAATTCTTCAAAACTTTAAGTTATAGTCTCTCTAGAACTTTGGCATTTCTTAATTCTCATATAAATAGTATACTAATATTGAAAATTTAATACAAAATATTTAGTGAATTTTATAGGTATCTTATTTATTAAAAACTTTCATAAGTATTAAGATTTGAAATTTTTTAAATTTTGACAGCCATATGTAAATTAAATAATATTATTTTTTATTTTAGAGCATTGATATCTACTAGAACATCCTTCTTTGTCATATCCTTATAGAGATTTGTCTGATTAAGCAGTTTCAAAAATAAATATTAATACAGTAGATGGTGTCCTTCCACAGAATATATTGATAAATTTATTATGCAGTTTAATTCTTCAAATTTTTAAGTTGTAGTCTCTCTAGAGCTTTGGCATTTATTTATTCTTTTATAAATAGTATTCTACTATTGAAAATATATATTGCATTTAATAGATATCTTATTTTTATAAAAGTTTCTTAAGTATTAATATTTGAAATTTTGAATTAGGCTTTTATATGGAATTGTACTTTTCCATTTAATTTTGTAGCACTGATATCTACTAGAACATCCTTCTTCTTCAAAACCTTATAGAGATTTGTATGATTAAGCAGTTTCAAAAATAAATATTAATACAGTAGATGGTGTCTTTCCACAGAATATATTGATAAATTTATTATGCAGTTTAATTCTTCAAATTTTTAAGTTGTAGTCTCTCTAGAGCTTTGGCATTTATTTATTCTTTTATAAATAGTATTCTACTATTGAAAATATATATTGCATTTTATAGATATCTTATTTTTATAAAAGTTTCTTAAGTATTAATATTTGAAATTTTGAATTAGGCTTTTATATGGAATTGTACTTTTCCTTTTAATTTTGTAGCACTGATATCTACTAGAACATCCTTCTTCTTCAAAACCTCATAGAGATTTGTATGATTAAGCAGTTTCCAAATTAAATCTGAATCCAGTAGATGGTGTCGTTCCACAGAATATATTGATAAATTTATTCTACAGTTTAATTCTTCAAATTTTTAAGTTGTAGTCTCTCTAGAGCTTTGGCATTTATTTATTCTTTTATAAATAGTATTCTACTATTGAAAATATATATTGCATTTAATAGATATCTTATTTTTATAAAAGTTTCTTAAGTCTTAATATTTGAAATTTTGAATTAGGCTTTTATATGGAATTGTACTTTTCCATTTAATTTTGTAGCACTGATATCTACTAGAACATCCTTCTTCTTCAAAACCTTATAGAGATTTGTATGATTAATTTATATAAATATATATAAATATATATAAATAGTATACTACTATTGAAAATTTAATACAAAATATATAGTCCATTTTATAGGTATCTTAATTATTAAAAAGTTTCCTAATTATTAAAATTTGAAATTTTAAAATTTTTACAGCCATATGCAAATTAAATGATATTGATGTTTATTTTATAGAGCTGATATCTACTAGGAAATACTTCATCTTCAAAACCTCATAGAGATTTGTATGATTAAGCAGTTTCAAAATTAAATATGAATACAGTAGATGGTGTCGTTCCACAGAATATATTGATAAATTTATTCTGCAGATAAATTCTATAAAACATTAAGTTCTTTTCTCTCTCTGACTTAGGCATTTATATATTCTCATATTAATAGTATACTACCATTGAAAATTTAAAACATAATATATATTGCATTTTATAGATAACTTATTTATTAAAATCTTTCATACGTATTAAAATTTGTAATTTTAAAATTTTAACAGCCATATGTAAATTAAATAATATTATTTTTTATTTTAGAGCATTGATATCTACTAGAATATCCTTCTTTTTCATAACCTCATAGAGATTTGTCTGATTAAGCAGTTTCCAAATTAAATATGAATCCAGTAGATGGTGTCGTTCCACAGAATATATTGATAAATTTATTCTGCAGTTTAATTCTTCAAAACTTTAAGTTGTAGTCTCTCTAGAGCTTTGGCATTTATTTATTCTCATATTAATAGTATACTACTATTGAAAATTTAAAACAAAATATATATTGCATTTTATAGGTATCTTATTTACTAAAAAGTTTCATAAGAATTAAAATTTGAAATTTTTAAATTATGCTAGTATATGGAATTGTAATTATTCATTTGATTTTGTATCACTGATATCTACTAGAACATCCTTCTTCTTCACAACCTCATAGAGATTTGTCTGATTAAGCAGTTTCCAAATTGAATCTGAATCCAGTAGTTGGTGTCGTTCCACACAATATTTTAGTAAATTCATTCTGCAGTTTAATTGTTCAGAACTTGTAGAAGTTGTAGACTCTCTTAGACTTAAGCATTGATTTATTTTAATGAAATAGAGTAAACTACTATTCACCATTTCCAAAAGAATATATATTACTTAATATATATATCCTACCTATTGATAATTTTCAGGGGTTATTATAATTTGAAATTTTGGAATTGGACCAACATATGTGAATTAAATGAAGAATTTTTATCTTGTAGCACTGTTATGCACTAGAACATTTTTCGTTTTCATTACCTCATAAAGGATTTTGTTTCCGGATTACCCTAGAAAAATTATACCACCTTTTTGTTGTCTTAAGAGATAGGTATATTCTAGGATTTTTTTTGTGTTATTTTTATTCTTAAATAATCATACTGTATTTGGAGGTTTGTATATCCTCTTTATGTTAATGCTTGGACACGGGGTCTGAGTACATTTTTCCGTTTACACGTTTTGAAATAACTTATATTAATTTGGGTTCATTTATTTTGCAGTATACTACAATGCATACGACACGGAAGATAGCATTACGGTCAAAATCACGTTGGCACAGTCCAACCTTACCCGACAATGGAATATCAAAGTGAGTAAGACACCGTCTCGTCAATTGTCCTTTTTTTCTTTCTTTCTAAAACGACTGAAATCTCGTTCCTATCTAACAACAAAGGTGCCTTTTTTTTTTTTTTTTTTAGTGCATTTTGTTATATATATTTATATATAGTGATTTGTGTGTCATTTTTTGTTTTCCTTTTTATAATTGGACAATTGGATTGCGTCACAAGTTGAATTTCTGGTCGTATCAAAATATATAAAATCCCTTGGCGCCTATCAGGGTTTTATTTTTATTTGTTTTTTATAAGCATTTTTATTTCAGCTTTTACGGATAATTACGACTTACTTGAACTACGTTGAGCAATTGTTTTTGGTTAGCAATGATTATTTTCCCTAATACCTTTTTGGCTTGTCACCTATAACAGTGACTCGCCACCATGAGTAGTATGTATTATATATATATCGACTATCCAGTTCAAGACTGCAACACCTCAAACCATTTTTTTATGAGAGTGATTTAAAAATTGAATGAATATTTTTTCTACTAAATATGAAATAAATTAGTTATAAATATAATCTTTGGTATACACATAGGTCTTACATTATAGGTCTATTGTTATTTATAGTATATATATATATATATATATATATACATGAATTAATTTAATGAGTTTGATTTAAATATTCTTAAAGGCTCTCTCTAGTGATCAATAATTTAATTAACATTACTTTCATTTGTGAATTGAAATTACAATGGAAAACCTAAGGAAAAAAATGATGTTAATTAGTTGTTACAGTTTTAAACTGGATAGTCAATATAATATAATACATATATATATATATATTTTTTTTTTAAATATACAAAATGTAAGACGAATTTGCAACCTCTGGGACAGTTTGGACGTTTAAGTCAGAATGAATCGTATGGTTCTATTGGTAAAATTGCGCGTTTGTAATTATACGTAATATTGTCGATTGAAAAATTTGTATTTTATTAGTATATATATTATATATAAATATATTAATACGTAATATATTTTCTTTTGTTTCTTTCCGTAGGTCACTCAGATAGGTTCCGTAGAACGGGCGCCGTCCGAGTGCATTCACTATTATACGGACCCGGAAGGAACCGTGCTGATGATGAACGTCAAGGTTAACGGGCAACATTTGGCGTACCAGAACTACTTGAACTGTGTGCGGCAATCGACGGGTAAGTGCGAGAGGGTCTACGAACGGCAAACAAGATCCTCGTTAATCTAGATCCACATCAATCTAGATCCTCATATTACGACAATAACGGGATTGCATTTACCCCTATTGATCTAACTATCCCGAATTCAACTTTGGGCCTAACGTCTTTCACCCCTTATAATGGAGGTCATTTCTCATAAAGAGAAAACCTTTCTCTTTTCATCCGTTGTTATACGTACAACATTTTGGGTACATCAATGTTGTGTATGTTGTATGCTTGTTAATTGGTTATTACTTGTTACGTATTTTTCGCTATTTGCACAAAATATTTTCATAGAGTAATTTTGCAATACCCGGATAAAACAACGGGACGACTTATTTTACTTTTATACAAATTATTGTGTTTTACATTTTAAATGATTCGATTGATATTTATTATTTTATCATTTTTTATGACGTCGTTGAAAAAAATGTATTTATATGTATGTATATAGTTTTACGACATTGATTTAAATAAACTCAAATATAAATACATATTGTCCACATTATAAGTTTATAATTTGCATTATATTTCTTGTTTGCAAATGTTAAACGTAAAACCATGGCCAAAAAAATCAAAAATTAATTTATCATATTTATCATAGGCGAAAAGAAAAAGGTCATTTTTAGGCGAGACCCACCCGCGTGTCCAGGACTTTTTTTTCGAGTCTGTGCAAAACGGCATAACACGCCTACGTAAAACTTATCAAAATCATTAGGGAAAGGCAATAAGCCTTAAATCTTGAGAAAAAACCATTATCACTTTAAAATACAAAATTAAAAAAAAATGTATATATATATTCTTTAATAGGTACCCCAATTTCGATAATATGAGTAGAGTCAAATTTCGTAGGCCGTGCCTGTTATTTAGTTTATAATATGTTTTCAATCAAATATTTAGTTTTACGTAATTTTGATTTAAACCGTTTAAAATGGTTATTCGAGTTTATTTTTTTGTTTTTCGATATTTCACATTTTTCGTTAATCGTTTTCCGTTCAATTACGTTTGCGAGTTCTGAAATAAAGTAATTATTTTCTAATAAACTAGAAAAAAAAAAACCTTATTATTTTAAGAACATAAGACCAGTAATATTTGTATCAATAAAATGATTTAAGATGTTTTACAGAAGTAAAAATCTCAAAGTTTTTTGACAAAATAAATTAAACGTAAATCGTTGGTTAAAAAAATAAAATAATAATGAATTAATATTTAAATTATTATTATTATTAAATTATAATTATCATGTATAGGAACCAAACACTTATCATTTTAAATGTCACCACGGGGATTTAAACGACTATATATAGGACCCGGGTGATCCAGTAGCGGTATGCAAATATTATCAAATTAATCGCAACTTATTGATGTTTACTACGATAAATTCTAATTTTATGTGCGTTTTCAGATATGTGTTCGGTCGTGTACCAGTCTTGCGGCGCCGCAGATTCTATCAAAATCAATCGGCCTATGTTACCCGGTAAGAAGAAAGAATTGAGATTAAAAAAAAAAATTACACGTCCCTTACAATTATCGAACTCGACCCAACTCGTAGTATGGTTTTGTCGCCACCCACTTTTCAAACGTAGGTTCAATTGAACTATTCAATTATTTACAAAAAAATAACTCCACTTTATACAAGTACTCCTGCACGTTAAGGTTATGCGTGCGTATTTATTAATTATATTTGTTAAAATGCTGTTTGTTATTTTCGTAAAAAAAAAAAAGGAGTTTAAATTTTAGTTAAATTACTTACCATTTTAAAATTCTGAGTGTAGCAAAGAAGCTATTAGTTATACTAGGACGGATTTTTTGAAATAATTTGAAAAAAATTTCGAGATTCCCAACAGTTTTACTACAAAATTAAATACAATAAAATAAATGACAATTAATTTTCGTTTTGTTTTTAATTTTTACATTACTTTAGCTATTAGGGAGGAAAATATTACTTATATTAGGGCCGCGCCACACTTATACTCCCATCTATATCTGAGTGAAATAATCTATTTTTACTCTCAGTATATAAATAAAATTACCCGATATCCTATACCTTTTAAACTCTCATACTACTACAGTGGCCTCGAAGCACGTTAAATTAAAAAAAACAAATTTCCATTCATATACGAAATTTTAATAATGGATATAAAAAAAAAGAAAAGTTATTTTGAAAACCATAACAAAAATAAAAACTGATCTCGTCAATGCACCAACTAGATCTAAAACACATTCAGAAAAAGCGCTACACTTGAAAATCGGTTCAAGTTTTCTGATTTAAAAAAAATGTTGACAGACAGAAAAAAACATATGGTATAACTAATACATTCCTCGCTTCGCTCAGAATCTAATATCTTGGATTTTAGTAATGGTAACTATTTTATTGAATAAATACAAATTTAAACGAAACGGATTTGCGATAATCAACATGTGGTATCCTTTTAGGTAAAGCTAATAATATAATAATCTGATCTAATCATAATCACGTATGATACGTAGACGCAATTCACGAAGTGTGTAAAAATATCAAGGAACGTAATTTGCCTGTTTGATATCGTGACATTTTTCATTTTTTTTTTTTTTTTTCTGACGTAATTCATCAAACGCTAGAAATCACATTTTAATGGACTTTCGGGTACCAATAAATGATTTAAAATACTGTTACCTATTACCAGTACGTCTGTGATAACGCGTCCGTGTTGTTAACAGGTAACCGAATGCCGATCGTGATGAGAATGCCGTACACGATAGACGATCGGAAACACAATCCCGAGGACCACTTAGGGCCGTGCGTCACGTACCGACAGCAAATGTGTTTGCCCTGAACACCGTTCTGCCGTGTTAAACTGCATTGTATTATTCAAATTTGTAATTTCCTTTAATCCAAACGATTCTTCTTTTTGTTCATCAATCAGCTTTTACAGTCCACGACAGTCCCCGCCTTTATTGCACCGTTTACTACCCATATTCACCAATCACCGTTTTCTATCCCTGTTCCTCGGGAGATTCCCGCGAGATCTAACTTCGCTATGTTTACCACCCATCACTGTCTGGCGCGACGGCTGAGCCTTTTTCCGCTTAGTATCGAGGTAAAAATTAATAACGAAATACTGTTATAGAATTTGATAATCAATAAAATATCAAAATGTACAAAAACAATTAATTAATAATGTATAAATAAATGTAAAAATAGAAAAATGTAATAAAATAAAACAAACTTTGGAGGTTTATAAGTAGAGTACGTATATAGGTTACGTGTAAATACGACCTGTTTCGATTTCAAATATAATCAAGTGATAACATAACAGCGTAAACGAAAAAATATATCCTTATTTTTATTTTACATTTATTTATTTATACATTTTTGTTTTATATATATATATATATATATACATTTTTTAAATTTGTTTTAATATTAATTTTGATATGTACAAATTTAGTTTGATTTCCTCCACACTTGAACGGCTATAGTATTTAATATTACCTATGTTTAATAATATTAAAGATGTATTGTAACTCCGTGACATTCATGATAAAATATATTTTACATTCGTATTTATAAATTGGATTTTTATTTGTCACTATTAACTACCTACTGATATTATTATATTTTTATTTTTTGCGAAATTTGACGAGGTTTAAATGATAAAATTCTAAACACGTCGCCGCCATACCGAAAACAAGCCACACCGAATATTTATTGTGCTTTTATTTACTGTTTAATTGTTCACACTATTTTATTATGCAATTGTAGAAATAAATTACTTTGCAAAATTTCGATAAGATTTTTATTTCCGGTCTATATGATTCGTTTAAACGAAATTTAAATATATGTGTATTTCAGATACGCGGATTCCCGAGTAATTACACGTGTACCCGGATTTCAATTACTCGGTATTAATACGTTTATGATACGTGTACACGTGTTGTTTAACACTCGGTCAAAATCGCGAGCTCTAGTATTTAGTCGTATCGAGACTTATCGATAGTCCAATTGAAATATTTAAGAATACATTTGTATTCCAATTATTTGTTTATTGGTTTTATAGGTATTACGTTTCATAAAGTCATGATTGTGGAAATGTAATATTGGACTCGTTTTAAAATTTAAATAGTATTAGTATTCATCATTATATATATAACAACTCATATTTTAATATTTATTTCTCGACAAATAACTACAATAATAATAAAAAAATAATAGTTTAAGTAGTTGAAATATCTACTTATGATGTATGAAATTAGTGTTGCGTGCCAGTTAGAGACGGTACGAAGACAATTAGATAATGTAAATCAAGACTTAACTCAATGACGACTATTTATTTTCCACTGTCTAGACTTTAATTTATTTTTACAATTTAATATAATGAGCTAACAAATCCTGGTGAATTCGTATAGCTTTATATGCGTTTCGACATGACACGACGGGTTGGCTCGATGTTGACGTCCCCTCTCTGGACTTGACTCCTGATTGACTTCCCCGTTCCTGTTCACGGCCCGGGCTCTTACATAGTCGGGTTCGACTAGTCCGCTGGGGGTGGTGGCCGTAGTGTCTCTTGCCATATCCTTGTTACGCGGCTCTTGCACTTATGGGATTCGATGTCCGCTTTCTGTTCGTGCCCTGTTTGCTAATTACAAGTGCAATTCGTATACGTGAAATTTATACACGTGTCAAATTATTATTCTAATCGGTTTTTCGACCTTGTTTTGACTTAATTTTCGTATAATAAATTATGCACACGCGCACCTATATTATGACGCGAAGAGTGTCCTTGTTACAAGTTCGGCATTGCTTATTATCGCCCAATAATACGTGAGGTTAGGACAGAGTCCGTCACATTAGGTATAATTTCGACAACTGGAAAATGTATATAGACTATGTGATTTGTTTACATGTATAGTTCAAATTCCGAAATTAATATAAAGTTTTTTTTTTTTTTCTAGTAGGACTTGGAGGATAAGAAACGAATGTTCAAATAACCGAAATACTATCGCTTTTTAATTAATTTGGTATGCACGGCTCAACAATAGGTATAATGTATTATAATAAATGTTTTAATAATAATTATTGTTCAAGTGTAAGCGCCCACAAAATAATATTAATCCTTTAGGAATAATATTTAAAAATGTAATCTTCATATCAAAATTATATTAAAAAAAAAAAAAATACAGAAAAAATACTGTATGGGTGCGCTGTGGGCAACTGTTGTAGGTGGAATCTTGGGAATGTAGGATTCAGAGGGGAATTTATATCTGTACGCAACGATTAATCATTACTAACAAAAAACGATTTTGAACGAAGTTCAGTTTGTCATGTTTTGAAATGTCTTTATTTTTGAGATTTTTATCAAACTTAACGCTTATTAAACAGAATTATTACATAACCAATAAATTTTTCTTCATTAAGTATATAATTTATGATGAACCTTGTGTCAAATTTTCGTGCTGTTTGGCCAAAACAATTTTGTTAAATTAATTCGGAATCAATTTAAAATGCCTATAAATAGTTTTAAAACTTAATATTAATATTCTCTAAACGTTTCGGTTCTTTCCAATTATTTTTAACTAAAAATCATAGTAAAATCAATACATTTTTCGTTTTGCTTAGAATATAAAATAAATAAATAAATGTACAAAATATGCAGAATAATAACAATTTGGCGAAAAAACCCTTTGCTGTTTTATTATCTAATTTTTTTTTAACCTAACCGGGCTGTGTACTTATACACAACTTATATAATACTTTAGGACTTTGTGTTGTTTTTATTCTACATATTTTTTAAATTTTTTTTTGATTCTAAACGAAGCGAAGAATGTATCGATTTTTCTATGATGTGTGTTTTTTTTTTCTGTCCGTGGAAAATTTTTCTACCAGACATCCTGTACCGATGTGTAGCATTTTTTGCTGAAAGCATTTCGGATATAGTTGGTGCATTAAACAGGTCATTTTTTTTTGATTTTCGTTGTAGTTTTTTTAATAATTAGAAAAAAATGTAGGAAAAATGGCAATGGTTTTATTATTTTCGATACTTGCTGTTTTTTATAACCTGGATAAAATAATCGTAGGTACCTGACATTTTTACATAATGTCAATATTTGGTCATTCTAGGCGTAGAAAAATTGTCTACACTTTTTTGCCATTTATTTATAGGAAATATAAGTATTTTTTTTTTTAAATTAATGGAATAAAACGATTTTGGTCGAACAAAAATGCACGAAAAGTTGACTCAAAGTCCATCCTCAGCTGTACTTAATTATATTATTTTTTTTTATTTTTAACAAAAATACTAAAACAATTATTGTTTTTTGTAATCTTTATATTAATTGTACAAATTACATCTTACATCCATTGTTTCTTATTAATTGCACAGGATATTATGTTAGACATCGCTTACAGCAAAAAGTATAGATGCATATTTAGGTAGTGTTTTTATTTGTGTAAAGTCATAGTCGAAAATTCGGGTGGTTGGGAGGGGTTTATCCTCCTAAAAATGTACAAACAGAGAAATCAGCCCCATTTAAACACATTCCTATAATGTACATAGTCGTATATGTATAATCTAGAATATCCAAAATAAATCATAGGTTTTTCATATAGTAAGATAAAATCGTTTGCAAGCGTGGGGATCGCCTTTTTTTATACTGTAATAAAATATCAGCCCCCTCTAAAAATCATAGCAAATATCCGCCCTGCGTGCAAAATCCGCATAGGTATGGCGATGTGCGGCATACAAATAATTTCGATTATACTATCACGTAGGTACACAAAATATAATATAGTCTCAATAGGTAAAGATATAAAATATATTGTGACGTTTATGTTTTTTTTTTTTCAACGTATGTTTTATTTATTGCAATACGCACGGAAACAAACGAATTGTACGGCATACCTTTTCGACATCCTGCGAACAATTCATGAAAAGTAAAAAAAAAAAAAAACGGACATGAGAATTAGTATTGTATTCATAGGTCGATCACATCCTGGATCTGTTTGAATACGGAATACGGAAAGGTATCTTTTTCGTATTGCCCTGCATTAAATAATATACCGACGTGTAGAATACAATAGAAAAAAAAAGGTAAAAAATAGAAACCAGCCGTAATCTTTTATATATATATATATATATATGAAAAATTCATTATTGCGAATAGTTAGTCTTTAAAAATCGTACTATATTTGGGCAGCGGTTCTCAAACTTTTTTTTTTGCTTACCACTTAGTTATATTATCAATCAATCGTACCACTAATAACTAAAAATAGAACGATCCAAATTGTACAGTTAAATACTTTACATTTTAGTTAAACATATTTATTTTAAATAATAAGTCATTCAAATACTACAGTTTAATTATTTTTTATTTATTTATTTTTTTTTTTTAATTAGATGTGAGTTAAGTGCAGATTTTCAATGCAATTGATGGATTTGTAGGTTTAATACAGTGAGGAAATATCTGGTTCAGTGGTATTAAATTTTAATCGTAAATTTGTTTCGAGATTCAGTTTTATTACGAAATTTGTTTTTTACTAGGATCATTGAGTAGAAACCAATTTCACAAAAATAAGTTATTGTGAATGGGATTAAAAATTACAATGCTATTTTAGACAGCGACGGATATTCGGTTTTAATCTTTATCCAAACTTAAACTCTCCCAATTCTAATTTAGTGAATTCCATTTTCAAACTTTCATCGCATGACAATTCAATCATAATCTCTTTTTATTGTTGTTTCAATTATTTATGCCTTATTTTTGTCATTCAATGAAAATCTGTTTATTGATTTACCTTATCAACTTAAATTTAATTCATTGAGTAGATCAAAAATGACTGAAAAGTATGCTAATGTTATTATCCACAAATTATCTGTCAATTTATCACTGAGTTTAAATTGGGTCTCTCCTACGAATAACTGAACCTCAGAATGTAGTTCAAATAACCTGCTAAGTATTTTTCCTCGGGAGAGCCATCTCACTTCCGTATATAAAAGCAATTGAATGTGATCACTTCCCATTTCAGAACACAGTTTTGTAAATAAACGAGATTGTAGAGCTTGATATTTAATAAAATTGACTACCTTTATGGCTTCCTCGAGTACTACTTTAAATTGTTCTGACATACGCTTTATTACTAAAGCTTCCTTGTGGATGCTGCAATGTATGAAAGTACATTTTTCTGTAACCAATTTTATTTTAGTCGCAACAATTCCGTGTTTACCTGTCATAGCTCAAGCACCGTCTGAACAGAAGCCAACACACTTTTTCCACTTAAGTCCATTTTCAACAAAAAAGTGGTCAAACTTTTTAAATATTTCGTCAGTGGTAGTTCGGGTTGTTAGTGCCTCACAAAATAAAAACTCCTCTTTAATTGTAGTTTGAAATACATACCGTACGTAAACCATAAGTTGAGCATAGTTTGATACATCTGTGCTTTCATCAAGTTGAATTGAAAAAAAATCACTATTTTTCACTTGAACAATTAATTTTTCATTAACGTTTAATGCCATACTTTTAACTCTGCGGCGAACTATATCATTAAACAGTGATATATCTAGTTGTTTAGTTCACCAAACATACAGGTTACCATATCTTTTACCGCCGGTAAAATCAGTTCTTCGCCGATGGTATGAGGTTTTCCAGACTTCACTATTCTTAAGCTCACTAAGAAAAATGCTTCCACTGATTTTTCCGTACTACAGCTAAAAGTTGATATAATTATATTTGTCGTGTACACGGACAAAAAACCCCATACGATATTTGTATAACATAATATTTATATGATACAAATATATCGCTACGCTCAGAATCTAATATTAATTATTAATTTTCCACCGTGTAGTCTTTCGTATACCACAGTTTGAGAACCGCTGCATTAGGGTATGGATTCAATGGCATTGAAAAGAAAAAAAAACCGTTTATATATAGGTACAATGGTAGAATTCCTCCGGTCTCTCCCTATCTTCAATTTTTAACTATAAATAATGGAAAAAAAAAAAAGAAAAAAAAACGTGTTTTATAATGGCTCGACCACGATGATACCGATGAAATCAATTCAGTTTTATATCAGACAGTCGTCAGAGCACATGTTTCACCACTATACCCACAGAAACTCATTGTCATAAGACAGTCTTAAAAGTTTCTTATTAACTTAATATCGACAGCCTATCATCATGACCGCAGTAAAGGTATCGTGCAGTAGAAAATTGATGTTGCCGTTGGCCATTTTGTTATTGTTGCGAGGCGCTATCAGAGCACAAAGTTCGCCTATGTCAGACATCAGGAGCGGTAAGTATCCGCTAATTGACTTATTTATTTATATTTAAATTATATATACCGGAAACCAGGGGTAAACATACAGGGAAAAATTTGGATTGGGTGGTGGTGGGGTGGGGGTAAACCAATGTAAAATGTCCATAAATATCATACTTTATTACTTTATCATACTTAAATTAATTAATTTTTTTCGTAAATCTTAAGGAACACTTTGAAATAATTATTAAACTCGTAGGTCAGATAATTAATATTTAAAAAATTTTTCCTATATTTTGGGGGAGGGGTTGACTGGGGGGGGCTTTCCGCGTTCGCCCCTGCGAAAACAATATAACGGTACGTTATTGTCAAAAAAAATACATACATTATATACCTACTCTCTAGTTTATTTATTGGTTTTACTGTGATACGCATAGACGTAAATTGTGAGTGGTGAGGGCTGGAGAAATCAGCCCCCTTACAAAATTAAACGAGGCAAAGCTTCCCCTTCACCTTTACGGTTGCCCAACAATAGCGCGCGCTGTGATCCGACGAAAATCGAAAAGATAAAAATCTTTTTTTTTCTTTTTGCACATAGGTCCACCCCCCCCCCCCCATCAAAAAAATTGCCGAAATTATGCCCATGGTCATACGTGTGCTTTTACGCTAGGCGTGGTGTACAGGTGACGAATTTTCTCTAATCGGTGATTTTTTTTTTCTTGAAGTTTTTTAATAATCGGTGAAAAAATCGTACGTGGATTTGTTGACCGTATTTATACGATTATAAAATATAATCAAAAGGGCTTGGAATTCTCAACGAATACCAAAATTAAATTAACACTTTCTAGTCTCGCGGTATAAATCTCTCCGTTCGCGATGATTTATATACGGTCGTATACAGTACATATAAACTAAATTACAAAATTACCTTTTTGACTTGTCACGTATAAACTTGAGTGGCCATTATTTTTGATTATAATTATTTCGAGGTGCATTTTAAAGTATATATTGTCATTCTTAATTTTTTCCATGTATCGTTACAAAAATAAAATCAACACTTGAAAATGTATTTTATTTTAACAGTTGCATAGAAAAATACAGGTACCTATTGATCTTTTTTCATTGTTTTAACTACGATTATTCGCCTGTTTATATTGCAAATTGTAATTTGTATCATAAACAGTAATGTGCAATGTATATTTCCATCGGGGAAAATATAATTTGCGCATTCGGACCAGTAGCGTTACGGAGCGTAATTTAAATTAGCTCTATACAATAGAGCGCCGCATGAATAATTTTAAATAAATATATAAACTAAGAAATAATCGACCAACCTATAGGAGCGTAAGAATATTCGGTATCTTTTCGAAATTATTTTGAAACAATGTATGCGTCATTATTACTATTGGAAATAAAACATCGAAACACGCGCACGCACACACAAAAGGTATACCAAACACAGTTAATTTAGATAAAAAATGTTGTTAAAATGTAATTACTGAGTCTGGCATACCTGTCTGCTTATGATAATACTTTTAAGAATCCTAATAATTACCGGTTGACCTATACATCACATAGGTATTTGTATTAATGTCGAGCGATTCACGCTAATGGAACTTCTCAAGCTTCTAAACTAATGGTTGGTTATTTTTTTGTAAATGACGACAATTAAAAAAAAAAAAAAAAAAAAAAAAATACAAAAAATGCGGATGTACTCCGCACCGTGGATAGGCCCGGGGTCAAACAACTTTATATGATAAATATATTTTTCAGAGATAAAAAAAAAAAAAAAAACGTAGGTCACAACACATTACAGCCGAAAATATTTAATAAAATTGAAATATTTTATTAACTGTTTCACGTAGGGAAGAACTAAGAAGGCTTAAGTTGTAACTAAGAAACCTAATTTTTACCAATAAAAGACAAGAACTTTGACTGTGTGATAGCGGTTTTATATTCTCTGTAAACTGTTTATTCGATACATGTTTTTTATATATGCTAATATAGAGAAAGCTCCTTTGGCTGAACAATTTTCAATTGGTATAGTTAGATATTATGATTTAATTGCAGTATATTAATTAGGAAAAGAGATTAATACCTTTTTGTGTCATTATATGATGGTCAGGGTTGCCCAATAATGCCCAATATTTTTAAAATTTTATAATTTCATTTTTCAAAATCTTTTTTTATTGACAAAAAACAATTTTCTAGACTTTAACTAACTTCTTATTTTTGTTCATCAGTATCTTGTGGTAGAATAACATTTAACTTTGTGATAATTAAAAAAATATATATATTTTTCTAATTGTGAACAAAAATTATCTATAATTACATAAGAAGTTTGAACTTGCCGTGTCACTTAAAATATATGTGGTAAAAACCTGGGTCACTTCTTTCTTTTTATTCGTATTGTATAACATTGTAATAATATATTTTTAGCTAACAATGTTATTATTAATATAAAGCATGGTAAAAACCCGTCAATTTTCTATCTACACAAGATTCTATATAATCGTGTAAGTTAAAATATTATTTCCTAGTACTTTCTATGACTTTTTAGTTATTTATGTAAAAAAAACCCGCATATAAGTATAAAATTGTATTATTATTATTATTATTACAATTACTGTTAATATTATTTTACTACCCATATATTAATTGCATTTCGAAATTTTTTGATAGTGTACCCGAGTCCGGAGGATGCCGAGTGCGAGACCCAAACCGATTCCAGGAGATCAGGTAATTTTTCAATTTTAGTTCAATGGATAATATATAAGTATGGGGTGTACAAATGCGATACCCCGGTATATTTATTTTAATGCGTACAATATATATATTCGATGAAACTTGTATTTTATTTTGCCATCAGGTGTGTGCATGACTGTGAATGAATGTAAAATTAGACACGGAACACAGACGTTTGGACAGTGCGCTGAAAATTCGTCAATAATATGTTGCGTTTGTAAGTACTTGTGTATCTGTATTAATATTGTTGTGCATAGTTTTAAATTTGTGTATCCGTATTTCGCATGTTTGTTTCCGTCATTAATACGAAAAGCGTACGAAAAATCGATACTCCGGCAATTTTTCTCTCACAAATTATTCTAAACGGCAAATTATCAGATTAAATGAAGAATTGTAAATGCGGCAGGTGGAGTTGAAATTGACATTTCACGTTTCGCATTTGACCGTGCTGAGCCCAATAAATTTACCTGCAAAAAAAAAAAAAATTTTAAATACGATTGAGAAATGTTTACAAAAGTCGCCATAAAAAAATATTTAAAACATGATTGTTAAACGTTATTTCCGAAAATGCTAAAAAATCAAAAAAAAAAACTTAATATTAAAATGCAAAAGAAAAATAACTATTGTATAAATAAAACCAAAATAACATTTCAAAAGCACTAATATTAATCATTCCAATAAACTATATGTGAAATTCAAACACAATACCGGTAATCTGACGTGAAAAATAGAGGATTAATTTCCATGTGAAAAATGTGAAAAAAAAAACAACGAAAAATAAATATAAAAATTTAAAAAAAATTATAAAGTTTCGGTTTTTCTGGTCATTATTATTTAGTCAAAAAAGTCTTTTGCTTTTGGTAATATTTCGTTTTTTTTTTCAATTTTTTTTTTTTCATTTTACAGTCACCACAATCTGCGACTTCGAAGAGACCGCGCTCGTCACGTACTTTTTGAACCCAGAGTACCCGGAGCTGTATAACAACGCGGGCGAGTGTACGTTGACCATTACAAATAAAAACAGACACATCGGTCAATTACTTTTGGAATTTGTCAACTTTGAACTGGTAAGCACGATTGGACTGCAATTATTATTGTAATACTAATTAAATATACGACGCATGACTATACGTTAAACCGATTGTTTTGCAGGCGCCGCCTAACACTGCGACCGGAAAGTGCGAAGTTGACTCGTTGGTCGTCACCGACGGAACGAAAAACGAACTGAGAATTTGCGGTTCGTACAACGGCCACGATGGTAAGTATATATGGACACGGGGGAGTTTCGGTGGTTTACCCCCGCCCCCACGAAATATCGGAATTAATTTTAAAAATAAATTACCCGCCTTACAAATTTAATATAGTTATTTTAAAGTTTCCCACGAGACTTAAAAATAAAATTGGTTAATATATACATGCATGTGTATACTGGTGATGTGACATAAGTCCGGATTATCCAAACGTCCTATAGACCGGGATTTCGAAATCCATAATCCGAAAATTTATGTTTTGAATTCCAAAAACCAAATTCGTCGATTTGTATTTTTATGAGTAAAACAACGTTTACCGGGTCAGCTAGTAATATATTATATGTATGATAATTTTCGTTTATTGTACTTGCTTTTTTTTAAATAATTTGTAATATTTTTATTAATTTTGAAAACGTATTTAACACATAAAAACAATAATACACCAATAATAGATTTATGAGAAATTATTTAAAAAATATAAAATCACAATTTTAAAAACCAAAATTTTGATTCGGATAAAAATCCGGATTTTCCAACCCGAAATCCAGGTTTATTTCAAATTTCGAAATCCGAAAATCTCAATTCACTTCTGCAAATCCGGATATTTCACATCACTAGGCTCTATACAGTCGTACGCTTCTGCCCACACATCAATTTCAATTGAGGAGTCGGGCTAAAAAAAAGATTTAGATTCAGATAAAAATCCTGATTTTTCCCAACGCTAATATACGCGAGTACCTAAAGAGTAATAACTTATGATATTTATGAACATTTTACATTTTTTTACCACCACCCACCCACAAATTAATTACCTGCGTTTGTCTCATGTATATGGCGTATAATATAATAAATAATATATTGTAAAACCGATAAGTTATTCCTCCTCGCTATACGTTTAGAATCTAAAAGAAAAAAAATCATGTCACTTTTGTTTATAGTGTACTATAACGTGGACGACACGAAGAAATCCGTCACGTTGAAAATCATGTTAACCAAGGCCTACTTCAACCGGCAGTGGGAGATCAAAGTGAGTCGAATAATCTTCGCCGTCGTCGTAGTTTTCTTTGCGTTGTTCCTATATAAATATGTACCAAGCCATATTTTTACATTTTTCTTTTTGCGCTTAGGTCACTCAACTGGAGGTTGCCCACCGTGCACCAGTTGGGTGCCTGGAGTATTTCCGTACTCCGACCGGAACCATACATTTGACCAACGCTACGACTATAGGCCGACACCTGGCGAACAAGAACTACGTGATTTGCGTAGAGTTATCTTCTGGTAAGCGACGGCAAAATATCATATATAATTATTATTATTATTATTATTTACGTTTTAATTTTTTTTTTTATCGTTCAATTTTAACAAGGAATGTGCACGGTCCAGTACAATCCATGTAGCGAAGACACGTACAAAATCAAACGATCCCTTTTGTACGGTAAGTGCTGCTGTCTACGGTTACGCCTACTATAATCCATTGTTGCAATCGCGAGAACAATAAAGTTTTGTGGGGAAAAAAAAAATGTTTTATAAAACCGTCGTTGATCCAGAAAAATGTATTAAACCAGACATTTAACGATCGTTTTGGAGCCTTTTTAATAACAGGGAAAAATAACTGTCATAGTTCCACACTAGGGATTAACTAAAGTTATATAGAATATCAAAGGATTAAAGTCATGCTAAAATGTTAACATTTATGAGGACGGTAATTGATTGTAAAAACTGTTTTGCGCTGAATAACTATTATTATAACATTAAGAAGAACTTATCTATGTCGTAGCATTCCATTTGTTTTTTTTTTCTGATAGCACTATCCAATAATTTTTTATAAGTAAATTTAAAAACCAAAATAACCAAACATTTTCAAACTGATAACTTGTATTGTACATTTTTTCGATAGTGAATTTTAATATTTTCAATTTGGTTGATAAATGATTATTTTTTCAACCGCTATGTTCAAATTGCCTTTAAACACGGGCGGTATCTGCATTTTTAACATTTTAATTCGTCAATTTGTTCAGCCTTATTGAGTCTCCTTAGCATAATTCATTGTGCCCACACTGTCCAAATGTCTAATCTTTAACAATAATTGCAAACTACTAATATTTATATTAATATGTATTCATATCATCCGCGTTTTTACAGGTAACATTGGGCAGAACGTAATGAAATTGCAATTCGGCCAAGAAGGCGTTGAAGTAAATTCAGACCTCGACATGGGCATATGCTTAAACTACGAACTAGAAAAATGTGAAAAGCCCTGAAAATCACCTACTATTTTTTTTTTCTACTATTACTGTAGCAATGGTGTATTTATTTAGTTTTAAAAAAATCAAACACTACACTTCTTACTAATATAGAATAATTATTTAATATTTTATGTATCTTTTTTAAAAGAAATAAATATAGCACACATAACAACCTAAAATACTGTCTATTTTGTTATATTTAATTTTTGTTTCATTATTTTAAATACAATACCAAATTAAAATAATTTACGGTATCTGGGTAGAAGTGGTGTGTTATAAAATTGTATAAGATCACAAAATCGTTACATTTTTAGGGAATTTACTAATTAAAAAAAAAAAATCATACCTGCAACAGCATTACAGGAGAGACATTTGTGATTGCAAATTTTCAAACAACTACAAATGCAAATGTTGAAAAAAAGTAAACGGAAAAGCGTATTACGGAAAAAAAAACGCTTATAATTCGAATTTATTTTTTTGAATTCTATTAATCCCGCTAAAATCTCTATAACCTAACACTTTTCAAAAGACCAAAACTAGTTTTAGTTTATGTTCCATGAAATCCACGTCATTCTCTCGTTGTTTGGTTGAACACGTCACGAAAAATTGTTTTATCATGAGTTTCTCTTTGTATGCGATTTGTTCACAACAGTCAAGATAACAGGTTTCTGTTTTTTTTTTTTTTGCTCAGTCCAATTGTTCTTTTGTCTACCTGTAGAGTGTTGTAGACTGTCTTTACTATCGGTTATTCGGACTTGAGTTAATAATTTATAATTCTCTTTTATAAATTGTGTTATATGGGCTTATGACGTTTTTACGTTAATCGTTATTGTTGAATTGTGACGTTGTCCTGAATTGACGAGAAATTTATAGAACTCCACGTGTTATTTAAGTAAGTAATTATATAATTATGTTGAATGGTCATGTATTATAATAGTGTTTAGTATTTATGTTCGCTGAGTATATGAAATAAACAAGAAATATGTGCGTTTGACAAACAATTAAATTAGCGTTTGTTCATAAAAACTAAAACCAAAAAAATTAAAAATGTTTTTTTCAGTACTCAAGGTCACGATGTCTTCTGTACAAAATTTTACGGTCGGATTGAACTCGAATCACTCAGAAACCCGTAAAAAGGCTAGTGAAGATTTGTATCACTATGTAATTATTTTAAACATTTTTGCTTACCTACCTGCAGTGGCACAACCAGTGAGATGGTTATTACCCCCCACCCTGAAAGTTTTTTAAAAGTCAAATTTCAAGTGATATGTTATTGTACATTGTACATTTTTTTATAATTTATATACGAATAATTATGTATAACCCTTCCCCCTCACACGAAAATAAATCTTAGTTGCGCCATTGCTTACTTGAATTGATAAATATTTATTTGATGTTTAACTATCATGATTTAAGATAAACGCGGAGTTTTGCCAAGTATCAAACGATGAACAGGACGTTTTCATTACCGAATTATTACAAAATATATTCAACATGGTGTCTAGTTCAAACAACCATAAAGAAATTGGTAGTTTACTCGGTATATGTAAGTGCTCTCCACTTTTTACAAATAATTTTCTAATTCATTTTTCCATTTAACTATTATAACAATTTAATTGTAAGTTTTTATATATATATATATATGTAAGATTGGTAGGTAATTAGTTTTGTAAATTTTCTAGCTTTATATAAGTTAAAATATACACAATTTTTGGTTGGACATTTAAAATATCTAAGTACTTAAATAGGTTGAATATAATAAATATTATACAAATATAAGCTGTATGGCACTTTGTACTTACCTATACATATTTGTTTAAGTTTAAAAATAAATTTCAAAACAAAATACACAAATAAATAACAATAGTTAATAGATAATGTATAGGGCTAGGAATTTGTAGCATTTGTATCTTTATCAGCACATAGCTTATCAAATCACAATTAAATTCATTCACCAATATACATTTATGTTATATTTCAATATGATTTTCATGAATTCATGCATTTTTGGTACATTAGTGTTATTTTGTTAGTTTTTTAAATAATTATACTCACATTTAACATTTTAAAATTAACAGTAATTATCAAACAATTGGTTTAGTCGGTATATGAAAATGTTTTCTACATTTTACATATAGTTTTGTAAGTATTTTTTCTAAATAATTAATATAGCAATTTAATTTTAATGGTTTATTTTTTTTTTAAAGATTGGTAGGTAATTAGTTGTGTAAGTAGCTTTTAATATGCTAACATACATCCAATTGTCGGTTGGAAATTATAAAAAGCTAAGTTACTGCCTACTTAATTAGGTTGAATTGAATATAATAAATATTATATAATTAAATAGTGTATGGCACCTTGTTCCTACTTATCCTACTTATATAGGTCTTTGTAGCTTGTTTAAACGTTTAATAGACAAAGTACCAACTCTGATCTAAAGTCAAGCTGCCGAACTATTTTTTGATTTACCAAGTTGTATAACTTCTAAGCGTTGACAATAGTGCTATCCACTGCATTGTCAAATGGTGGCTACCGCCATTTTTTGTCCCATATATTGGATAGTTTACAATGCTCCGCTATCATGGATGTCAACACAACCCATATTTTTATTTTAGTTATGTCATATTTGGCGGTTGTACTCTTGTTAGCTTATTCTGTTTACTATCATTACGTTTAGCAGCATATTTGGGTTCATTGGTGTCTACGTCATGATTGTAACAACAACATTGTCGCACTAACGAACGGCACCTATTCAATTTTCACTGTCGAAGGTTAAATCAAAAGTGGCATTGGTTTCTTTAGCCATTAGTTTCAATGATTTTCGAAATGTTCAGTTCGATATTGTAATACCTAAATACATTAATATAGAAGTCAATATGATGTAGTTCTACAATAATCGTTATTATTACTTATTTCACAATAGTTTTAAAATATGTAGGTACCTGGTAGACAATAATACAAAACATAATATAATAATGATAACTATATTAGTAGTGTTTGGTATTTTTTTAGATATTTATTTTAATATAATAATATTGTTGTTAGAAATTTACAATATTATTGACTAATTATAAATAATTAATAAAAATATATATTGTGACTTGTGTATAGTTACATAATATAATTTTAATTTTAGCATTCACTAGTTTTATAACTTACTTCAAGTAGCGTATAAAATAATAAATATTGAACAGGCAATCATGAAATATTGTATACAAAAATAAATTGTAACGCTTAAGTACTGATCAAAATTTGTTTTAACACATCCGATGAAATTTTGTTTTACAGTGTGTTTTATTGGTACCGATGTGGCCAATAGAAATAACCATACAAAAAGATTCGCCAAATGTGTACGTTTTTTATTTCAATCTGCCTACTCTGACGTAATAGAACTGGCCGTCAAAACAATGGGAAAATTAGCCTTGAATTTTGGAACTTATGCTGATCAGTATGTTGAAATTGAAGTAAATAGTGCATTTGAATGGTTAGCTAGTCAACGAAGTGAATCCAAAAGATATGCAGCGGTAGTATTAAAACATTATCAAATTATTTGCAAATATTCTACATTTTAAACTAATTTGTTCTAAAGGTGCTCATACTTAAAGAAATGGCCTCTGTGGTTCCGATTCTTTTCTTTCGACATACTGCTCAATTTCTTGATTTAATACTGAATGTAGCATGTGACCCAAAACTGTATATCAGAATCAGCGCAGCAGAAGCATTAAGAGCAGCATGTGTTTTAACCGCTCAAAGGGAAAAATTTACACAGTCACAATGGTACAAATGGAGAGGGGGGATAATTTAAAAATATTAAAAATTAATTATGGTACTTAACTATTGCGGTATTTTATTCTACTGACAGGTTCAACCAATGTTATCGAAAAGTCATGTATGGATTGGATGATTCGACCAATACGGAAATAGGCGATGCTAGACATATTAAAATACACGGTTCATTACTAGTGTTGAATGAACTATTAGTAGTGAGCAATACAAAATGGGAAAATCTAAACGATTTGTATATGCAAAAATTTCAGTGGGAACAAAATCAAAATAATGCGGTATGACAAATATGATGCACTATGCTTTAAAGTGGTTATTGGTTAATAATTAATTTTAACGTGTGATTTGTATCGAATGAAAATTGTTTCCCCATTGGTCGTTTGCCTAAATTGATTTGATTTCTAGGTAATATCAAGTTTACTGTTTCAAACACATTCTACACTAAAAAGTCTAGTGAGTAGTTCTGGGCGTACAGTCGATGAATATGTAAGAATCACACCGTCAGATAACATTCAATACGAAAGCGAAGATAGTAATAATCTTATCCGAGAAAACTACGATCTAGTATTTACCATGGTATTGTCTCATGGGCTATCTAGAAAACCTTCTTTAATATCAGCTATAGTAAAAGTACTCCCCAGACTCGCTGCGTTCAACAAATCCATTTTTGTACAAAAGTATTATTTTTAAATACCTACTTAAAAGTCTTTGTGTATACGTACTAATATATATAAAAAAAAATGTATTTTCCAGTAACTTAAATTCTGCAATGGTGTTTCTCATACAAACAGCTCAATCGAATGATTGTAGTCAACGCACCGATGCGTTCGTTGCCATTGGTTTAGTGGCGATAACCGTCCGAGATCAAGTTATGCCATATTTAGCCAACATTTTTGATACGATACGGACTTTCTTACCATCAAATGTATTTATGATTAATATATTTTCGAACGCTTATACATATGGAAATAGAAATAATTGTATATTTATTTGTGTTATTTAATTCCACAGGACAATTTAGGAGAAGAATCTAACTTACAAGAAGAGGAACCCGGTGTTTATATTTGTATAACATTACTAGCAATCGCAACGCAACAAAATATTCAGGATGTTATAAACGAGGAGTTTGTCGACCTATTGTTCGCCATGAAAATTTGTCCCGTGTTAACGGTAGCTTTAAAAGAATTGGCAGAAACCGTACCGTCGTTGACGTTAAAGAATTATATTCGTGGAGGTAATGTTTTAAAACAATTGCAAATTTCTTTTCCTCTAGTACTAATACTGTTACAGGATTGTCAAAAACTCTGTCCGATGTGCTCGGTATCCAAACATCGGAACTCGCACAAGTTTCCATAAACAATTCGATTGCCGATCCATCGTCGCCGTCAACACTTGTGGACGAGCCTCAAAATCCTTTGAATGTCATTTTAGCGCTCAAAACTATTGGAACATTCGACTCTTCAGGTTAATATTTATATAAACGCAAAATCAGATATCAAATTATTTTAATTCAAATATGTATTCAAATCCGTTGATGTATTTATTTTTATAGAAAATATTGTATTGCAATTGTTGAGTGATTTCATAAATTGTTATCTATGCTGTAAATCGCAAGAGGTTCGGGTTGAAACTGTTCGAGCGTCCTGTCGCCTATTAAAAATAATAATGAATAAACCCCATGTAAAATGTATTATTTCAAATTACATTGATCAAATACTCATAGCAGGGGTTTCCGATACCGGTCAGTGGAAATATAATTATTTAAAAAATTAAAAACACTTGTGTCGGGTTGCACCAAAATGTTCAATAAACATCAACGTATCAATTTGGTTGAATCTACTCAATTTAAAATTTATTGTCTAATTCGTATTATTATTATTATTATTATTTTTTAATATATCTATATGAATTATTCTATTATATTGGTCATAGTGGTAAGCTAATTCTAACGTATCGTTTACAGACGTATAAAAACAAAATAACAACCCGTCGTACGAGTAGTAAAGTATTTTTTGATATTTTCCACATTATTATATTTTTATTTTTTTTATTTTTAGATCCTAACGTACGTTACGCGGCATTGGAGAGTCTCGACTACAATTTTGATTCTTACATTGGACTCCCAAAAAACCTATGCGTATTGAAGATGGCTATGTACGATGCGAGTTTCGAAGTACGAGAAATGGCTATTATCATCAAAGGAAGATTATTTCAAAACGATCCGGCTTCTGTATCGTCGTCGCTGAACATTAAAGTGTTGCAGGTTTGTCGCAGCTTGACCATTGTTCGCGCGTTTACGGTTATCGGATTAAATAATATAAAATACGATCTATTTTGATTATTATTTTTCAGTGTATCACCGAATTCAAACACTGTGGAATAAGTTGTAATAAAGTGGATAGTCTCAGAATAATCGGCATCATAGCCGTCCACACTCCTGAAATTATATCCGAACACATGAAAACTATTATAAATATGTTAGACCCCATACTTGACGAACCGGATTTAAACTCCAGTATATTATTAAGTGTACTGGTTTGTATAGGACATTTAGCACAGGTACACTTACTATTAGTACGGTTCGTTTTTTTCAATAATTAACCGGATCATGTTTGTGTTTTTACGTCGATAGGTCGGCGGCGAAGAAATGCATAGTTGGGCGAGCAAACTTATGCCAGTCTTGTTGGCCGTCTTGCGCGAAGGTGGCAGATCACGAGAAAAACTCGAGGTCGCTGTCTGGGTTTTGAGCAAAATAGCAGAAGAAAATCTTATCTTGCCGTACGAAGGATACTCTTCGTTGTTAGATGTTTTGCTTGAATTTTTAAACACTGAGCAACGGCATTTAGTAAGGTAAACCCATTACGTTTATACGAAAAATTAAATAAATAAAAATAATCGGCTAGATATAATAATCGCAGTCCTGCAAAATGTGTTTTTTTTTTTTTTTTTTAATCGATTATATTATAATACCCGATCCTTATAGATTTTGACGCGCCGAACTCAAATTTAAAATCAGTTTGTCTTTATCACGTTTAGTTATTAAACAACTTTGGTATAACGATTTTATGTTTTATATTTGTACCTATTATATAGAATTGCACATAAACGTAAGTAGGCGCATTACTAGGACAGTGAATTTATTTTATTTCTATGTATTTTTTTTTTTTTTTGCAGATGATTTTATTAATTAAAGTACAATTTATTAATTTGTTAAAATATTTAAAAATATTTAAAATTTTAAAATGTATTGTTATTAATTTGAATGCAATAATACAATCAATTTAGAGTTTTTTTGTAAGCAAAAACTTAATTGTCCTAGTAATTACCAAAAGACCAGAACTATTTCATATTAAAATGTATAAAACAAATACATAAAAACATTAATTATTTAATTCGAATAGATTATTTTTTTATATACAATTATAGTTAAATACCTATTTTTAAAACATAATAATTTGAATTGTATACAAATGTATCGTCTTCTGTACACCTCTTAAACTGAAAAAATAAAAAAATAAAAAACTAAACATGATAGAGACAAACGGATTTTAGATTTGAATTCAACGCATCAAAATCTATATAGATCCAGATGTTATGATACAAACAACAACAAAAAAAAAAAACATTTCGCAAGACTGTGAAACAATATGCTCATCTTATTTTTGTTTTTCAGGAGAGAAATATTACGAGTGCTTGGGCTCCTTGGAACTTTAGATCCGTATAAACATAAAATGAACATGAGATATGTGAATTCCCAAATCAAATCTACTGTTCCGATTCCTTTACCCGATTTTTGCTCCCAATTGGAAACCGAATGGAAAATTGGCGAAATATTATTTAAGAACGATACACTGGACGAGTATTATCCACCCGTGGTAATATCAACGCTTATCCGCATTATCCGCAATCCGAATTTAACTCAACACCACCATATAGTCGTGCAGGCCAGTGAAATAAAATTTATAATAAAAAACAAAATTATTATTAATTATTATTTAGCGTATTGTTTATGTAATGTAGTTATATTTTATAACTCGTTTAGACTTTGACGTCAATTTTTCAATCGTTGGATATAGAGTATGTGCATTACATACTACAAGTAATGCCCAGTATTTATTATGTAATCCGTACAGCAGTAAACGACAACATTAGAGAATACTGTATCCGGCAGTTGAGCGTTTTCGTCAACATTGTCGGCCAACACATTCAAAACTATTTGGACGAAATATATTCGATAATCAAAGTGCGTATTTAACATTATTGTCTTCGGAGTATCAGTTATATCGTTGAATTTACACGTTTCTCCAGGATTATTGGACCCCGAATTGTCAGTTTATAAGCAGTTTAATCCGACTGATCGAATACATCGTCATAGTATGCGGAGGTCAATTCGCCCCATACTTACGCAAATTGATGCCAAACATACTCAAAGTGCTCAACTACGACCTCAGTGAAAATCAATATGTCACCGTGAATGTAAGTTATTAGCAGGGATTAGGAATTCGTAGCATTTACATAGCTTATCAAAAACAAAATTCGATTCATATACCATAGAGTTCAAATTTTTTTTTTTTTTAATCGTCTAAAGGCATTTTTATTTGAACGATAAAATAATCGTTAAAAATATAAATCAGTAGGAGTATTAATATACACAAATAGAATTCAAATAATAATTATTATGATATTCATGGATTAACGCATTTTTGGTACTCTAAAGTACTTTTATCAGTTCATTAGCTTTTTTTTTATTAATTCTATGCATATTCGAAATTTTGAGAATATTTTTTAATATTAACAGTTCAGTATAAACAAATTGGTGGTTTACTCGATATATATAAGTGCTCTCAACATTTTACAAATAATTTTGTAATTTATTTTTCTATCTAACTATTATAGCAATTTAATTTTAATAGTTTATTTATATGTAAGATTAGTAGGACATTAGTTTCGTAAGTTATTTAACTTTTGGTAAGTTAAAATACCTACAATTTTAGGTTGGAAATTATAAAAATACAAGTACCTATCTATTTAGGTAGGTTGTAAAGAATATAAAATTATTATAAAATTAAAAAGTACATAGCACCGTGAGTAGTATAACCATGCCGATTCTAGCTCAACAATCATTTCTCATAAAACATTTTCTGTTATTTTTAAATAGTTGAACTAAAAAAATTATAATTAAATAAAATAAAAAATTTTAATTTAAAATTTAAAAATTAAAATAAAGAGTTTAAAATTAAAAAATTTAATGTTTTTTTTTAGAAATAGTGTAAAAAATTAAAATATTATTCATTTTGAGATTTAATTCATTTTTGGAGATGTTCAATAAAATTTCGCCTCTTAATTTGTGTTGAATAATATATACTACTGTATTAATTTCATTATCTAAAATACATTTTTATCATCATGATAACTAGTGCTTTCTTATTTTCCAATATATCAGGTTTCCTAGTTCTAAACAAATTCTGTTTTACATATTTAATCTTTGTATTAAATAAACAGTCTATATAATCTTTAAAATTTAATTTATTTTCAACTATTTATTAACTTATTTTTTTTTTTATTATTATTACTTTTGCCTTTTTCATTTTTATGTATTTGATATGAATATAATTTCGATTTTAATCCAATAAATTTTGACATTATTTTTCCATCTAGTTAGTTCGTCTTTGAATTTACCCAAGATTTTTATTTACTAAGAGTATTTTATATATATTATTCTCTGAATAATCAGAAGTATCAAAATAATCTAAATTGTTTTTCATATCCTCGGTTTCTATTGCTATTATTGGAGAATCAGTATCTGTATACATTAAACAAACTTTATTTATTTTTTCTTAATAAAATTATAGTAATCATACATTATTGTTTAAGACAAATCTAATATACTCATACCTACATAAGTTGGTTGATGTAATTTAATAAAGGTTTCTTTTCATATGAACTACTACTAAATTGTCTTTAAAAATTTGTTCAATGATCAAAATTTAGTTTTAAAATAAGTTTTTTTTCATTTTAACCCAATTTGAACACAATTTAATTTACAAAGTTTCTCTTTATCATCATAGACTCCAAAAAAAACACTGTTTTTCATTAATTTATAATAATATTTTTAAAAAAAATGTATTACTTTTGTTCTGAGTCAATGTATGATTTTAACTAAGGAGTTTGTTTAAATTCTATAACTTTATGATTGTTTTCTAATTTTAATCCTATACTAAGATATAACTTAAGAGAAACATAATGTAAAGTATATTTTTTCTTATCATATAATGTTGATAAATGTTTAGTAAGTCGATCATTATTAATTTTATTTTCTGGATCTAAGGGTAAATCATAGTGTAATTGATGTAGTTCTGTAGGATATTCTAAATCAACTTCAGAAATATAACCTATATCTGAATCATCCTTCATATTTAATATTATACGTTCACTAAAATCATCAAGATTTTTTTTCTGCGTTCGCCTCTGGTATTTGCTATGGTATTTTGTTCTTTTAATGAATTTCTTATTGTACAATGTAATAAATTGTAAATTTTGTTTTCAGATGGTTTTGGCTTTAGGTCGATTCGGCATTCACTTGAACGGTTGTGAACACATGATCATACCGCCGCTTGTACAATTATTCGACGTCGCGCAAAATCACATTCAAATCAGTCGGGCGGCACTGGAAACGGTCGCGCGGTTATCGTTCATCGTGGACTTGACCTCTTTTGCTTCGCTGATAATACACGGAATCGTACGATTGCGTTTTCACAATTCTATTATTCGACATCGTTTGTCCATCTAATATAATCCATCTGTCTATTGTTTAGGTGAACACGATAGAAACCACTCCCGATCTTAGGAATAACGCTATGGAAACTCTATGCGCGTTGGTATGCCAAATGAAATACGACTTTTTGATCTTTACGCCTCTTATTAAATGTACGCTCGACAAGTATAAATATACATATCCGCTATACGACACGCTTGTAGAATACATATCGTTGGTAAGTAAACTGAATTGAATGTTAAAAAAAAAAAAAATTTAAATTATATAATTTCTTTGCTTTTGTTTTTGTCAGGACACGAACGAAATTCCAGAAATGAATATTATGCAAACAATACGAGATGGATACGAAAAAAAAAAAATAAAAGAAATTCAGAAACTCCGCAAGTCTGGTACTGTAACAATAAAGGTAATTTGAAAATGAAACTTTATTTGAAATAGACGTATGAAATTTAAAATTCTATAATACAACTGTCAACGATAACCAATCGTATAAATATTATTTTTAATTTAAATTTAAAGCAAAGGTTATTAGCCTACATAGACTAGGAGTGTAGGTGGTAAGAGGTAAAATACATTAGTTACAATTATTTACAATTATTTACACATTTTTACTTAAATTTATATTATGAGTAAATTGGTGTATTGCTTTTGTATTATCTTCGTTGAGAGTGAGCTTGTTGGAATGAGGTAGATTTGGTGAAGAATTCTCGTGCTTCGTTCTCTTTTACATGTGTCACACGTGGGGGTCGGCTCATTAATAATGAGGAAGGAGTGCGTATGTCATATTCTGACTCGAGTGATTATTACCTCAATGCTTTTTTCGAGATTTAAAGGGGAGGTTCCATTTTTGGTTCTTATCTTCTTCGTAAGAGGAATATTAGTCCAATATTTCTACCACACTTCTGTAGTCATGAAGTCATTTATGTTGCGTTTCTTTGAGCAGTAACACAAACAGCATTTTTTTTCGAGCGGGAGGGGGAGTTGATTATAAATGTTGATTATCAACATTAACTTGCAATGAGTTTACACAATTTCGCTCCTATTAAATGCCATTTATTTATAATAAAATAAGTTCCAATAATTTAACATTTTTTTTAGACGATTTTATACATTTGGAATTGGTACTTATATAATTCAATAAATTAAATCACAAATAATTATTACTTACTATGTTTGAAGTTAAGGGCTTTTTATTTTTTTGTTTTACTCTTTTTGTGAAAAAATGAGAGAATATTACCTTATCTTTTCTTTTTTGACATTTTCTGTTTTTTCTCTTATCTTGATATTTGGTTTGGAATTGTATATTTATATTATTGAGTTATGACCCCCCCCCCCTGTGTGCACCATTGTCTTTGAGGATGTGGTTAGGTTTAATTTTAAGGAGTTTTGGAATAGGGAGGTTTGGTTTACCATTTTGTCAGCTTTTGCATAACCGTGTATGCCAACATGGGAGAGGGTCCCACATTAATAAGATTAGTTATTGTCCAATAACTAATTGTATATTATACTCGTACACTAGTTTTTTCAATATTAATTTCTCGATTTATAATAAGTGATTATCAGTGGTGCTCGCACGGTGGGAGGTTATGTGATATATCCTCCTCTCTCCTCTCAGTGGCTTAAAAGCGAAATAACTATAAGTATTTATTTAGTAATAAATTTTGAAATATATATTATACATGCATTATATTTCGCCCGAAGACCAATGAGTAAAACATCTAAAATTGCTTTGAAGATTAAAAATTGCCTATACGCAACCTTTTTAAATAATGACAGTCACATTATTTACATTATGTGTATTTAGTGTTAATGTTCAAATTATTTATTCTGTAATAACTTTCCCTACTTATTCAGCGGGTATGGACAGTAAAATAATTCATTAGACATTTTGATAATTAAACCACGTTTTATTTTTTTATTTAAAAAAAAAAAAAAAAATTATTAATGTTATTACTGATAATGTCACGTATTGGGATTGTTCACAGTCGCACACGTCGTTCAATAATTTACAAAATTCGTGGTCGGTTGACCGTTGTTTGTCCAAAGACGATTGGGTCGAGTGGTTCAATCGACTCGGCGTCGCCTTGCTCAGAGAATCGCCTTCGTGGTCGCTGCGGTCGTGCTGGACACTCGCCCAGAAGTATTCGCAGCTGCCTAAGGATCTGTTCAACGTGTCGTTTGTCAGCTGCTGGGTGGAATTGTCGCCGCCGCTCCGGGACGAGCTTACACAGAGTTTGAGTCGAGCGTTGATGGTAGACGGTTTACCGGAATTGACGCGCACCATACTGAACTTGGCCGATTTTATGGAACACTGCGACGAAGGACCATTGCCCATTGCTCCTTGCCTGCTCGTTGACGGGGCTATGAATTGCAGGGCGTACACCAACGTACTGCGTTATATAGAGAACGAGTTCACTGAGGAAGTCTATAACAGATCGTTGCGTTTGTGTACCATCGAATCGCTTATATCCATCAATATTAAGTTACATCAAAATGACGTTACGTCGGGTAAGTACAAAAAAAAAAAATAATAATAATAATAATAACAACAAAACACACTGTAAAAGTAATAATTTTTTCCGTTTCTTATTAAAACGTAATTATTATTGTGTACGCCCACTTCTAGCACTTTTGAACATGATTGCGGATTATCAATATGATGTCGCAGAACCCGATGAAATAGCCAAAGGGAGATGGATCGAGAAACTGAGCGAATGGGATATAGCGCTTTCGGATTATCAAGAGCTCTCACGAAATGAAGGAGATATCAACATAGACAGGTATAATTAAAACCCAAGGGAAACCCAACAAGTATTACAGAGTTTGTGATATTTGTTCTTAATATAGAAGTAATAATAATTATAATCGTATAATAACGTAGGTATTTGGACTCGTTGAGCAAAAGGAATATTCTAAACGAACCGGGTACTTCTAATCGTATACATCTTTACCAAAACCTATACGAACAAGTGTCGATTGTCGCTACGATTAACGCGTGGAAACTAAACAACTGGCAACAAATGAAAATTTACGTAGATCACATACTGCAAAATACCTTCAACGGTGCCTATTTCAGAGCAATCTTGTCCGTCCATTCGGAGAAATACGAAGACGGTCAAAAGGTATAACGTGTAACTGTAGTGCACCAATGTACATTAATAATATTAGTAACATACTTGATTAATAATATCAACTGCGTATAGTTTATTGATTTGGCTCGAGAAATGGTGGACAATAAACTTACATCCGTGACAGTAGAGAGTTACCAACGAGCCGGCAGCACCATGGTTTCTGTTCAAATGCTAACCGTACTGGAAGAAGTTATTCAATACAGACTAAATCCTAAAAAGCAACAGACGATTTATAAAATCTGGCAAGACAGGCTTAAGGTTATTATACCCATCGAATAATTGTGAACGAATAATACTGGTTTTATAATATTTGTCAATCTTAATTTTAATATTTTTGAAATGCATTAGGGACATCAAAAAGTTGTAGATTACTGGCAGCATGTTATTCAATTACAATCCATGGTGTTGACCCCCGAAGAAAATACAAATACATTGCTCATGTATGCCTCGTTGTGTCGTAAATCGTCACGCATGGTTAGTATTTATTGCGAAGTAATATGTAGTATTGTAGTTGTTTGAAACATGTGTAGGAAATTTATACTAGTGATAATATTTTTTAGATCTTATCTCGTAACACTCTCACAACATTGTTGGGTACAGATCCTTCAAATGATCCTAGAGCATCCTTACCGATGGTCCATCCTCAAGTGACATTTGAATATATTAAGCACATGTGGACATTTGAAAACAAATCAAAAGCTTACAAGTATATATTGATTTTTTTCATATATTATCTGAAAATAATTTGGATTTTAATTTTAGTAATTTGATCAATTTGGTTGAATATATAAAGCAAGAAATGAATAGCAATACAGAACAGAAATTTAGAAATATATCCATTAAAATATTGTTGGCAAAGTACGTTTATAGTGCTTTTTTCTTTGTAATTACAGTTGTATATCTATTTCAATTTAATCGTATATTGTTTTGCAGGTGTTACTTAAAGTTAGGAAGTTGGCAAGAAAATCTTGAGGGGTTAACTGAAAATTCGATACCAAGTATATTGAAATATTTTGAAGAATCAAAATGTCTTAATCCTAGCTGTTATAAAGTTTGTCATTCATGGGCGTTAATTAATTATAAAATGGTTTTACATTACAAACAACAACAAAATAATACAAATATTAACCAAGTAATTTACTAATTGTTTTTGGTCGTGCTTTTATATACCTACTTATATTATAATATACAATATATTATTTTAGGATAGGAACACCGAACTTATTCACAAATATGTAACAGTAGCGATAAGAGGATTTTTTAAATCCATTTCATGTCGTCACGGAGATTTGTTACAAGACATGTTAGGAATATTAAATCTTTGGTTTAATTTTGACCAAGTTTACATTGTGTTTATGGCTGTTTCTGAAGAGTTGATTTCTAGTCCGATCGATCCGTGGCTAAAAGTAATAATAACTATTCGAGAAAATAAACATTTAACAGGATAACACGGTGGCACTTAGTTCTAAGTTATGGTCGAGCCTTTTCCGTAACCTCTTTTAAAAATTAATGATAGCCAAACATTGGCTACCAAACCTTAGGAATGCTTTATTACGAAAACAAAAATCTAATATAACCATCATTTTAGCTTTAAAATGGGCCTAATTATTGGCCCATATTTAATTATATGTTTTATATATTGAAACGTATTTCAACCTAACCGACTACATTTTTAGAACTTGGGTGCCACTCAGAAAACATGTTAAAAGAATATATATATAACTGCCATTCGTTTTTCTAGGTGATTCCACAACTAATTGCTCACATTGATTCAAATAATTTATTAGTTAGCATGTTGGTTCAAAAAATATTAATGGATATCGGTGAACATCATCCACATGCGTTGGTTTATCCATTGACCGCGGCATTGAAGTCTTCCAGTATGGCATGTAGTAATTCTGCAGCTAAAATCTTAAGTGCTATAGGTAAATTTTATCCGGATTTGGTACAGCAAACAGCCATGGTTTGCGAAGAACTAGTCAGGGTTTCCGTAAATTGGGAAGAATTATGGTGTAAATCTATAGATGCAGCCCTTATAAAACGAGAAAAGATAAACGAATTGTTAGACATTATAGAACCGTTGATAGCTATGTTGCATAAAGCGAAAACCCCCAATGAAAAAATGTTTTTCGAAGTATGTGAATAATACAATTTGTAATTATATATAATATTTATATGAGGCTATACCCGCATTTAATGTATCGGTAAAACGGGCAACATAGCAAAATTATGTTACATAGAAATTAAAACATCAATGTGATGTTAATATTAAAAACAGAGTACATACACAAATAATATCACTATCAACAATAACAATAGAGAATATTTTCGAGATAATTGCATCGCTGTTTTTTTTAAAATATTGTCAAACAAAAAAAGGCTCTGTTAGATTTTACTTTTTTTTTTTTTTTTTAATAGTTGTACATTTTCTGTTTAATAGTATTTAAAAAAAAAAAAAAAACAATTCTCTAGGAAATATTCTCTTCTTTAAACGTTGTTACTCATTATGTTTAAACTCTTCAATTCAACTTAAACGCCATAATTTATGGTGCAAGTAACGTCGTTTCGCTTAATTGTCCGTCAGTTATACCGAAACAGTAAACGCGCGGGCATGGTAACGCATCTTAGGCACAGAAATAAATATTATTGTACGGTTTTATTATTCAGGAGCACAGCGCAGTGTTGATTGAAGCTACGCTGGCCTGTAAGAGATTTGTAAATCATAAGAGTAAAGAAAATAAGGGCGCAGTCATTGAAGCGTTGAACACATTTTATCGCGTACGTCAACTAATTACCAAGAAATTGTCTCAGCACCAAAACCTAGAGCTGAAATCGGCCAGTCCGAGACTATACAAGGCACGGGACATGGCACTCGCAGTACCGGGCTCGTACGTCCCCGGTCAACCTGTCGTAACAATCGTAAAATTCTATAACACCATGTCTGTCATGAAATCTAAACAACGCCCACGCAAGTTGCGCATTAAAGGTAGCGACGGGAATTCCTACGCGTTCCTGTTGAAAGGCAACGAAGACCTCAGGCGTGACGAACGGGTCATGCAACTGTTCGACCTAATCAACACAATGTTGTGTAACGATCCCGAAACGCTGGAGAAAAATTTAAGCATTCAGGTAATAATATTTTTATTTTTTAAATGTTTATTCATTGTCGAATTTCGAATGTTTTTAATATGTATTATTATCGTTGACTACTGGTAATTACCAGTACTGGTATAATTACTGGTAATTATATATATCAATATTTCAATTATATATTTTCCAACAAATTAAAAATATTATTATACCGAACCGATTAGTTCTTTAAAAATAAAAAAAATAAACCATTTCGTTTTACTGTCGGATTAATAAAATGTATATTAATTCGAATTACTATTCAACATTTAATTTTGGGTACAACTAATGTACAACTATAATAATTAGTTTGAGTAACTAATTCAATACGCCAAATGTTTGTTTCTTAATATTTAATATAGGTGTGGTATATATGTTATAAATAAGGCTAGGAGTTCGTAGCATTTGAATCATTTTTTTTTTTTTTTTTTTTTGTATAAGCATAGCTTATAAAAAACAAAATTCGATTCGTATACATTCTAAACATTTTAATTGGATTTCCTTATAATTATCATGATTTTATGCATTTTTGGTATTTTTGTGTCAGTTCATAAGGTTTTGTTTGTTCATTTTTTTTATTAATTATATTCATATTTGTGCATACATTTTAATACTTTGTAAACGAATATTTTTATTTACTTTTTTTTTGAAAAAATTACAACCTATTATACTTTTACTAATGGGTAGGTACCCTGCATTTTTATCAAATCAAAGTAAAATTATCTTCACCAATAACATTATCATAGACACAGTTATTCAGTGGAATTTCGTGTACGTGTTGAAACATTATCGGTAAATATTTCTAAAAATGGATTCTTAAATACGGTCAGAGTGGAGCCGTAGTCGACTTTCCGGACTTATTGAACGATATTATGGAACGATACCTTTTGACTTGTTTATATTTGCATTTATTATTTGTATCAAGTATTCACTATTTATAGGGATTTCGGTGGCGTGTTCGAGAATATTCAAGTGAATTAGAGAAAATAGAGAAAAAGAGAATTAATAATAAATAATATATTAAACAAGTACAATTTAACAAAACAGTTTTTCACTTATTGTTTCACATAGATATTAAATTGTGTTTTGGTGTTCTAATAATTAATTTTTTTTTAACATTAAAAATGTTGTTCTTTAGTAGAATATTTATCGGTATTAAGAAAAATTGTCAACTAAACGTTTACAATCGATTACAAACGATCATTTATTTTTAATAGCATTTTCATGTTTAAAAATCATTTTTTTTTTATAGCACTATTGGTTGGTAACTTATTAATGTATTTTTTGTAGGATTTTAGTGCACCATTTCCCCAGCCCTAGTTATAAATAAAATATCAAATTTTTAATATTACATAGGGGTTGGTTTCTTCAAACCATATTATTAAACATTGACATGTTCCGCTGGTATTATTGTTATTGACAACGTGGATGGGGGGGGGAGGTACAGTCAATAATATAATCTCTAATATTAAATACTAACTGTGTAATGTACTAAACTATATATACTGATAAATTCAATTTTTTATTTTTATTTACCAGAGATTCGCCGTAGTACCTATATCGTGTAATGCGGGACTAATCGGTTGGTTACCACACTGCGACACATTACACTCACTTATAACAGATTATAGAGAAAAGAGCAATATTCCACTTTACTTTGAGCATACAATTATAAAAGAAGTAATTATTAGCATTATCAACATGTCAAAACGTTTACAGTATTAAAATATTTTATTGATTTTAATATTATGTTTGTTGTAGTGTACTAAAGACTACAATTCTTTATACTTGATGCAAAAAGTGGAAGTATTTGAACACAGTCTGTCCCATTATCAAGGCGATGATCTGGCTAAAATACTGTGGCTGAAGTCTCCGTCATCTGATGTTTGGTTCAATCGTAGGACTAATTATACGAAGTCGTTGGCCGTAATGTCCATGGTCGGTTATATACTGGGCTTGGGAGACAGGTAAATTAATAATATACAACATACGGATACAATTTAAAACAAATTGATAAAGGGTTTTCGATGGTTAAACACAACTATTATGATTATTTTATCGTTTCTATTAAAAGGCATCCGTCGAATATGATGTTGGACCGTTTAAGTGGGAATATAGTGCATATCGATTACGGCGATTGTTTCGAAGTGACCATGAAACGTAAAAGGTTACCAGAAAAAGTACCGTTTAGACTCACTAGAATGCTCATTAAGGCTATGGAAGTGAGATCAATTACATTTTCGATTAATTTAAAATTTATAATTTATTATTATTATATATATATATATATATATTTTTCTTTTAGGCTACCGGTGTTGAGGGAACTTTCCGCAGCACCTGTATCAGCACTATGACTGTGCTGCGAAAAAATAAAGACAACTTAATGACTGTATTAGAAGCTTTTGTATACGATCCGTTGACAAGACGTGGTAACATGGAATTGGAATCTAATAATTTAGCTTCGGCAATAGTCTCTAGAATTCATGATAAGTTAACGGGCAATGACTTTGCAAATGAACAAGAATTGGACGTCAGTACACAAGTGGACAAACTTATTCAACAGGCCACTTCCAACGTAAACCTTTGTCAATCTTTTATTGGATGGTAAGTTTAAATTAATATACATTATTAAATAGATAATAGGTAACACAATGAATATATATATATATATATATGTATATATATTATTATCTATTAGAAAATAGGTCAAATTCAAAATCTTAATACAGAATATAAAATCTGTACTAAATTAATTGCATGCGTACATTGTTAAACCAATTTTTTTTGCGCATTCCTTTATAATATTATTACAAAAATATTTGTTACAGTAAGTCAAATATTATTATATTTCGATTAAATCCCCTTAGAGAAATAATATATTAATACAACAAATTTACAAAAAAAAAAAAAAAAAACACTTTCAATTACCAAGAAAAAAAATATCAATTAATTTGTATTACATTCAATTATTATATACAGGTATACAAATATAATTTTTTATGTAATCATGTAAGCAAAGAATCGTAATTGAAATTCCAAAAGTAGATCAATGATTTAACGGCGCATTGCCTTTTGGCTTCAGTTATTGTAAATCCTATAAAAAAGAATTATTATAAATCAATAACAATTATTATTATGAGATATTTATTAAAAAAATAGTACAATAATCGATTTGTATAGTAGTTTTGATCATTGTAGTCTCTGTTAGAATGTAAAATAAGTACACATTAAGCTTGACCAAATATTTTCTTCTATGAGTGATAAGGGTCTCGCAGATATGGACTTGAACGAAACGATTTTATTATAAAAACGTAGAACATGTAGAACGTAGACGTTTAATCATTTTAAGTAGGTAGAGTACATAACCGTTTATAGCGTTAAAGAGATTATATTCCCGTTTTTTAAAAAAAAAAAAAAAGTATTTGAGCTTTGTAGACTTTTATAGATCATAGGCGATTGTCAGAGGTATTAATTTAATTTGACTAATTTTCGACGTTGAATTTCACACCATTTTTATAATTTTTTTTTTTTTTTTACCTTTCTATCTACAATATTATATTTTTTTTATCAAAAGTAATGTTAAATAATATTGGCAATATTAAAATATAAATAATATTCTTTATAAAATATAAATATAAATTTGTTTCTCTATAATACTACAATGAGTAGTATCTGACAATTTGTTAGTCGTTCAGAGAGGTAGGGGAAAAAATATATAAATAAATATTTTAAAATATATTGCCTACACATTAAGAGTTTAAAAAAAAAAATTATTTAATAATAAAATATATTTAATAACAAAATATATTTACCTTTACCCACGCATTTTACACCTTCCATTTCACAGTGTACTTCGACAAGCCAATTGGCCGGTGATTCAATTATTTTAAATTTAATATTCGGTATAAGAATACGTAATAATTGAACGGGACTGTATTGTTCTGGATGTTCAGGCAATGCTAAATTACCTAGTCCATACCTAGCCCATTTGTCCACCTAAAAAAACAATGACACCGAATAATAGCTGTACATTTCAATTTTTATCATCCAAAAAGCGAATATAATTTTTTTTTTCCTCTCATAAGCGTTCAGATTTTTACGAAAATAGTAAAATATCTTCATTGTTTCGCATATTACCGCTATTTAACAATTTATGTAAATTCATATTTTTTTCACTCAAAAATTCGATACAACTTCCATGGTTCTCATCGGCAAGTCGTATTCGGAATTAAAAAAAAAAAAATTGAGCATCGTAATTCATTTGTATATAATCGTTTAAGAGTCGGAACGTGCGATAAAACATTTTGTAGGTACAAAAATCACATCGATTTTCAATTTAAAATTAACAACCGAACTCCGTTCACGATCGTTTTTCGTTTATTATTGCGGCAATATTGTAAACTAAATTACCATTCTACCTTGTTAATTTCACACCTAAAGCAGTGGCCATGAACAGTAGGTAGTATTCTAACTCTTTATGTACACACCTTCCAATTTAGCAGTGCACAAATACAAAATAAATATTCACCTTTGGCTGTGAATCGTCGTTGGTCGCTTCGTTCTGGGTGGACTGTAAATCCCAACGGTTTATTAAGTTGTGCATAGCCAACGAAATAAATTGATTCCACGGGAAATCGTCTTGTGGTTTGGCACCGACGCCGCCTTTGAGACATAAATGTTATTGAACAAATAAAACGGGCTGACAAATATATAATTATTTCGGCGCATTAATAATAATCAATTAATATAATTTGTTGGTCGCCATTGTAGAAAAGTTAATATATTTACAAACGAATAGAATAGAGACAATAGGCGAAATGCAATAGTTACAGCCTTCTGGCGTGGAGTTAATTCTTAAGTATTTCGGTATTTAATATTTATAATTGACTATTATTTTGTTAGTAAATTATAAAAGCCAAAATAAATAAATGACATGATAATATATATATTATATTATGCTGTTTTTGTTTTAACAAAAGGGAATAATTTTATATTGGAGAAAAAAAAAATAAAGTAACTTAATTTTAAACTAAGTCGAGTTGCTTTTTTTTCTAACTCGTAACTTTTACAATCCCCAGCCGTGGCTATAAAAAACGGGATATATGAAACAACTATCACCGACATGGGCAATTTTAGGCGCGTGAGAATTTCCGAAAAAAAAGCCGGTTGCCGAAATTTTGGAGGTGCGGAGGTGATGACCATATACCTTTATAGGTACCATAATGTAACGTTAAAAATGATTTAACTTACAAGGCGGATTTTTAATTTTTTCCGCCATCATTGCACGTAATACTTTTTCACACACTATGTGTTTGGCTGTGGTCTGGTTTACGTGATGTCCAATATACAACATGCCGGCCATCTGAATCGTTCGAGTAAAAACGCGATTGTAAACCGTTAAGTGCCACGGTAAACGAATAATAAAAAAATAAAAAATGAAACAATTTATTTTTATAATAATTAAATATAAAATTACTTGCACGACTGTTTCCCTTACCTCGATCGAAGCTATATAAAAAATTGTACCGGATTCCTGCGGATACTCTTTCGAATGAATATGCACGCCGGGGAATAGCTCGGTAAATACGGTTAACGGTGTCTTGGGGCATGTCGAGCTCTTCAAAAAAGCGTTTAACTCGTCATTAAATGTCGAATTATCATTTTGTTTCCGATCTGTTCGCGAAAACCAAATAAAAAAAAAAAAAAAAAATTAAAATCCCACGGAATATAATACGATATATCGCGTCATTTTTTCGCACGAAACAAAAATAATCAAATATAATAGTATATAATAATATATTTACGCGATGCGTTTATCTTAACGGTTGACGGCGAGGCTGGTACACAATTGGTGTACTCGTGTTATATTGCAAAATAAAACGATAAATTTATAAACTGTAGGTTCGTTTCGTCCCGTGCATATTATTTTAGTAATATTTTTTTACTGGAATTTTTTACGGTTCCAAAATATACTAAAAAAGAACGCCGATGGTATACCGGTACATTCGAACAAAAACATTAGAATAAAAATAATAATAAAAAAATACTCGGCGATTACAATAATAGGAGTAGAAAAGATTTTTTACGAGGGGGCTTGCGGTATAATTTTCGACTGCAAATTTGATTGGCTATTTAATGGACTGGTTTGAATTTACTTTTATCATATTATATTTTCGCGCGAAAAATTGTCGTAACCGAAAAGTTTACTGGCGATAAATTGACACGGAACCGTATAATACATGTGCCCGAAATACATACTACGCTTAATTGTTGGTTCCTCCACATAATCGTCCGATTTTCTTTTCTGATCCTTAATCATCAATTGCTGTTCGTTGCACTAGACGGGTCAATGAGACGACATATTTTAAAATTTATATCTCACGGTAGAAGGTGTGTTAGGGATTAGGTCTGCAAGGCGCGGCCATATTTAAATCATTTAAGCGTGCAAGTGAAATTTAAAGTTAAATTACTTCAGAAATATATTATTAGTAACAATTAATATTTTAATTATCCTAATAATAGTATATAAATGCGGAACACGGAGATATTTTATTTTTTATTATAAGATATCGTCTTCGTTGGTCAGATGGCGAAAATTGACGCCCTGCAGACCAAACAGCTGTATGATTTTCATTAAACCTGCAAACCACACTGCACAGACAATGAGACGACACATTATCAGCCATATATTATTATATTTTTGGTATTAAATGACTGAATTGTAGTTGCCCCAAATAATCGGGGGGGGGGGAAAGATGATGGAGATGGAAGAAAAGCATTTTTTTTTTTTTTTACTGGAAAACTGTTTTCGTGTCAGTCGACGAGGGCGCTGTCCGTAGTATTGTGGATCATAGTAACCCTCATAGATTAGCAAGACCATTCTGATTTTCATATTATAAGACCAAAAATCAAGTGTGGCCCACACCCTTTAGTGATTGGAATCCAGGATAAAATGTAACCCGTTCTGTTCCTCTATCCGTTACTGAAAATCAGAATTGAATTCGACTGGTATAGTTTTTGGCGTGATGAACATAAACAGACTCAAAACTTGTAAAGGATATTAGAGGAAACAATTTAATCTACTGTAGTAAATAAAATCAAAATACACCATTCATCAATTTTGTTATAATATTACTTTTACTTTTACATTACATATACTTTTATTTATGTTTAAATCAAAATTAGAAAGATTTCAAATAAATATTAATTTTAGCTGTCAATATAACGCTGAAATAAAATTTCACGAATATCATATGAAAAAAATATAATATTATAACCAGCCCCTATGTCTATCTCAAACATAAATCCCATCAGTACAAACAATATTTATAAGTAAAAATTAATTGAAATTAGTCAAAAAAAAAAAAAAGAAGAGATGCACAGTTTTGTCGACAATAGATTTTTTTTTCAGAAACATTTCGACCAGTCGCTGCTTATGATTTCCATCAAAGCAATACATATTTTAAACTTAGTCGTCATACGAGTATATTATATAGGTACTTACGGATGTGCATACGCGTGCAGATCTCATGTTTTCGCTCTGTAATCTTCAGTGCCCACGTATAAATACGGACGTGCAAATCTGCAGTGCAACTCAGAGACAGGCGTATAATATTTTGTTTAAATTCGAAAAACAAAAAGTAAAAATAAAACCTGTATATTAATAAGCCTGTACGATAATATACAGCCGCATGAATTTTAATATGTAAAACCACAAATGTAATACGAGAAATATTAACGCCACGGTTACAATACAGAATATAAAACCTGTCAACTTATCAACAAAATACAATATTATATAATACAAATAGCCAAGATCTAAACATAAAAATTAAGTTCAAATATGGAAATTCTAAATAAAACGTTTAAAACGAATTGACGTTATTCTTAAAAAAAAAATTCAATATTTTACTTTATTTAAACAATCGTTGTACTAATGTGAAAAATAATTATGTTTATTTTAACATTGAATACTACCTCCTATTATTTTCCACAATTAAAAACGCCGAATGAATTAATTATATTGTTAAATTAATATTTAGTTATTATTTTAAGCATTATGTATACAAACGTGACTAATGTTGTTTTTTTTTTTCAGGTATGCGCATTGGTAACTTGGTTCGTTCAATCATAATCAATTGCGTCTGTTACGCTGTTTACAACTCTCACATATCTACATGAATAACTAATAACATTTTGTTACTTGTAACTTGTAGTCAGTTACAACATTTACTACTAAGTTAAAAATATAACTCGTTATAATCAATTTAATAACATCATTAAGATAGTTTATATTTTTTTATTTTTTTTAACTTGTAACATGTTTTGACATTTTATTGTCTGACGATAACTATTTAATTTTTTTTTTTTTTTTTTTTTTTTTTTTTTATTAATATATAATAATATGTATGTAACATGTAACTTAGTTATAGTACTTGTGATTTATAATTAGTAACTCAGAATGTATATTATGTAATCTGTAACTTATAATCAGTTACCTAAAACTAGGTCGAACAGTAACCAGTATTATAAATAAAAGGATAATGCTAAAAAAAAAAAAAGAAAAAGCAGACTGAGAAGAAATAAGAAACGAATTTTTTAATTTATTCATCGGTTACTTATAAACAATAGTAAATAAATTGTATTTTTTTCTAATAAATTCTACATAAACAACAAAATGTTTTAAAAGATATTATGTATAACGCCGTCTTCAACTGCTGACATTTCGCAATCCATATCATATTCCATTTCCATTTTATCTTTTTCGTCTTTAGGTTTATTTCCCGCCGATTGATTGTAATCGAACACGTTAACATAATTGAGAGGTCTGTTTAACTGAGCTAACTGATTGTTAACCGGGATGTGTAAGACATCGCGTATCATGGATGGCTTTAGCCAAAGTACCAACGGTGTAGAGCAACTGGGCGTGTACAAACTATCTGGATGGTAAAAGTTGATGCCATCCAATTGAACATCATTTGGGAAATGTTGACAATTCTCCAAAAGGCCCAGATCCAAAGTTCCAGCAATCATTCGGGGAGCAACCTAAGATGAAAACGTTTTATTAAGTGTTGCAATGATACATCTACTGTTTCGTACACGTCACAATTTATTAATATTTGTATTATATCGACGCCCGCGACGATAACTGCCGTAACTCATTTTTTTATTATTTTTTTTTTTTTTTTGCAAATGTTCAGGAGAGTAAGATTAAACGAATTCCACTTCTAATTCTATTTCTAGTTCTGCATTTTTCAAATTAAATTATTTATATTTTTTTCCTAACTCCCTTAGTAATACTTTTTAAAATTCTTCGTTAATAATTTCGGATAATTATTTTTATTGACCATTAAAAATAAAATGCCATGATTTTAAATTAAAACGTAGGTCTAGTCAAGTTACGGCTCTCTTCGTTGGCAAAAATTAATTTAGGAATAAATCGTAAGTCAAGTTACAAATGAAAATAAAATATTAATGGTAATCAAGATATATTATTAACATTTACTATTATATTATTAACAATACTGGGTTTTCGTTGCGGATAAAGAACTGGAAAAAGCTAAATATTTTACGGTTAATAATTTAATTTGTAAAAGTACGTTTTTATTTATAAATTAAAATAAACATATATTTAAGCACATATTTTGATATTTATTATGCATATGTATGTGCATAATTCTTTTTATCTTAAGTACATAAAGTCCTGAGCCCTGGTCATTACTCATATCTAGAGATGTGAGTATAAAATTGTATTATTCATATAGTTATTCAAATTATTATTAAATTAAAAATGAAAATGTATAAAACAGAATAATATTAATTAACAAAACATATTTAATTGAATTAATTAATTTTTTTTTGTGCAAGATAAAATAAAAATTTATAGTAATAGTATCTAATAATTTATTTTTTATCTTATAATATAATATAATAATACCTATATTATTTAAAAAGTTATAACCAATATATGTACAATGGTGTCTTAAAAAGTTAACTAATTAACATGAAAATAACTCAACATACAAAATTATCAAATATATCAAGTTATAATGTGCATGTATTTATGATAATGTTGTTATTAAACGTATGTCAAACATACTAGGTTTGTTTGTTTAAACTTTTTAAAGGTTAAATTATTTAGTATTTATTACTTTTTTTACTTCTTTACTAAACTTCTGGTATTAAATATTAGTGAGTACAAAGAACTAAAAAACAAGTGGGACCAAAATGTTAATAGATATATTTATATGCCAGTTGACAGTTAATAAGCTTGCTTAAATTATAACTTCTGTCAAAATGTACAACATTATACAAGATTATTGCTAATTTACTGTGAATTGTAACTAGATTCATTTAAATTAAAACAATTGCTAGTCATTAGGTTTGGTACCATAACTTTAATTATTAATTTACTTTAAAATAATTTTTGTAATACTGTTTTAAAATTTTTCCCAAAATGATTAAGGCATTTTAAAATTAGTCGTGCGTTTTATAACCTGTACTCAATTGTTGATATTTTAAGATACTCCATGGTTTTATACCGTATAATGCAACAGAAAAATAAAACACTGTCTTTTAACAACTCTACATTTATCAACACACAATGTGTACCCGTTAAAATTAATTATTTAATCGGTTTAGTAATAAATACGGATGTAATAGATTACCTATAATAATTTTAGTGTAATAATATAAACGATTGCAACGATTGTAACGATTACGTTACATTGTAATACATTTTTTTTAAAATTAACAATACGAATGTGAATAATATGATATATAGTCGAGAAAATAAAAACTGATTAGATGAGAACAAACTGAACACACACACATTAAAACATTTTAAAAAAAAAACATACCCCTGGCAGACAGAACACATTCAGAGAGTTATCCTTTGGGTACAGTATTTTCTTTATATTATGCGTGTGTGTTCTCTGTTCATTTTAATATCCATTATTCATTTATTAAGTCACCCGCATCACGGCGTTCGTCATAAAAATGCGAATTCATCGAGAAGGGTTAAAGTAATAAATATCAAGAGAATTGACTACCTATATTAATAATTCACTCAACGAGTATTTCACCCGTTTCATATTCATTGCACAGTATATTAAAATTATATTATTTTTCAAGCATACTTTGATTATATATTTGTTGTTCGGTGATATTTCGTTGAGACCCGGAAATTCGTAAAGTCTACTCTGAATGAAGAAAAATCGAAAATTAGCCTGAAATTAAAATACAAATTATCTATTACTATGAATACTATAACAATAGTACTATTAGGTACATAATAATATATACTTATACGTACATCGAAATCTTTGTACGACATACCCCTCCATTCGATGATGTCCAAAATGTAAAATGTCTTCAATTTAAAATTAAACACACAATCAAGAACGGTGCGTTTGCAATTGAATGAACCCATTTGTGTTGAATTGCTTCCAAACGGCAATAGCGATGAAAAACGTTCAAGCATAGTTGTGCCACATTTTTCAATTGTTACCGTTGAATTCTGAAAGCAAATAGTTATTAACATTATAAAACGGCCATTTTTCTCCTGTCTAAACATATAGCATTTACATCTTGAGAGATAACTAAACAGCGTTTTCCCTGCGGACACAAAACTGCTATCCACTTTTCAATGTCTTCGGGCACTTTAAACATCCATTCTGAGTTCATCATGGATTGCGCGAGCAAACATATAGTTTTATATTCATCGGATTTACTGACTTCACTCAAATCGACGACCTAAAAGAATTAAATATATGGTATAATAATTGACAATAGCGTTTTCATTGCAATGCTATAGCAATCACATATTGAAAACATTAATCGCTGATTATTAAAAACAAATACTTTAAACAAGTTTGGTAAAATGATAGTATTCATGTATATATATATATATATATATTTCGTAATATTTTTTAAAATGGACTTCGTTGGATTATCATGTATGTACCACCAACAATTTTTAATTTCCACCTAATATATTTATTTGGAATATTATACTCAAAGTAAAACAACATATTACAGAATTTTTTCTGGTTTGTGCATAATTTTCTATACATCTTCTTTCGTTAACATGCTGTTCTCGATTTCTATAAACAAAATAAAAAAAAAATTTAAAAAAACAATATATTTTACTGGTTTTTAAATTATAATAATATATTTATATAAATGTCGATTCAGTAAATTTATTTATGCGCATTAATTCTATTTTAATATGATAAGTGATAATAATATTATGAAAGGTAACAAAATATTATATTGGTTAATGGTTATATTATTGTTTAATTAGTTTTAATTAATAATATTTAAATGTATAAATGGTATACAGAAGTTTAGATAAAATTACAAATAATTTTTTTCTCCGCCAAAATTACATTTTCCAAGTGCCTACTCATTGATTAATTCAACTGATCACCACACGTCAGTGAAGTTTCTCTCCCCCTCTCTCAATGCCGTGTCGACATCAAATCGGTGCCAAAATTTCGCTACTAATTTACAACAATTTGCAACGAAGTTTTCAAAAATTTCCAACTCAATAGTTTTTCCGGGAGAACGGTTTTTCTGTGGTGGGGGGGGGGCTATAAGATTTAGAGAATATTATGTTCTTCATGAAAATACTTATTTGTTGTTATCCTTTTTTTTTTATTTTTTTTAAACCAGCAATACCCCCGCCTCCCGGAAACACCGTGAGGCACTACTTCGGGAGATATGTTGTTATCCTACGTAATATAGTTTTTGAGTAAACCCCAAAAAAACTAGTGTCGAACTAAGAGAGGGGCCTAGTATGGAATTGATGGAATTGAAATTTAGGGACAACCCTAACCTAACGTTTTTTCATGTCTCAAAATAACATAATATTATAAGTACTTAATATTTATAGAAATTTATAACAATAAAATACACATTTACACAAATTATGAAGAAAATGTAGATTATATTATTAATAACGTTGTATAAATAGTAGTATAATACAACGATCATATTATACGACTAAACAGACGAGATTCATTTGTGTGCAAAGTATAGAAGAATAATATGAGTAAATTGTTAAACTTATCGTCGTACATTTCGCCAATTTTAAAATTACATAAAAATAGCTATATTATGAATTTAATATGAATTAGTAAACAATTATAACTCAGTTAAGATGTTTTCACATAATAATTTTAAGAAATTGTTAATTTTTATTCCGTTATTTTTAAAATTGTATACAGAAGTTTTCGAAAATAAGGAATGAACTAAAATTTTGGAAAATTCGTTGCAAACTAGTCGCAACATTTTGGCACCGGTTTGGAGTCGATACAGCAATGTGGGAAAGCCAACTTCACGGAAGTAATCACTATAGCGGTAAATAAATATAGGAGACAATAAATCCTTTATTGTTTATAATATGGATACGAAGTCGTGCAAAAAGTGACCAAATAGTTCCTGTAGTCCTCCTCCAACCGGAAGTTTCAATATTGTCTTTCTTTTTGGCGCGGAAAAAGTGATTACGGAGACACAGATTAATTTAGCCAATTTAGCGTGGGGAGGGGATAGGGAATTCACCTCTCCTGAAATATCAGGAAAATATTTAAAAATAAATTACCTGACCTACAAATTCAATAGTTATTTCAATGTTATAATTTTATATATACACGAGTACCTAAAGAGTAATTACGTACGATACTCGTGAACATTTTACATTTTTCAAAATGACCTCCCCCCCTAAATTTTTCCCTGCGTTCACCCTTGGCCAGCCTAATATTATGGGATGATGATTTAATAACCTTGATTTTGATTATCATAAGAAATTTATAAGGAATTGGAGCAACAACCAAAATATAACTTCCGGATTTGAAATTATTTGAGAGCAATATGGAGAGGGGAAACGTTTTAATTTTTTTTTAACTTTTTTCGGTTATCGCGTCGAAATTCTAAAAAAACAGGGTAACTCCGATTCTCATTGAAAACTACTTAAAAAAAGTATAAATCAGATTCGTCTGATTGTCGCAACAATTACTATTATAAGGAATTGTTCGGTAATTGTTACATTTGTATGAAATGCACTACTATTGTTATTATTACTATTATTATTATTATGATACGATGACCGAGCTGATAATATTGTATATTACGGTCAATGTCTGTCATTAGATAACAGCTTCGTTTTACAACAATTGTCGTTTGTGTAGGCGTATCCAGACTACAGGAGGCCGAAGAGGCACATTACATTTTTAAATCGCATGGCCTACTTTTTTTTTTTTTAGTCACGAAGAAACATCCAATTTTAGATTCTGAGAGTAGCGAGCCAATGTATTGGCCTTACTATGATGTGTTGTTTTTTTTTCCGTCTGTGGACATTTCTACCAGACGTTTAGCTCCAATAACACAAATGACTATAAAATGTATTATTAATTTATTCCTCAGCAATACAACGAAATTACAAATAATAAAAAACCGTATTTATGTTCTTGGGAAACGGGCACGATTTATGCGCACAGTGAATACGATTACGTTGTGTATCGTCGCCGTCGTGCAAAACGTGACCATGTGCAATAATATGGCCAAAAAGTTCCTATAGTATTTTTCAACTATTAAAAAACCGACCAAATAAAAATTCCAAAAATATACCGAGTTATGGGTAGTTGTATTTTGACTAGGTGTTTAAATTATTATTGTTTACGTGTATATGGTCAATTTTTATATGCATTTAGGTTAGGTTAGGTATAACATTCAATTATGACCAAGTGCACTTGATCGGGTTTGTTACAATGCTGACGGAAAATATGTCAGATGAACACCCCACTGTTATTTTCCATTATCATTAAATTATAATAATACTTTCCTCTAAAATGCCCAGAAACATTAAAACCATTATACCAAAAACAGATACTAATATCTGAGGTGAAAAAAAAAAAAAATCTAATGAAGTTGTGCAATATCGAAGCACTTCTAGAAGAATTTCATTATTGGTACAACAATATTCCCAGCTGTAAAAAAAAAAAAAAGGGTACCAATATAATAACCGAAAGTGAAGACGAATTAGTTTTGGAAATATGTAATACAATGCAAAAAGCTTAACAAGGTTGAAAGCTTATGTTTTAAATGTTATAATAATGTTTACAACAATTGTTTGTTAAAGTATGATTCATTTGTGTAAATGTTAATCGCAAAAATTACTGTGGTAATAATTTAATAAAATTATTATGTTTATTATTATTTTATTATAAAGCAACTACTAAGTTTCATTTAATTGTTATATAAAAAAGTTTCTGTGATGATAATATTATTATAAAATTAATAACGTGGTAATATTATTATTATTTTTGTCCATTCGCTTGGTGTTTACCAACAAACGTAAAATGTCACTTTTTGTACGACGGCGACGATGTACTGGGTAGCAAATCCGTATCAAGAAATTAGGGGTGGGGGCAAAATATTTATATTGTAGTTTTAGTCAATATCGAATTTAAGTTTTGACACTTGGTATGAAATAGAAAATATTTAAGTTGGTGTAAAAATAAATAATAATTTGTAAAATATCAACGACATTTCGGAGGTGGTCCGGACCCGCTTGGCCTCCTTCAGAAACGGCCTTGCTGGGTAGGTATAATTGTGCCATAAATAATTTTGTAGGGTGGGAAATATTGATAGTTGACATAAATAATATAAAATTGATATTTCGACTTACTGTTTTTGTATTTCAATTGCTTCACTTCTCCGTTTAGCCTGTTGGAACTGCACTTTAATGTCTGCCGGACATCCTTTAGCACCAACAATGTATTGAGTCGAAAACCTAGCTTCCATATTTGTACCTTTTTATCGAAAAAACAAAACAATTTGGTTTAAGCAGAGTAGATATTAGCGTAACAATAATATTATATTGTTTTCAGAATTATTATGAGGCAGATTGCCCGTGATTAAGAATCTTACCGTGTTTGACAAATAAAAGAAAAAAAAACAAAACAAAAATGTCAAGCGTAGCCACACGAAGCCCGTGGAAAATGCGAATTATGACAAAACCTTATCGGGTCTGTAATAATTCAATCGATTACGCATGGGCGTGACTGAGAATGAAAACACGCCGCACAATACGGTGTAAAAACTAAAACCAAAATAAAATCAATAACCAGACATGGTCGTGTATAGGTGGCGCTTTCTGCAACCTTTACCTACATTTTCAGCCAGCTAACACCAAGCATACTATACTTAGATCAGTTTTGGTTGTCCCACACGTCCGACGAAAATTGGTCCGTACTACGCATGCTCGTCTTGATAGGAGCGCGCTATTGCGGAACGTCGCTCGCAAACACCACATGTTTATACCGAGCGAGTTGTATTATCACAACTTTTGTACGACACTTCGACATTTCGAGTGCACTCGTATTACACGTAATATCGTATAGTCTAGGATTGAGGGACCAATTGATTTTTTTTTTTTTACTAAAAGTTTAGGCTTCAACAACAAGAGTTATTGTAACAATAAGTTATTTGAATTATATGTTCCATATAAAATAAAGTATTTACTACGCCTCAGCCGATTAATTTTTATTTTCTTTTTTTTTTTAGCTAAATAATACAATCATAATTCTCCTTCTTTTCTTTGTAAAGGATTAGAATTTTAAAATTATCAATTTAAAATAACGTTAGAAAAATATAAAATAAAAATGTATCATACACAAAATTAAGAAAAATCTGGAATTATCGAATGTTTCAACAGGACTTTAAATGGAAAATGAGAATATTATTTGAAGTTCAAAAAAAAAAAAAACAAAATCAGATTGATATTTTAAAACGTTATTGGATAAATATAATTTTAATACATTTCACCATTCAATTGGAATGATAATTAATAAAATGGAATCAAATACTAAAAATCTCCATCTATCTTTAAAAAAAAAAATGTGATTTGTGTAATGTAACAACCACATATAAAAATTAATCTAGACATTTGAGAGCAGCAAAACATCTAAGAAATGATCCAGACCAAACTATTAAACCTAGACTTCATAGAATAACAATAGAGAGAATTAAATCTTTAATACCAAAAATTAAAAAAGAAAGAATTCATAAACCTCACAAAGTTTTTTGTAAATTTTTTAACAAACTTATTAATAAAAACCCATCTAAAATAATTAATTTGAGTAGGAGATATTTTGAGAATAAAATTCCACCATATATTTAATAAGTTTCATCAAAATTTGTTTAAAGATAAACAGAGAATTAGACCCAAGATAAATGTTTTAAAAGAGAACTCAGCTTTTAAAAGTTGAATAGGAACTTTTGTTATTGAAAATATACAATAAATTAAAGATATAATTACATTTTATAATTAATATTTTTTTAACTAAAACAGAGGAGAATAAAATTAATTTAGAATTAAATATTGTAGTTTTTATTAATTATATTAAAGGAATAAAAGAGGAAATAATAGCTGAATTGAATTTTAAAACAGAAAATGTAATTTTATCTAAAGTTTCTGATTTACAAGAATATTATTCAGGAGTAAAAGATAAATTATTAAAAGAAATGGATACATTTGTAGCTAAATGATCTGGTTGGAAAATGCATTCAATTTTCAAATTATATTTAAATATAAATAAATATACCCCATTTAGAGGAAGTTCATATATTGATTTACCAAAATTAATAAAAAATAAAAAACATTATTAATATTCAAAATATGGATGATAAATGTTTTCTTTGGTTAATACTTTCTTCTTTATATCTAACAAAAAAAAAATAGAACTAGAGTTGAAAAATATTATCAATATGAAAATATGTTTGATGAAGTATTTAAAGTTTCATAATAAATTTTCCTGTAAAATTAATAGATATTCCTAAATTTGAGAAAAATGTAGATATATTGTACAAATGGTAATACAATTGTTCCATTAATAGTAACATCAACCAAAAAAGAGAAACATATTGATTTATTTTATTTGTGGTTTGTATATAATGATCATTATTGTTACATAAAAAATGTATGGAAATTAGTGGGTGGTCAATTAACAAAGGATGGACATAAACGAAAGTTATGTAAAATGTGTTTAAACTCCTTCCCTAATGAAAATACATAAAAAAAATCATAAAGATTATTGTGTTGATCATAAAAATGTTAGCACAATATTACCACGACCTGGCAAAAATATTTTGCAATTTAAAAAATACAAAAACTCCTTAAAGGTTCCTTTTGCAATTTATGCTGATTTTAAGAATATACTACAGAAAATAAATACTTGTAATCCAGAAGATATATCCTCTTATACTAATCGTTATTAAAAACATTTAATAATATCTTATAGTTTTGTTTTTTATGTTAAATATACTAATGGGGATTATGATCTTCCTGTATAATATTCCAGCCATGATGCAGGTAAAGTTTTTTTTTATCAAAAGATCAAAAAACTTGGTTTTGATATTGTTAAAAATTATTACGATAAACAAATTCCTATGGAAAAATTCAGTAAACTAAAACATGAATATCAAAATGCAATAAATTGTCATATTTATGAAAGAAATTTAAATAAGTTACCACCAGTAATAGAACAAAATCCTCGATTTATTTCAATATTTTTCACAATTTATCTGGCTACGATGCTCATTTATTTATAAACGAATGATGATAAAAGATGTATTTTAGATAATAAAATTAATACAGTAGTTTCGGGTTATTATTCAACAAAAATTGTGAGAGAACATTTATTTAAACATTTCCAAAAATTAACTAAATCTCAAAATGAATGATATTTGTATTTTTTTATTTATTCAATTTTATTTGTTTTAAATATGTTCAATTTTTTTTTTTTACAAAAATTTTAAATTTTGAATAGGTGTATAATTATAATTATAATAATTTATAATGATAAAATTATATGGCAAAGAACAGCAAATGTTTTATGATAAAAATATATAACAAAGATCAGAAAATATTTTATGATAAAAATAATATGGCAAAGAAAAAAAAAATTTTTATGAGAAAAATATATACCAAAGATTAGAAAATATTTTATGATAAATATATAGGCAAAGAACAGAAAATATGAGAAAAAGATCGTTGAGCCAGAACTGGTATATATATATATATATATATATATAATTACAGTCAAACTCTTTTTATTTCAATTGTTTATAAATTATAATATATATATATATATATAATTATTTAAGTAACTTTAGAATTTATAATGTAATTTGTATTTCATTTTTTATTTAAATTATTCGAAGAATATTAGTTTGATGAAAACAAAGAGTGATAATTGTATGCCTAACACTTAAAAATAGAACATTTGTGTTTCAATATGACTACGTACATTATAAATTTACAGTTTGTCTGATTTAGCTTCCACTTGTATGGTTCGATTGACAGCTGAAGTAGTCGCATGTTCAGTATGATTGGCTGGTTAATCTGATGTAGAGACCTAAACAATATATAAATTAATAAATGTACAATAATTTATAATTTTTTTTTTTTAAGGGTATACAGTCTACTTTTTTTTTTATATAATAAGTAATTTATTTAGGTTGTGAGGTATTTGTTAACATTTTTTTTGGAACTACATCATGTAGGATACATAATATTATATATATATATATATATATATATATATAACCGTATATTAACGGTTTACATCAACCTATTAGTATTTTAAGTGTTTATAAATCTTAATACATACATATTTATTTTAGTTTCTAAAAAATTTGTAATCTATTTTTTTTTTTTTTTTAATATTTCTATTTAAACAATTTTAAATAAAAATAGTTTGATGAAAGTGTAAGGTGAAAACTACTCACCTAACATTTAAAAATTAATCATTAATTTGTATTTCGTTATGACTACGTACATTATAATTTTATCCTTTAACTGATTTAGCATTCTCTTTTTTATAGACTTGTTAATAATATTTTGAAATAACATAATGTAGGCTACAAAACATGATGTATATAATAACAGTTGCAATCAAATTTCTTTTATTTGAATTGTTGATAAATAATAATATATTTAAATAATGATCTTAGTTACTTAAAAATCCGTAATCTAGTTTTTATTATTTATTTATTTGTTAAACAATTGGAATAAAATTAGTTCGATGAAAATATAAAGTGTACACCTTACACTTAAAAATTAATTATTTATTTGTATTTCAATATCCCTACACGCATTATAAATTTACCGTTTGTCTGATATTGTTTCCATTCTCTTCGATGGATTTGTTAATACAATTTCATATTATTATCAGAATACGGAATAACAAAAGTTAAAAAAAAAAAAAAAAATGGACTTATTTTCCATTTACCCGGACGCCGTCCGTATATTATACACATTTGATTATATATATATATATATATATATATATATATGTATATATATATATATATATATATATGTATATATATATATATATATATATGTGTAATGAATTTTTATAGGCCCGGAAAATCACACAGTAATATATTATAGATTAATTAAAAAAACAACCTCCTGTACAGATTACATAATACGTCCATTAAGGAATAGTTTTAGGAGAGACCTATCTAATTTACATATAAGGTTTTTTTTTAAAAAAAAATTTTATAACGCCTGTTTATTAGTTATATATATATATATTATTTTAATTGAACGGCAAAAAGTTTGAAACAGCTATTATAGAGAAGAAAAAAAAAAATATATATATATCTAATAAAACGTGCAGGTTATATTATTATTATTTCGTTGTCCGCTTGTTAAATATTCACGTTTTATTTACTATAATATATGTATATATTAATATTCATTCGGTTTATTTAAATTATTATACACGGCCTACACGACGGGTCGTATAATACAGTCTATCCGAAACTGATATCACGGACCGTATGTTATAAAATGTAATCGCCTAGTGATCGCCTGGGATTAAAGAATAAGAGAAAGATAGAAAGATAGCTAGAAAAAAAAAAAAAAAAAAAAAAAAAAAAAAAATAATAATAATAATAATATTATTATATAAATATATATTCGTCGGGAAATAATTTCAGTCTTACGGCATGGATTGTCCGGCGAGGTACGTCAACGCTTTAGGTATGCAACGGACCGACGCTTTCGGCATTTTGGACCGGTCTATCGGGAAAATGATTTGGAAATCCGACGAAACGATTTTGGACTTGGGATGCGGACCGGGCGACGTGACCGCGGAAATCATTTATCCGGCCATCAGAAATAAAATCGGAAAACTGGTCAGTATTATATGGACGACCCGGTTGAAATTCATTATTATTATTATTATTTTTTTTTTTTTTTCCCGTTATTCTAACGCCTACTATATTATTATTTCTTTGACTTCAGACGGGCGCCGACGTGTCCAGACGGATGGTGAAATACGCCAACGAGACGTACGGCAATTCCCGTATGGATTTCAAAACGCTCGACATCGAAAACGCCGACGACTGTGCGCTGTACGCGGGCCGTTACGATAAAATATTTTCGTTTTACCGTCTGCACTGGGTCCGCAACAAACTCGACGCCTTGACCAACATGCACACGATGTTGAAACGCCGCGGGGAAATTCTTATACAGTTCCTATTGGACAACCCGATCGTTGAACTGTACAAATTCATGGACGCGGAATGGCAGATATATGTCCAGGTGGGAATATTATATTATAAAATCGTGTTGACGGGCACGGGAGACCGCGGTGTAGTGTGCAAATCGGCCGCGCGCCACGGGTGCAATTATTGTCGAAACATCAGATCGGTTTTAATTATACAGGGTGTTTCTGAAATGTAGAACATGCCGCGCAAGGCCGTATCGGGGGGGGGGGCGCAGGCGACCCGGACCCCCTTCGAAACGTCTGGAATATTTAGAAAAATTATTATTTATTTTTACACCAACCCGAACGTATAATTTCCAGTCATAAATTAGTTTATTGGTGTACCGTATTTGGTGTTCTATAGCATACCAAATACCAAAAGTCAAAATATAAATTCGGTATTGACTAAAACTAAAACCCCTCCCGAAATTAATTTCTGGATACGGATTAGTGCCGCGCCCCACTACTCGGCGGGGCGACCCAACGCGACGACATTTTCTCCATTTATTCTCTTCCACCGAAACGCGGGTTTTTTTTTTTTTTTTTTTTTTTTGCAATCAATATACGTTTGCTCTTAGTATTTATTCGCGTTAATTTTTATATAAATATTCGGCGATAGTTTCCGTTAAGGCCACGTACATATTCAGAATCGATACACACGGAATGTCACGTCGTTTTAGCACGATTCTGACGATTAAACGTTCTATTCCGCCGGAATGAAAATTGATGTGTGACACATCTCTATTTGTAATTTGTAAGGGAATTTTACTGGATATATCTTCGGTATGATTTGCTTATCGTCATCTAACATGTCTGGTTTAATAGCATTCAGTAAAATCAACAATAGACAGTGGTCGAAGTGACTCGAATTAAGTAGATATAACAAGGAGTTTTGTAGTGAAAATTATGTCTGCTGATATAATATTAAATTATGAGATTTAGTTGCGTTTTTTTACTGTATTTAGTATTGTATTATTGTAATACTAATTAAAAAAGAAAAAAAAAACATCAAAATTATATACCGTTTTCATAAGAAAAAAACAACACAAATGTAATAAATTGATAATCTCTGTATTAATTTGGACAAAAAAAAATTGAAGTTGTGGAAAATGTAAATTATAAAAAACGGACGGATGACATTCCCTCAGATCCCCCCTTAACATTTTCGAACACTGCAAATTGGTAAACTTTTTTTCCAACCTTGTCTATAAACTCGATGTGAATCAGATGTGTTAGATTCCAACACATACATAAACTATGCGACATGATGTTTCTTGCAAAATTTTCCTACAAATAGAGTAGTGAACGTCGTTATATTATGTCGATTCATTTGAAGACTCATGTGAATTATCATGGAATTTATATATATATATATATTACTTGCGCAAATATTCTACGTGTGGCAGCACACACTTTTCATTAATTCTTTGTCAAATAATTACATTTATTATTGGGTTGACCCAATGTTTTATCTAAAGTGTTGAAAAAAAAAAATTAATACATTGAGTGTTTTTTGGTCGACCATTGAATTGGCTCCCAATAATGATTTCAACAAGTGGTTCTCCAAATATTAATGTTAACTACCAAGTAATGAAAAACGTGGACAATTTACTGAATACTTAGTTGAAAATTATATTAAAAATAATTCTTATTTTCCACCTCCAATTTGGGCAGAAAAAAACAGTAGCGTTCATCGCACAACTAATTCGTGTGAATCGCTTCAATTCTAAGTTTAATTCCCAATTTTATTCAGATGTATTACATGATGTTCAAGCTGATAAGAAGCTCTATTAAAGAAAGACTACACAAAAAAAAAAAAAAATATTCACGATAAAATATTATATAAAGATTATCGAATTCAAAAATATGACAATAGTGTAATATCCAGATTTAAATATATACAAGCACTAGCTAACAAATGTAAGCCTACTTAATAATATTATTTGTTATATATTTTATATAGTTACATAATTATTATTTTAATTCGACTTGTTAATCCTAACTTTTAATGGTATATGACCGTTAAATTATTTTGATTTATGATTAAATTATGAACAATTTTGATGGCCAATGTTGAGGGAGCCAATTCAATAACCTTTATCTTGCGAACAAATTCAATAGGTAAAAATATGGACTGCCTCTGTTTGGGGGCCTGTTCAATAGCCCTGATTTTTTGAAGGCATATATTTTTATATACCTGAAAATGTCACCTATCCTAGGGGAAAATACGCACACCGAAATTTTAAAATGTTTAATGTCATTGTCTTTGTTGTTGTTATTGTAACGTTTTATGTTGTCAGGATATAATACAGAACCCTCAAAATTCATATTCATTAGAAGAGATGAAAGATTTTTTCATCAAGGCCGGATTCAAAATCATCAACATAGAATCAAGCATAAAAACGTACATATTTCCAAATTTCCAGGCACTTCTAAGTAATTGGTTTTAAATATTTGTATAATTACCTATGATGTTAGCGTTATTGAGTACCTATACCAAGAGTCAAGTGGAATAAAAATATGACTAAATAGCTCTAGATGGATAAAGTAAAATAAAATGTTCTGTATACTTAGACCGATAGATTGTGAAAATAAAAATACAATCATTTAGGGGAGTACCTACACCGGTTTTAATATAATTAGTAATTTTATGGTTTCATTACATCGTTTCAAACTGTGTTTAATACATAATTCAAAGGTAGGTTAATTAATTTGTTTACAACGGTTAGAAATCATATAATCGATTAAAAATCAAAAAAAATAATATACTTGCTTAAATTTTGAAATCTCCACTATTTATAATTGATTTTCTTAAATATTTTGTAATCTCGTGTCGGGCAAATGCAGTGGAATACTTGTGATCCAGTGATAAACGTAACCTATTTAAAAAAAAAAAAAAAAATCAAAATTAAAAATTGAATTATTATTTTTAATACATTTAATCTACGAATAAGGAAAATATATTGTTATTTTCAAATTAAAATTGCCACGCCGTAGTTTATTGGGACATATACATGAAAAAAAAAAAAAAAAAATTAAGTAAACGCTTTACTTTATAGATTTAATATATTGTTTTTATTAAATACTTACATATTATTTTATATTGTGTAAACTTCCTCGGTGTGTTTATCAGACGCCATCAAAGCTGTGGACATCATGTACAATATATTGCCGCCGGATTTGCACGACAGATATTCCAAGCATGTTAAAGATAAAATATGCGAGAAGCATCTGGTGAATATATGTTTGTCCACGGGGATAACGACCAATAAATATCTTCCCATTATCGTGCACGCTATCAAAGATTAAAAAAAAAAAAAAAATAAATAATAATATATAAAATATTACAACAAAATGTATAACATTAAGTATAATTGGTTTAAGGGTTTACTGGGTTTTTAAACTAAAAAATTAGAATAGGACAGTGTAAGTTTAAGTTAAGTGTAGAACTAATATACTAATCGTTTTTTTGTTTATCAACATGTGCAAGGACGGAGTAGAAACCAAATACCAAGAGATTAGAATTTATCTATCAGGTCTTTTCCCCTCACAATATAAGAAATAGAAACCTATTAAATAGTTTTCGATGTACTAGAATCCAGCATTAATATATATATATATATATATATATATATATATATAGATATATTTTTAGTTTTAGAGCCAACACATGTACATAAAAATATTTTCAATATTTTATTTGTTTCATTGAGTTGTATGAAAAAAATATATTGTTTAGTTCATTGACTTAATTACTACTTTTAGCTTATAGTACTAACAAATTATTTCAAGCAATAATAACCCGAGAATTAAAATTAAATTTTAAACAAAATATTGTACAATATTAACAATAAACTGTTTAATTATTTATTTATTTATTTTTTTTTTAGTAAATTTTGTCAGAGAATGAGTTACAATTTTTATTATTGGTATTAAGTAATATAACTTATTTGAATACATCGAACAATGATTGTAACTCGGTTAAATAATATACATTTTTAATATAAATGTTGTATGTTGGTAATCGTTAAAATAATCATTGCCTAGTATTTAATTGTTATTATTACATTATAACATACAAATGAAAATACATAAATTGTTACATGTACACCTACAATATTAAACTATTTCAAGTGGACGTCATTATATTATTGTGTTTAAACGAATTTAACGAACCGAATTAATGCATTTTTATGTGTTTGCATGTTATAATTGGCTTTGCACTATTATTGTAAATCATATACAATATTGTTATATCATTATACCAATTTTTTTTATTTCTTTTTACGGCCCGATAGATTAGGATAAGATAGGTAATGTATAAATATTATAAATTATACAAAGTGTTGTTAAATCATTGAACTATCGTATTATTTTATATTGAATAGAATTACATACAAGTTATATATGTAGGTATAGTTAATAAAATATTTGTATTAATTATTAAGTGTATATAAAAAAAGAAAAAAAATGTATATTAAAACTTTTGTTTCTAAACACATTTCTATTTATCATAATATTATCCTGTACCATGCATCCAATAATAATAATTGTTTACAAAAAAAAAAAAAAAAGTAAAATAATAATAATAATAATAATAATAATGATGATAATAATAATACTAATACAAAATTTACGATATTATAAAATATTAACCAACACACTTGAAAAATTAACTCAATGCCCAATAAAGTTGTTTTGTATAAATATGTCTAATTTTACATTTTCCCACAATGGTGAAATAACTATAGTATATTAAAATAAATCAATAAGACAATTAATTAAAAAGTCGAAATCATTTCAACAATATTACCATTGTTATTTGTATTATGTGTTGTATCTAAAAAAATAAATTGTGTGCAGTTAAACTTAAACGTTAAAAATAAATCGTGTGCAGTTAAACTTAAACGTTAAAAATAAATCGTGTGCAGTTCGATTTAAACGATAAAAATAAATCAATTATAATATTTTGTACTATGAAAAAACATAAACAATATGCATGATACTTGTATATATAGGTACCTACTGCGTATTATTATTATTATTTTTATTAGTTGGGAATTGTAATTTAATTAAATAATCGCGATTGCAGAAAAAAAAAAATTATTACAATTATTATTGAATTTCCAAAAAAAAAAAATAATAATTTATTTCATCTATGATAAAAGTATGCAAATTCATCTATGATAAAGTATGCCGTACTACTGAACAAGAGAATGTGAATAATACAAAAAAAAAAAAAAAAAATTGAAATAACAGTAAGTAATAGGTACATATGGGGATTAATATTAATTGATAAATAATAATATGTTAAAGATGTGATAGTATTCTAGAATCAAAGGTTGTCGAACTCTTCTTCCAATGATACAGAAGTGGTGTCGGAGTAAGGGACAATAATCATCTTTGAGTGCACCTTCTTCAGGATAACCTTGATCACTCTGTCGAATTCTTGGATGGTGACCAATTTAAAACCTTGCTTCAGACAAATGAGTTTTTCCACGGTGATCATCGATGGATCTACCGGTATCTGCAACGGTATATACTTCAATTTTTCGTCTACTTCCGGGTGGATGTCGTATTTGACGTTGTAGTTGAGCGACCTGGCCCTGCACGCATTAATAAACATATTTGTTCTATCCATCATTTCGTTAGTAATCACGAAACCCAAATGTGTCAAACTGTTCCGGAGCACATGGATACATTCGATCAGACGAAACAGGCACACTCCGTTCTAATAAAACAAATACAATTACGTTAGCACACGATATTAAAATTCAAAATTATATCATCGTCATTACTTGTCGGCCGTAAGGAATGATCAGCATTGCTTTGATGTTGGTGCATTTCGTTATTTCCTCTTTTATACGTTCAGACAGTTTAATGTTAACTATCTCCAAAGCGACGAGGTGTTTGAGACCTCTGATGGCGCTAAACACATCATGCGCTGCATTGTCCCATCTGTCGTACATGTTTTCTAATCTCAACGATTTGAGTTTCACGAAATGTCTTAGCGGCACGGCAAAGTCTTTGTTCAAGCAGTGGCAATTGCCAACCTCCAATGTCTCCAAATTGGTTGTAACCGTCATCAACGCCCTATAAAAGTTTTTCGGGAAAGCCTCGACGGAAGTTATCGACTAAATAATCATAAAAAACAAAAACATAATCAAATTATAACATTCGGCCATAGGTATTCGCGTCATAGTCGACAGGTGTACACCTATGTATATTATTATGACCGAACCTACCAAATGTGTTAGATGGACTAATTTTGCAAAGCTCGGAAGAGTTTGCAAGTCAATTTTGAGAGTGCCCCGTAGACGTAATTTTCTCAGTGTCGACATTTTGCATATGCCACCAATTTCCAAGTTTAGCATAACGTCACCTGAACATGACTCGATACAGCTGAAACATAAATGTATTAATGTATATCACGACTATACTAAGTAGTTATGTTTATTGGATAAGCGAAAACCATCATGTGTGTAAATTGGGTACCTTATTGTAGACGCATCGATTATTTCAAGATGAGGAGCCACCTGAAGGATACCTTTCACTATACCGACCGGACATCTGTACAATATAATGTGATACAAATTAAACGCTTTATCCATTGCATTTAAAAACTGCTTCCAAAACCATGCGCTAAAGTTGGCCATAGGCAGTGCCATGCCTCTCATGTCCAACTTTACTTTACGTGGGTGTTTGTTGATTATTTTGACGAGCGCGCCCCAATCATAAACCGAAATGCCATTTAAAAGAATAACGTCGCTCTAAAACAGAACACGAAACGATTTATTGTTACCTTGTTGCTACGAAGATATATTTTATTACTTACACTTATTAATTGTAAGTTAATTCCCGGCAAATGTTGAATGTCTAAATAATTCAGATACTGTTCAGCATTATGATGTTGAGACTGGACACTAGTACTCGGTTGGGGTTTCCTATGTTCATTTTTTTCCACTGGAGGTTCTATAAAAAAAATATATGGTATCAAAAGTTAGGTATAAATATTTTTTAGAAAAAATATTTTAAACCTGAGAAAAAGCCTGAGAGATAAAATTTCTTATCGTTGGATTAAGGCTAATTTTGGAACTTTTAAAAAAAGTATATGCACTTCATCAACACACATTGTTACCTATACATTGTTGATCATATTTTATAATAAAAAATGACAATTATTTATCATGGGCTCCTGTTTCCTATTTATTCCTATCCTGGCTACAAAAAATTAGTATAACAACGTGTATATTGGAAATCGAAATAGTCTTACAATTTCTTTTTATCTCTTAATAAGAGATCTAATAACTTACTGGTTTATTTTTCTTAATATTTTTCTAAATATTGGTATCTACAGGTTTTTGTGAATTTTCAAAAAGGCTAACACAACTCGAAATTAATCTTTTTCCAAATGTCCAACAATATTACAATTTGAATTGTTCGAATTACTCAAATCACTCAAAAATCAACTTATAATAGCACATTCTAGACATGGCAAAATTTTTAAAAATATTTTGATAGTTTTGAGTTTTTCATAGTTATTTTAAATTTTTAAGTGTAAAACTATTTTATTGGTTTTTTGAGAATAACAATATTGTAATTCATTTGTATCTGCGTTCTAAATTCAAATTCATGTGAAAATTCGTTAAAAATACGAACAATTGTTATTTATTTAGTATTTCATTTATATATATTTTTTAGCAATATTTGTTTTTCTAAATTTAAATTTATCAAAACATATTTAACAGAACTTTGTTCAGAATCGTCTGTTTGTGTGCAATGATTTGTTGTTGCATACAAATAGAAATTGGATTATCCTATATTCCTACGTTGCTACGATATTAATATAACAACAGCTAGAATAAAAGTAAATGAATCAGGAAGTACAAAAAAAGACAATCGAGGAAAACATAAAAATAAAAAAAAAAATCATCGAAGAAGATAAAATAGTTATTAAAAATCATATAAATTCATATCCAAGAATTGAATCAAATTATTTGAGAAGGTAAACCAAAAGAGAATTTATTGATGGAAGTTAGACTTTATCAAAAATATATAAAATGTACGTAGTTTTGTAAAAATGAAAATATTGAAATACGCATATGAACAAATTTTTTATGTATGAGTTTAATATTGGTTTTTTTTTTTCTTTCAAAACAACGACCAATGTTGCACTTGTGAGGAATATTAAAACGCTATTACAAAAACTATAGAGTAAAATGTAATAATGGAAAAACGTATAAAAAATAAAGAAGATGCCAAAAAGGAAATAATAAAAGATAGGTGCGTTAAAAAGTGGATCAGTATACATTCTAGTACAGTGAGTGACAATTATTAAATTAACAAATTGGAAATCCCTTACTCGACCATGGAAATGGACATTTCCAAAGGATATTTTAGATCTCGCGAAGCTATATAATGACATGAGTATAAATTATTCTATTAATGAAAATTGTGATAAAATTGTAATGGGTGATATTGTGGCTATAAATTTCAAAACGAATTTGTTTTCATTTGTAATTGTTTTAAATGTTTAACCCCCCCCCCTCTTCCCTTTTTTTGAAAATAGATTTAAAATCGTCGAAAAATTTCATACTCAATTATGTTCCTAAATTTAAATTTTAGTCACAAAAAGAGATATCTGTACGTTCTATACATTATAAACATAACCGTCATTTAATTTAAAAGTAGAAAACAAAAACTAATCATTTAGAAAGTTATAGCGCGTGGTTAGTTTGGAATTCGGAATAAAAATTTGAATTTTTATAATTAATCGTAACGAAGAGACTGTAAACTCGAACATTTTTATTTGAAATCTTTTTCAAACATTTTCTCGTTTTTTTTTTTTTTTTTTTGAACATTTATTTATTTTTACGTATTTTTCTAAATATAATAAATTTTTGCGGTTATGACGTAAATTAAATTTAAAATATAGAATAACTCAATACGGGTGTACCAATACTGGTACTCGGCGTAATAATACATTTTTACCAAATGCTCACTGTGTGTACGTAAATGTATATAATTATATGTATACGACCTGTTAAAATATCAAGAACAAAAATAGCTGTAAAATCTAATGATTTCATAACTGTCGTTGGTTGATTTTGTAATCGACCGGTTAACAATAACACATTATTTCATTATTGCTCGGCCAATACTGGGTACCCGGGGTTTGTACGAGAATTGTCTATAAGAAACAATTCATAGTTTTATTTATTTAAATAAAACCCAGTACAAAGTAACTTTTACAAAATAATTCGGGTAAAATCGCGGAAATTGTACATACAACAAACGTATGACAATGATAAAAACCATTAAATTCGACAAATGTTCGGAAAACGTTCCGAATGCTCGTACCGGAGTAGAAAAAATAATACTTTCAATAAAAAAAATAAAACTATGCACGTTTATAACGAAAATACATTTATTTGCATTACCTGTATTATGTTCTAGCAGCAAAAAAAAAAAAAAAATAATAATATTACGAGTATACTTGGAGTATACACGGATGTGCATACTATTACCATATATCGAGGGATTTAATCGATATGATAAAATTTTCAAAAAATTTCGCAAAAAAATAAATTAAAAAGAGTGTTCGTGAAAATTTACATCGCTAGTAACGACGGATTATATTATATTAAACTGTACGATTGTGATACCCGTGATGGTTAGGGGGGGGGGGGGGGTGGTGGGATGGGAAGCGGAATTCGAAAATATTTTCGATACGTTCGCACACACGGCAGTATAAAAAGTTGCCTATACAAAACTCCTTGGAGAGCGCACGACTTAATATTACGATATAAAGTAATAATGTTCGAGATACTTAATAATAATAACATAGCATTTCAATTTTTGGCGAATGTCGAGAACGCAGTAAAGTTTAGTACACATTCGCGTTCATATGACTATGCCATGGAAATATTTCTTATGGACCGTCACAAGTTAAAGTACAGTGACGCTTATATATTATTTTATTTTTTTTAACAAGGAGCAACACGTAGGCAACACAAAATACATATTATCCCATTGTGCGAAACATCATAACGAATAGCAGTAGTCTCGTTACGTTCGCGCCAAATATCGTATTACAATTGCACCGCGTAAACTAACGTATTCTCGAATTTCGATTTTGTACTAAAATTGGCCGCTAGTTAAAACAAAACTCGAATCGATCGTATTCAAAAAACATGTTCAGGATTATAATAATCGATATGAAGAGTTGGCTGTTCGGAAACAAAGGAATCGGATTTTCGTAAAATTGCAATATATTTCCAACCGTCCCGCTCGGTTATAACATTTTCAGCGGCTGGACGTATAAAACACCGTAAGCGCAAATTAGGTGTAAATAAATTTTTTTTTTTTTTTTAGGTTGGAAAATCCTTTTTGGACATATTATAAGATATTTCTATAATTATTTCTCATAATTTCTGCGGAAAAAAAAATAAAATCCGCAGTGTATTTTTCCCCCACAGCCTATGCTTTATACGTGTTTGTATTTCGAAAAAAACAATATGATATATGTTATGCCCCCCGCACGTTGGCTAAAAACGTACAAAAACTATACGAGTATTAATTTGTTCATTTAATTTTCGGCCAGATTTATTGTATAAAAAAAAAATTCAACTGGCATTTTTGAACCCGGATTTATTAAACAAATGCTATATAATAGCACAAAAATTAAATCCTAAACAAAATATTCCCCCGTATAAATATTAATTGTTCATATTACCCTCTTTCGGAGTCTCGGGGTCTTTGTCGACGTCCATTGGTTCACCATCTGAAAAATCCATCTCGGCAATATGCTGGGAACAAAAAAAACAAAAACAAATATTGATTAATAATATGAAAATAAAATAAATAATAATTATATTTCGAACGCGACACGGGTATTGTTCCGGTGTGACGGCCGGGTGTGTGGCGAAAATAAAATAAACCCGAAACTTATTTTTTTTTTTTTTTTGTTAGGTTTCCCCTTGTTATTATAAAAATAAGTCGTATTATTTACCTGTCCTTAACAAGGCGCGGGACGAAATAAAGAAAACCAACTGTGCGGGTGCTGCAACTGACTGCTGACTGACTGGCGGGCAGAATTGTGGCGGCAGCGGTCGGAGGCAGTTGAAGTCTGTTGTCCGCGGACTCGGTGTTCCTACTGAGCGTCGGAACGCGGCGCACCTGGCCGGCCGCGCTCAACCGGTCGCTCGTGTCGGCAATCCGTCGGGAGTGGGGTTGAGGGGTCGACCTCAACTCGCCCCCCACAAAAGCCGCCGCCAACCCACAGGCGGCGTGCGGATACGCCGCCGCCGCCGCCGCCGATGCTGACAATAAATTTGTATTATTTTTTTGTCCGACCGACGCGCCGCGCTGCGGTGCGCGCACGACCCGGACCGGCCCGCGACCGTACGGGACCTCGCTGTCCGACCTTCGGATATCTCGAGGAACAAAACAAATAAAAATAATATTAATAAAAATAATTTCATGCCTACGTGCGTAATAAAAAAAAAAAAAAAAAAAAATAATATTATTTTATTATCATTACACCGTACCGGCGACGTCCGTTTTAGCCACTTTTGCGATCCCAATGGCCGCGGCCCGAGTGTTCCCAGCGAACCGCTAACCGCCCACACACATTTGCCGGCCTGGACCAAAAATTCTATTCTGCCCAACGGATGTTGGTTTTATTACTGCTCGCCTTTTTATATCATCTACGCACAGATTGAAATCACGAATACGTGCAATTTATCTAGGTTTTAAAATAAAAAGATAATTTTTTTTTTTTTTATTATTATTATTTTTAATTTGTTTAGTGTCGAGAACATTAGAACGGCGAGATGAATGCCGGTTAAAACAATTCAGTAAATTCATAGGGTGTAAATCACTAACATCGAATTTTTAACTAATAGTAAAACAATACAGTTAGGTCCATTAAGTTTATGATTGTTCATAGATATATTTTGATCTTGGTAATTATCTGTTTTATCTTAGATGAACTTCGGATATATATATATATATCAAAATTGTCATATAGATAATAATATCTAATATAATAATTGAACCAATAGTTTGATACAAATGGAAACGTTTTAGATCATAACATTTAAGTTATTATTGTATTATCCGGAAAATGTGTTTTGAAATCTCTACTTCACTATTGTGTTTACTCAAAAAAAAAAGGAAAATTTGGTCATGAAATAATACATTTTTCTAAAAGTTTTATTACATATCATTATACAATTTTTAATAAAAAAAAAAAAAAACATAAATACGAAAAAATAAATTTCGGGTAAAACATTAAGTTTATAATTGTTTATACATATATTTTGATCTTGGTAATAATTATCTGTTTTATCTTAGACGAACTTCGGATATATATCAAAATTGTCATTTAGATAAGATAAAAGATAAAAATAATTTATTTAAATATGTCTCAACACTGCATGTAATGTGTGTGTATTTTTTTTTCAGTTTGTAAATCACATTTTTACCAGAACATCCGCAGGAGTGATTTCAGGTAGCGAATTTCGTTTGGGGTGAATTAATAACGGAAGAGGTAATTTTTTTTTTTTTGATTTTTCGTTTAGTTTAGCCCGGGAAAAACCGTACGGACGATTTTAATTTATTACGCAGTTAAAAATTAATATAATTTTAAATTTATATTTTTTAACACAATTTTTAATAGAACTTTGCTCGGGAATCGTTATCGTTTAATTTATATTTATAAATTAAAATCTCCTCTGTAGAGAAATAATATAATATCATTCATTCCCAACTTCGCTCCTACAACAATGACCTACCCACGAATCCTACCTTTCATTTCTTTCGTCCGTGAACAGAAAAAAAAATAAAAAATTTAATAATCAAATATTGACGAAATCACCACAAATCGTGAACTATTCTTTTGTTATTTTACGTTAAAAATTAATACAATTTTCAATATAAATTTATGTATCCCGTGGTTGGATGGCGAAAGCTACACGGATTCGTGTGTTTGTCGTAAAATTGTACGTAAATCATATTACTTTCCACCCAGAAGTTAATTATTGAAACTATAAATTTTCCGGACGTTTACGGTGTAATAAGTTGGATAAATGTCCTTTTAAATGTTGAGCGTATCGAACCAATGTATTAGTCTTACTGTGATATATGTATTTTTTTTTGTTCTGTCTGTAAATCACTTTTTTTTTTTTTTTTTTATAAAAAATATTGTTCCGAACATCGAGATCAAGAGTGTGGTTTCTGGTAGAAAATGTTCCCTTGTAATTTAGAGCTAATTAAATGAAATAATATAATACATTATAAATTATATTAATAAAATAATTAAACGAGCCTTTTAAAGCCGTTTGGAATTGTCTAGTTTTCTTAGTTGGTTTTTTGTGAATAAAATGTTTTTGGCCCGGGTATAAGCGCTCGAAAATTGAATAGAAGTTTACACAAAGTTTTGTACTTTATGATAAGATAAAAATTAGTTGAGCGAAATGCATTAATTCTTTTTTTAAGCGTTTAAAGTGCATATTTCGGTGAAATCGTACAAAAATAACAGCGTTTCGCGTATATACTATTTTCCAAACTATGTGACTAAAATTTGTTTGGCTATAAATAATATCTATACATTTTAGATGAAAAAACACGGACAGATTATTTGTAGTTATAAAGTAGATGTTTATAGTTTTCAATTTCGATCAAATAAAATATATTTTAAGCGAATTTCGCTCTGAATCGTTTTTCGTTAGAAATTATTTATCGTTTCAACAGTTCTCATTCATATCCTAACTTTTTTTTTTTTTTACATTTCAAGTATAATATGCGACAATTTGCCGTAAACGGTATTCGAGTAATACATTCAAAAATATTTATAACCGAAAATAAAACATAAAATCGCGTGTATTATTGCTTTACTCACTTATACTCAAAAAACACGCATTTACTATAAACCAGAGGACGTCACTCGAAATACGGTAGTTTTTTGAAGAGTATTATTTATTTATTTATTTTTTTTTTTTTGTGTTTTAATTTTGAATATATTATTTTTAGGCTATGCTTCGTACATTTTCCTATTATAAATACAACCCTCTAAACAAGACATCTGCACCTGGCATTTGGGCATGTGTTTGTGATTCTATAGGAACAGGCTGGCGCGAAACGCTTTTCTACGGCAGCCTATAGTTTTTAATTCCCTAAGAAATACGTCTCGAGCGTATTTTAATCGTAGTATTCGGATTGTCGTACAAAAAAAAAAAAAAAAAAAAACTAAGAAAAATAATTATAAACCCATTAAGTTTGTCCGAGTGTACTGTTCGTGTGTACGTTTATTCGGCAATTAGCCGTGCAGACGTCTGGAAAACGTCCTTTAAATTGTACATTATATAGCAATTACAGTTCTATCTGTACATATCATGTACATTCGGTGATTGTTTTAAATCACCTGTCTGGGCACGTTTCGTTTCGACAATTGCCATCGTCCCGTTCTTCGTCGTGCGCTATTAATTAATTTATAAAATAAAAAATAAACCAAAAACCATCGTCGCAATGATTTATGCGGTATTTTTAAAATTTTTTTTTTTTTTTTTTTTGATGCGTGTCAACAAAGGTCTTGAATCACCATAATCGCTAGACGCCAGACTATTAATTGTGTTGGGAAAAAAAAAAAAACAACCCGTACTAAAAGTACCAATATAATAAGATACTGTAATTAATTACTGTGTGCAATAGTTTTGACTATTTTAAAACGGCAGGGAAAATGTCGGACAGTTCTAAAAACCGTATAAAATAAAAAAATAATGGCCACGTCGGATTTAAAATATATGTTCGTAATAATTATATTTCCAAAGACTTTTCAAAGTTTTTTTTTTCTCGTTGAATTTCTACAAAAAAAAAAAATCATTATCACGTGTATGATAGGTGTACGTCAATATGATATATTCCGACGGTTATAAACTATGTACAAATGGGTTCTACAATCGTATTGTTAAAAATTACACGGTAAAAAACCGTATTGCCCGTATAAACCGACAATCTAAACGATAAAACATTTTTAATATAAGGAAAAATTATTATGCAACGAGCTTAAAATACGAGTCAATGGATTTACATCAAATAGGCATCAAAACTGTAAAGCTGTTCAAATACCAGTGGTTTACGTTTTTTTATAATTAGAATATAAGCGCGTTTTAAATTTGTTTTATATTTTCAAACCGATATAATATGCCCCTAAATGAAAATATTATTAATATCCTATTGAACGTCTGAATATTTTTATTTTTTTATAATCTCAGGTCACGGAATTATCATAATTATATAATCCGTTTTTTTACATATTTTTATTTTTTTTTTTTTTATATTAAATATTCACAATAACAACTTATATACTGTTAAGTAATATTAATAATAACTGACACGGTATTGTTTTCGATTAGATATAAACATTGGCTGTCGGCTTTTATCATACAGACGCGTGTGCATTGCTAAAGTGAAAATTCTAGGATAACAAAAAAATAAAAAAATGTGCATTCCTTTTGATTTTCGACAGTGAAAAAAATGTGCAGATCACTTCGCTCGCCGATGTCCGTATTCCTATACTTAACGCTTTACAATAAACATAATATATGATTTTGTATTTGGACAATCAAAAATCGTTTTTACCGTCATTGCTAATAGTACTAAAAGTCACAACCTACGACTATAAAAACCAATCATTTTCGTCAAACCTAGACAAATAAATATCGAATGTGTATTAATACGTTAGCCAGATTCGAGTATTTGTTTGGGGTAGCAAAAGTACACCTCAGTGACATCTGTGCGTAGGAGAATTTACGTTTAAAATTATTTTGGATGCATTGTTGTTTAATTCGAAGCAGGTTGACATCGTTTCTGTCAATTTTGATGGGTTTGAGGGTGCGCAGATAGGGGAGATTTTGGATTTTCTATGGTGGAATTTTGGACGAAAATTAATTTCACGGGCGGTTTCCAGAAGAGAACTTGTTTAGAAACACACGTGTACAGCAAATTTGTGACGATATATGCGTCGCCGTGATTGGTTTCGTAAATGTATAAAACGAATATATGGCACCCGAGGCAGTGGCGTGCTCGTTATATCCTCCCCCGCCACATTGGCTAAAGAATACCACATTTATGAGTATTTATTTACTGATTTAATCGTGAAATGCGTGTATACGATTGCCATTTTTGGATCCGGTTTTAGAATTCACGTTGTCGTGTCAGATTCTCCGATTTATTCGTGATTGTTATTCGTCAGGTACAACATCCGTTCCCGTTGAAAATTCCCGAGCAGCACGCCACCGACGAGATCTGTACGGTCCTTCGGAAAGTTTGTTTGACTTTTTTTTTTTTTCAATCTTAATACCGTTTATTTGAAATTCACCGTAAAATTATATATTGTATTCGCTTTGGTATGCGTTTAAACGAAACGCGGTTTTAAGATAATCCTCCATTTGCGGGCAACATGTTATTTTATTATTATTGTCGACGGTACTATTATACGAATAGTTGTGTAGGCTCTAAAGAAAAAAAAAAAATAAAAAAATATACAAAGAAAGAAAGAAATTTAAACCGTTTGATTTGTACCTGCGGGAATGCGATATATTATTCGTCGTTTTATCCGTGGCGGGCGGCGGCGGCGGCGGCGGCGGGAGCGGTGGAAACGTCGAGTCGTCGGGCGGCCCGGATAAATTCCGATCTCAGAATTCAGCTGCCCGGACAAACAAAGAGGTTCCGTGAAATAATTTCGTCGGACCGTTACGGTATCGGCGGCGGTGACGATAATATAATTATATTATCGTGATTGTCGTCACGGTAGGCGTCACGAGCGCCACGATACGGACAAATATCAGACAGAGGGAAAGAAGAAGAAGAAATCGAATAAAAAACGATCGGATAAGATCGAAAAACGTTAAATAACGAAAACCACAGCCCCGGCGGGTGGCACTCGCGTGCCCGTCGTTCGGGCCGAAAAACCGACGTCGCGGCCGCGTAATAATAAATTATATAAATTATAAGGGTCCGTCTCTAACTTGACATTTTTTTTTATTATTATTATTATTATTTTTCTTCTTACGATAAGTATTTATTTATTTTTTTTCTTTCGGAACACCGAGTCCCGAGACGCCGCAGCGGTCCGGTTCTTTGTTCGCGCCCCCTCCCCTCCCCCCCCCGATACGCTCACGTCGTCGTTTGTATTTGTCTTTGTTAAAGAAAAATAAGAAGAAGAAGAAAAACTAATAATAATAAAAAAATAAGGGACACGACAATAATATTATATATATATATATATATATATTACGGTTATTATTATTGTATTATTGTTGTAACGCCGGTCGAAAAATACGAATGAAACCTGTACCTATAGCATATAATATTATTGTCGTCGCGTATATAGAACCGAATTGTCGATTTGCGTCGTTACAGACGAATTATTATTATTATTATTATTATTATTATACTATTGGATTGTTGTGTATTATAAAAATGTCGCCTTCGAAACGGACGTGCGCCGTAATCGCCGCCGAGACGGCTAAGCCCCGCGGGGACAATGGACCCACGACGATGGCGGCCCGGCCGACGACGCGGCGGTATTATTGCCGTTCCGGCTCTTTAAAACCGACGACGGTCGCGCACCTGTTTGTTGACCGTGCGGACGTGCTGCCGCCGGACGACAATGACGGCCGGGAAAACACCCCGACAAATCATAGGGCTGGTTAGGTCAGGTTGGTCGTACCACTCCGAGAGGTCTGTAGGCGCAGGGGTTGCACGGGTCAGACATTATATTTTTTAATCGATTCGAATACACAGTCGGCACCGATTACAAGACCGTGTACTGTACACACTGTATATTTATATTATAGACACAATATAAGAATATTGTGTGCCGCCGATGTCAATTTCGCAAAACCTTAATCGTTCGGTAATAATTATTTACTAGAGGAAATAGAAACGCAACAATTTGTTTTACCGGAAAACGTCTTGGAATGTTTCGATTGGATATCTGTTATTTTTCTTCTTAAGTGTTTCGCCTATTGCATTACGATAGTGATAATTACAATTTATAAATTAAAAAAAAAAACAACAAATTCAACGTATGCCCCCAGTTACGAACCTAAAATCGATTCCTACAGTTTTGTCTGGCTTATCGGTCTAAAACGGTCCATAAAAAAACGGGTTTCCTCTTAAATGTGTATTGCGGTATATTAGTGGAGAAGTTTTATCGTTATTAAGGTGGCCATTGAAATGTAAAATACAATTTTCAAATTTCTACAGAATTGGAGACAATTTGAAATACTGCCCTTAAGTGCGTGTATTTATTTCGAATGATTTTTAGACAACAACAAAAAAATAGCCAGTACATTGCGGGCAGACTTGTAAGAGATACATTTTAAAAGTGTTTTTAGTACAAATACAGATATTATTTTATAATGTATTGAGAATATTACATTTGAGTACTTAACTAAAAGAAATATTAATGTTTATTTTGAAGAAAATTCATAAATACAATATTTTGTAGAATTTATTAAAACATACCTAATAGGATACTGAAAAAGTATTTATATATAAATAATTTTAATGAAACACTTATCAAGTCTGATTGCAGGTGTATTGTAAATCGTCGTTAAGCTCTTTGTACGGGGCAATGTTAGTAAGCAGAATATAGATTAAATGCCGTGGTTTTTTTTTTACGGTTTCTATTAAAATCTGAACTTCAAACGCTTATAAAAAAAAAATAAAAAAATTGTAGATGTTCGATAATTTTATACGGCCAAAAAAACAACTCGCGATAAATAGTGTTAAATTTTCGAAAATTTTTGAGAAGCCAAAAATATTTTTAATCCACGAAACATCAAATAACAATTCATCATTGCAGAATCCATTATTTCGTAAATATTGTTCCCATTGTTCCCATTTCCTTTCCCCCGACTATTAAAGAAAAGTACAATGATAATCAAAAAGTGACCTTTTTAATGCGCCAACTAGGCAACATTTTCGCTATCAGGAACAAACCATGGTGTTGATGATCGTAGCACGATTTCTGGTTATAAAGTTATTAAAAATGTTTAATATTTGTATTTATTTCGTAAAAAAAGCGCTCGGGGAGGGGACGATTGCGATTCTACTCTCGAAACGCGCTACTACCGGAGCCCGGTAACCAAAACGGAAAAAAAAAACTCTATTTTGAAATTACAACAAAAATTCGTCGGTCAAATGACGTTTAAATTGGTAACTAAACAAACAAGACCGGAAAACGATGGCGTATTATATTGGAATTTGGATTACTTGTAAAGCCACAGAAAGCGCACGGTGAGATTGGCAACGCCCGCCGAATTGTTCACATTTCCTACGCCACCGCCCGAAAACGTTAATATTTTTATTTATGTATTTTTTTGTTTTAATTTTTTTGTTTTTTTTTTTTTTTTTTTGTTGTATTATATTCACGAAACACTACTATATTATCCGGTCGTAGTATACAGTAAATACATATCGTAATTATTGTATTATTGTTATAACATTTGTAACAATAATAACCGCACGGGCAGCAGCTGCGGATGCCGCCCCGAATGGGAACTAACTAAACTAGAAAACCGAAAGTATATACAGACAAATACGTACGTACGTACGTATACCGGCGGTGAATAAAATAATATTATTTGGGTAAACACAAATCGTCTATCGGCGTATTAGAGTGCCTGTTGAAACACGGATGAGTAAACAACGATATTTTTTATATATATATATATATATTTTTTTTTTTTGTTACTGTTCGAATTCGGTTATATTCTAACCGCGCCGAGCGAGCTGCGCTCACTTTATTGTGTACGCGTACGTGAAAAATAAACACAAAGATAAACGACTACAATCTTTGTCTAAAAATATTAGGAAACAACGCCATCGGCCATAAGTCTCGAAACCCAAACAATTGAAACCGTATGTCTCGAGTCCCGGGGGAGGACGTGCGCCTATTATGTGTATATCGATAATATTGACGGGTCCCGACGAAGTGTTTCGGGCCACATGTTCGAGGATTCCATTTAATATTGTATATGCTAATGCTATTTCAGGCTTAAAATATATGTATACGAGGGTGGGCCGATAAGTAATGCCTCATCCTTATCCCATTACTTGTTTTAAATTTCCGATAAGATTGCCGTTTATGGAGCATTTAATAGCTATAATATTAAAGTCACGATAATGTAACGTTTTTGGTTTATTCGTACGTAATTTTTAATAACGGCCTCTCCGGATGTGCGGGTCAAACAGCGTGCTGCAGTTGAATTTCTCGTCGAAGAAAATGTTAGAACCCCCTTCGATATTTTATAATAGCGTTTGCTATTGTTCTATGGTCGCGAAACTCTAGATATCAGTTCTGTTCGTCGTTGGACGTTACGGAAAGCTATTATTCCCGACCAGGATCTATGTGGAAGGCCAGTAACGGTGACAGACGAGGTTCGTAAACAAAAAGTCGACAATTTGGTCCAAGCAAATCTAAGATTAAGCAGAAAAATATTTCATCAGCGTTAGAAATCACTAAAGAACGTGTTCAGCGCCTTCTCTCTGGACTCGGGTACCGAAAAATTTGCGCAAGATGGTTCAATCGAGTTCTGCTTTTTTTTTTTTGTCTTATTATGGTTTAGATCGCGACACCATCTTCATTTTAGCCTACGAGGAGGATTTCCAGGAATGTAGTCAGAATTTAGTGCTGATATTAAGGGATTAGGGTGGTTGGTTAGTCGTGAAAAAAACGAGGACGTGGAGTCCTCTTAATATTATTATACTAAGGATTAGAAATATAGACGTTTATCAATATTTATCTATAGGATTTATAGGATCTATACGGCTTACGTATTGCAAAAATTACGTTTAACCAAAGCGATTTGAATGAAAACTGTTACGATCGATTTTATAATATTTTTTTTCAATTGCGCGAAAATGCAAATACATATTTTAACCCAATGAACGTTGGAATGTTCGGTACAATATAATACAATACAGTTTTGCGTAATATATTTTTGTCAGCGGCTATTATATAATAAAAATGAAAATCTTGATTACAATGCCGTTTGTTGTATAAAACGAATGACTTTTGGTTTGTACGGATTACGTACGTTACCTGTATAACGTATTGTCCGTAAAAAATGTACCGTTTATATTAATATAATATTATTTCGTTAACTAAATTTAGGTTGGGTATACATGTAATATTATGAAAAGTAACGTTTTAGTAATCGTTTACACCGCACCTACAAATGTTTGTAATTTTTCGGTATGTTAATCCATAATTTATGCACACCCATTTTAAAGTGATAATTGTACGTTATAGAAAGTGTATGCGCGTAATTTAACTAGTTCAAAACAGTTCGGATGTAATTATTGTAAACAGCAACGAAAACCAACAGCAGCGAGTTAATAAATGCAAATGATTATATTTTGTAGTTGTAGATTTTATTTCGATTTTTCGGGTGTAAACACCAAAAATACCGCATAGTAGGGCGCTAATGAGACTTTGAATATATATTTATTTTTTTTTTACGAAGACGACTGCGTAATCGATACGCTTTCCTAACTAAAAAAATGTGTTTCAATAGCGTATACGAATCTAATCGTTTATCCATTTGTTTGGCTATTTAAAAACATTTTTCTACATTTTCTGGTCGTTTTTCTTCTTCTGTATAATGTTTTAGGGTTTAAAAAAAAAAAAAATAAATGTATTTTAGAGTGTAATAATAATTGTTTTGTTTATTAATCTATGTCGTTCTTCTCGTTGATTTTCCAACCGTAGTATTGTTACGACACAATATTGAATTTGGAGGTTAGCCAACGATAACAAATTTATTATTTTTCTAAAACGTTGTCGTTGATGTTACATTTTTATCTTAAGTATTTAGTTGATATTTTAGAAATGATACATTTGTTCGGTGTTTTTAATGACTGCTATTATTATTTAATAATATGCCAATTTTTTAATTTAAATTACATTAATCTCCTAGGCAGATATTAACGCCGAACAATCATACAAATATGCTCGTACAAAAATATAATATCATTTTTATCGTACATAATGAAAGAAACTATTTTTTTATCTACGCTCTTTTATTCATATTATTGTATAATATATTTTAATAGCTATAATATTAAACATTTAAAATAATTCCTTATCGAATAGTTTGATATTTTATAGCTTTTGTTCTCTTCTATGTTGTAATATAACAATTATAATGCGTGATTATGTTACCCATCACTGTATTATTATGTAAATTACCAACAATAATTTATTTAAATTAATTGCAGCCGAATTTGAAATTAAGAATACGATTTAATTACAGAACATAATAATATACCTACGTGTTGATTAATGAATAAGAAAAGAAAAGAAAAAAACATAGTCATTTTATCGTTATTGCGTGGACAATTCTTATACTACAGTGACGAGTTATAATAATGGTGTTTTTTTTTTAAGAACTGTGTCGATTGATGACTGCCCAAACTAAAATACGTAAGTAATTATTGAATAATTACCATTATGCGGACGCTATACCGTCGGCATTTGTCGTCTTTGTTTATAAGTAACGGGCGACAGCAGAAACAGGCTTACACGTACTGAGTACCTACTAACTTTTGGTTAAATTTTGGTTTTCGCGTAGAATAATAATAAAATTAAAAGATGACGATATTTCGGAGCACGAGACGACGCGTTTTATTCGTTATTCCGAATAATATAACCGTAATCAATGTACATCGTTTAGAATTAACGACAGTTTCGACATTTTTAAACTTATTTTGAAAAAATAATTTTTTTAAGAGGATTTAGAATTCCCTTTTAGTTTACAACAGATATGACAAAATGTAGTATGGCGTCCTCTTGTGTTAGTTTACGACCACGGAGATTTATTATTAGTGGCGGTCATAAGAATGGCCGGCATATGGACCGCAGTTTTATAAATTTGGATTATATATTTTTTTAGTTTCACCTCAAATTATAAATAATCGTCTCAATAGATCCGTTTTGAATGCGAGGTGCATTTATTAATACGCACTCCGCGATTGTTGCGATGTGTCGAATAGTTTGACTAAGATGATGGGTTTTTTTCCCCCTGTTAGTAAAAATGGTCCGATTTCTTCACGCAATGCTTAGAAAGACGCGGAATTTCCGCCCGGATGTTAGGTTACTGGTTAGGCTCTACTGGAAACATTTGTTTTATTTTTTTTTTTTTTTTAACAAGTTCACAATGGTATTATACTGAGCTCCGCTCAAAATCATTTTCCGATCGCTGCTAATTCCAGCATATAAACTAAATTGCCCTGAAGATATATTACTACATATATATATATATATATATATAGCATATCTTCTCGCACACAAAGTGCCTACATGCGGTGCGAAGTTAATTTTATTATCGTTAAATTGTTTATACGTACACGTATTTTAATTTCGATAAATCGGTATTGATAATAACGGTTGGAAAATACTTATAATACATTTCGGTTCAGTATATTATTTCAGCGCTGTAGTTATTATTATTATTATTATTATAATTATTATAGTAAGATAATAAATTATATAGAAACCAGTCGAACACGCCTATGGACAATTAGCCGGTTGGTAATAGTATTTTACGCCATCGCATAATGTAAAAAATCATTTTTACATTTTATTATTATTAATATTTTTTTCAGTTGTAGGACGCAATACCGATGGAATTTATTAATCGCGCGTGAGTTGTTATAATACTAATGGCCATACGTTTTTATCTATTGTCGGTATATATAAATGACTTTTGAAACGCCGAAAATCTTTTCACATTATTTTTGGCCCATGCCTTCAGTGTTCGAATACAATAATAATAATAATAATAATATTGTTATTATTTTACACGTTTTGCCAATTGGTTTGAAAAATCCGACAAAGAAATATTTAAAAAACAAAAGCATTTATACTCGGTCAAAAATAAAACAAAAAATCGTATTTCCAAAAATTTGTTTTTGGTCGAAATTCTGAATTTCAAACGTGACTATGGTCGTTCGTATGAACGACTTGGGTAATTATCTTTGTTTCGAATTTTCGAGTCATTTTACAAAAATCAAAAAAACAAAATGCGAGCCATCCACATAAATCGAATGGTAAACTGGTTATAAACTAGGCGGGTATTTAAAACGACCTGGAATATATTTGTTTAAACTTATATCGTGTGTCTAAATAATGTACACAAGTTTCGAGTGTCTACGAATTTACTAAACTACAAAAAAATAATCAATCAATTTTGACTAAAATATTTTTGAAGAGCTTAATTTTTTTTTTTATTTTGATCATATTATACTACAGGGAATTAAAATAGAAAAATACATGTACGACTCTCCCAGGTAGAGTTTTTTCTACGTCAGTGGTTGTAATAATAACATTAATATTATAAACTGCTTCGTTGAAATTCATCTAGTAACTATAAGATAATTTTAATAACTGTAGTCAATTATGTAGGCATTATTATTGGCATCATATCATAAATTATTAACCCATTTTATACACGAATAATTAGAAACTATCGATAAAAATGTATTACGTAATTCGTTTGGCAGAACTGCATATGAAATAAAGAGAAAAACAAAAAAAAAATCACTTTAACGGTCGAGGCGGACGTAATTCTACAATCACAGGAATCGGTTATTGCTTGCAATATATATTAAAATTATTTATTATTTTTTGTCGGTATAGTTACGAGATCTAATGTAGTAAAGTTATTCGTATTCAGAATTTATCGCTCGTATAAAACGCGGTATTTTATCTTTTATATTTGATTATTATATTTTCGATGTGCCCAGTTTATTGGGCTTATAGAAAAATATTCGGTTTTACATAATCTCATTATACTGCGTACCGAACGTACCTATGTAGAAAAAATATATATATAATAAATATTAACTTTCTATACCCATAATAAAGCCGATAAAGCGTTATAATGTAAACGTATTCGACTAATATTCTTTGATTTAGACCATTAGACGGGTATAGTGGATTGAATAAATTATAGTCACTCGGCAGACGTAAAATTTCCATTATCGCCGTGGGAAAAACAACCAACAACCACTCCGAACTCGCCGTAGGCATATAGAGGTACGCCTTGATTAATCGTAGAAACGATTGTACCGTAAAATATGTCCGTATATTCAGATTGTGTACGTAGCGACGAAAAACGATTATAGTTTTAATGAGATGCGAGTTTTAAAAAAAAAAAAAAAAAAAACTGACATCAAAAATGACGATAAATTACGGTTTTTTTTTTTTTTTTTTCTGTTAATATCTCGGGTAACCATTCAATTGCGGGTTAAAAGAAGTGGACAAAAACACAACTAATACAATACAACTATACCCGCGAAGCTGCTAAGATCTAGATCGTCATCGAGAGATTTGAAGATCGACAATTGTATATCACAGTGTCAAGCGCCCAGCGAAAGAAAATCGATAGTCTGGGAGAAAAAACTTCAAAGAAAGATCTAATTAGATATGGACCGGTAAAGAATACCAATGGCAACAAGTGGAGAGTAAGGACAAATAACAAACTAGAATGATAATGGGACAAAAAAAAAAAAAACCAGCAGGAAGGAGGCCACTAGGGAAATTTCGTATATGGGATGGGAAGATGTGGTGGAAAAAAAAACGTATCCGTAATCCTTGGGTGGAGGCCTCGGAATGGAAAGAATGCGCAGAGTGGACCGCTTCTAGCGGCTGTTTAGCCGAATAAAAAGAAAAAGGAAAATACGTTATAACCTTACCGGTAAACCAGTAACCCGGTCAGAATCGTTTTTTCGATAGCAATGATTTATCGTTACTCTCGGTACACACGTTTTGGACTGTAACAATTACCAAAAAAATATTAACGAAGAGCGAGTGGCCTACTCACGGCGCGATGTACGCCCGGTTTTTATTTTTTTTATTTTTTTTTGTCATCAGTACCATTGGGTCGTTCGCAAACAATGTATTGACTAACCACCACGCATTACCTCTGAACGTTTCTAATAAAATTATCGTCAACTACACGGTACGCCGGCAATAGGAAGTGGTATCGAAAATTACGTTGGTATGCGGCACACGGTTTTAGAAGGTAAAACATAGAATCTTTATTATATTGGGTTATTAACGGACCGCGATAATCGAACACACGAATAAAATATTCGTATATATTGCGTAATAATGAAATTTAAACGAATACCACACACATTTAATAATTATTATCGCCAGTACGTTTTACGTGTTCGTTAACCTCTCGCACCGGCCACCGATTCCATAATAGTAAAATATATAATGCACTTTTGTATGCGGTTTAATCTAACTTACGACCGGCTTAGTGTTTTTATATATATATATATATATATACCATGCGAGATTATCAAATAAAAAAAAAAAAAATCTCTCTCTCTCGGGATTTCGTTAAAATCGTAATTAGTATGCAACGATTCGTTTCGTTCATTTTTTTTTTACATTTTTTTTTTTTTCTCATCCACATAGTAGGCATCTCGTATATTTTATAACATTTTATTACCGTCTCTACTCGTAGTGTTTTATTATTATTATTATCGATTCGGCCGTGGTGGCTTTCCAGTTTTTTTTATATATATATGGCTAAGGTTTAGTGCCTTCATATCACGTCCCCTAAAAATTAACATAAAACTCGTTTGTAGTAATCCCATTACATCAACTTTAAATTAAAAAATGTAAAGACAAAAAAAAAAAACTAGTATTTCTATACGTAGTAGGCAATCAATTCAAAAATAGTGTGACGGTTTATAAAATATATGTATATATATATATATATATATAGTTATAGAAGATAAAATATACAGTAATAATTTTTTATTTAAATATATGTATATATATTAAAAAACAAAAAAAAATAATAATATTTTCTCTAAAACTCGACTTTCTAAAATATGCGCCCGGATTAAATATGTAAGTATTAAACCAGAATGGAAAAGTGGTTTTTATTTATTTATTTATTTATTTTTTTTTTTCCCCAAACGTAATTTACATAAATATTAAACATACTCACAGCGACTATCCGATTACGAAATATTTAAAACGCAGTGTGGTGCCTACGAAATGCATCTCTATAATATTATAATAACGTTAGTTTGTGTTGGACTACGATAATATTTTGTCGTATTCTTTTTGTTGTTGTTGTTGTTGTCGGGACGCATTTTTTTTTTTTTCATTCAAATAAAATATAAATTATATAATATATTTTTTTATACATGTATATATATATATATATATATATATATATATATATATATATATACGTATATTTTCGCTGAACGAGAGAAGAGTGGAGTTTTTATACATTTGTATTATACAATAGCCCAATAATTATACGGACTCGATATTATTTATTCTCCCGTTACGAACAACCGATTATTCGTCAAACACACGACTGTAATTTCCAACATGAACATCCGCACAGTGGTCTGAATCGTAAAATTAGTTTGTATTAATTTATATCTCCTAAACTTTAACTCGGAAAAATAAAAAAAAATTAATAAAATCGTATACTTTTTGATTTCGATCAATTCAGATTTTGTGCCAGTTCCCAAATAAGGCTATTAGTGGCATAAGTGGCTTATTCCGGGATTGAAATAAGGTCGTGAGAGTTTTATTTTTTTTTTTTTTAATAACCACAAATTTGTAATTTTTACACCGACGTATGTAGTTTCAAGTTATTTAATATTTATAAATATGTAATTGTATTGTCTCAAGGCATTCGTTACAGATTATTCATGAGTTTTATAAATTTGGTCATCAATTAGGGAAAGCCCTTTTGTCATTTTTATAAGTTGTTATTACTTAAATTTGACTCGTATTACTTATACGATTAATATTTAGGTTTTTTTTATTAATTGGTTTTTTAGAGTATACGGGCCGTGCTAGTTAATTACATGATTTTTAATAAACATATTTTTTTAATTCGGTACTAATCATTAATACTTATTGAAGAAAACGACGCGTACGCAGTATTCGTATATTCCGAATTGTCCGAATACCGGTCTATATATTTTTTAATAAATATCAATTAATTCGAGTTTAGGTTTTTAATAGAATTCTCGAGTGGTGAAAAACCTTTGATCGTTTTTTAGTTCTCACTGTACAGTCCGAAAAGTCCATAAACGGACGTCCAGCTTAACCAGTTTTTTACTGGCATATTAAATTCAAATCGGTGCTTCAAAAGGATGCTCGGTTATTAGATTTGTAGAATATTTTTGGCGAATTTTTCGATAAATTATTTCATCGGATTTTTACACTCGTGCGGCGAAATATTTCAAAACCACGAATCGTACAAATGTCGTGTGCATTAAACGCATTTTTTTCGAACGCCACTATTCGCTGCTATATATGCAATACGCACAATCATAATATCGTTAGAAGCGACGCGTAGGTCATTTATATTAATTTTATTCAATCGGAAGGTAAGATTATGAGAATAACGGAATTCGTGCGATCTCCGCGGTACGATTCTATAAATCTCGTACGTGTAATATAACAATAATAGGAATGCATTGGAAAATACGATAGGAAAAAATTTCTATAATTTCAACGGGCAAACACACAAAACGGGTACGGATTATATTTATTACATAATTATGTTGAATAACGGGAAATGTACGACGAATTTTACAGTTTCAAGCATAAAATCTAGGAACGCAAATTAAATTTAGTCAACGTTGTAACTGACAACGTTTTGTGTGTGCACAATACATCGATATTGTTTCGGTTGAAAATCCGAAACGCCGTAAAATCGAATTTTCATGTTTCGATTATACCCGGAGTATTATTATTAATACATACTGTACAGTACGGTCAACGTCTATAGTGTAATTCGAAAACAAAAAAAAAAAAATTGAAAGTACCGAACGAACGTTTTTTTTTTTTTTTTTTTTTTTTTTTTTTTTACAATGAATGCTTTGTATGCCGTTCTCGATTTTATTTGCACGATAATATCGTGTTGCTGTCGTAAATATATGCAAATTTTCCTTGTTGAACTTGATCAATCGATTTTATTTAGACAGTTGGGATTGTATTGTTTTAAAATAAAATTGAAAGTTTTCACAGTTTTTTAAAACGCAAACTAAATTTTCGACTCGGACTGCTGTGAGCCGTCGCTGAAAACGCGTAAGTATTTATTATATATTTTAAACTATAATGAATAGTATTATAACAGTAAATATAGAAATATTAAAACACTTTAGTCCCGAGATGTTCTTAAAACGGACCGAGTTAGAATTGTACAAAGCATTAATAAGACCAATGCCGGGGGGGGGAGGGGGAGACCCGAAAATCCTGTGGTCCCTGAGAGAAGTTTTGAGTGCCACCCCCACCAAAGAAAACTCCAATCGGCAGATAAAGGTTTTTCATTGTAAAATATACTTAAGTGTACCAACGACAAATTTTATTTATGAAAATATATAAATATTGTGTTACTTATGAAACATATGAACGGCACATGGAATTTGAATTTAAAATACAAACTCGTATGGTATAGGTGGGCTGAAATCCCTGTTTTCGGTATTAATATTTTTAGACGACATTCAGTTGGATGAGTTAAGAGTGGGAATTTTTCAGACCCTACCTCTCCATGATTTTCGTCTTCCAGACGGTCCTGCGGAAAGCGTTAAAATAGAGATAAGAATGAGAGTGATATAAAACTATGTACGAGTATACCCAGGGACGGAGTGAGAACCAAATTTAGAACGGGAAATTGAAGTTTATCCAGGCCACCTAACTTTTTATACCAACGAAATCCCGGCGGTACGCTTTATTTGACGTTTTTTTATTTTTATTTTTTCTAGATTCTCAACATTTATCTATAAAAAAAAATCATATCGTGTATTTATTATTATTGTTATAATCGCAAGAAAATTTTAGGTCGAACATTTGATTACGGGTATATAGAGCGTGTGCCCCTATGAATTTTAAAAACCGTTATCTTGTCCTGGGTCTGTAGTATATCGTGTGTATATCTTTGACAAATCTCTGTTAAAAATTGTTTAAGTCAATTTTTATTTCTACTCCTTTAAACGGAGGCCATCTGGCCACCGGATCACGATATACGATTCGGACCACCCGGAAAATTTCTATTTCCAGACCGGCCACTCCACCCTTGTATATCACCAATCGCCGGTTCAAAATTATTATTATTATTTTGTTTTATGATTCGAACCAGCGTGTTACATTAATAGTATTACTGTGGTGGCATAATGGTAATGGTATACGGACATTGACAATATATTATTGTCGGGCTCACGCGCACGAAAACAAGTGTTCAAATGTACACAATAAAATGTTGGTCGCACGTATGCTGGAAACGTGCGTACCGTATCATAATAATGGAAATTATTGTTCCTCGATTTGAATAATGTAAAAAAAAAAAAAAAAAAAAAAAAATATGACGTGAAATAAACAGACGAATAATTAAAATGGGCGTTAATTGTATGCGACGAATATATTACAAAGCCGTATACTTATAAATCGACAGATGTTATTTTAAATTATTCTCTTATATAATAATAATTTTTTTTTTTTTTTTTTAAAAATACCATAAGGTAAATTATATTATTATTCGTTACCCCTCAAAAAAATACCTTATAGCTATTATACTGCAACCGCAATGTGTTGCGTACATTATGTTCGTAACAAAAAATTTCCTTTTTTTTTTATTTATATATATATATTTTTTTTTCAAGTTCATTATCAAAAACACGAATATGTTTATACGTGTAAATATAATATAGGTACACGCACACGTGCATACGTATATATTTATTTATTTTAGTTTTTTCATTTTTCATCGCGTCCGGTATGTTTGAACGGAGAAAAATATGCGTATATTTTATTCGGCCGACTCGACGGGTACCGTCGGAGACCGTGACGTCGTGAACGTGTCGTACTAACATTTGTTCGTAATTTTATTACAACAGCGAATTTGGTTGGTTTTAGACGTACTTAAACTGATCGAATATTATAAAACGTTAGGAAAAAAACAAAAAAAAAATATTATAATTCAAACGGCTTACGCAAACCGTAGAATTTCTTAGGATAAATATAGCTAATACGAACTATAACCCACCCCCCGTCTCACCAACGTAAATGTCCGAGAGAAAAAAAAACGTATTTAAACAACCGTTATTATATTATATAAAACGTTCATTCTTGTTTCATTGAACACAGGAAACGAACCACAAAGTATAGACAAGTTATCGATATAATAAATTTTAATTTAAAAAAAAAAAACACGTTTAATTAAGCCGATAACGAATGTATATTTTTATCGGATAATGACGTATAAAAGAAAATATAATGAAATATATATATTTTTTTTTTTTTTTTTTTAAAGAGCACGTACGCATAAAATACATAATTAAAAACGAGATGTAAATGACGTTAATATCATAAGATCACAGCTCGAGTTCAACAATACGATTAACAAATCAAAGGCAACTGAAACATTTTAAACACGGTCGAACAATTGTAAACCGATAGTTATACATTTCAACATGTGTATCGGTTTTGTTTTTGATTTATTTGTTTTATTCAGTAGTTTTTAGTTACGACTAAAAGTCACCGATTGTTTTTCGATGCCTGTGCCTCGATCAAATTTGACGGTCAAAGTCGTAATACTTTAAATGTTTAAAAACTGTACAACGTAGAGTGTTTGAAGTAATAACTTATAACAATCTTTATTACTAAATTGAGGCAGTAGTAAGTGCGTATGGGAAATTGTCGGGCTTCTCACAGAAAATAATATTTTACACGCCACTGCGATGGATTGTTTATTTATTTATTTATTTATTTATTTAACAAAACAGACGAAATCCAATTAAAAAAATGACAGACACAATTTACATAATATTATATATAATGAACAATACAACTAACATATAGAAAAAGATAGGAATCAATGTTTGCAAAACGAGAGAGATGGTGATCACGGGGTTATTTAAAAGGAAATTGGAAGGATGACTACGAAGGATGTGCAAAGGAACTGGTGAACGTGTGTGGCGGCGCGGAGGAAAGCGGAAATTAATTTCCTCGGGCCACCAAGGCCAATTGATTTGTTATTTTCATATAATAAGAATTTGAGAAGGAAGAGACGGTTCGACAGACGCCTTCGATCGGAAATGCTCGGAAAGAATAACGTGAGCAGGACAGGCGGACAATCGTCTGCAGCGAGGGATGCAAAGAACACGAATCGTCCGGAAATACTTTCGTGTCAAACTTGTATTATGGGCTATGACAATAAGTTTCAGACGAAAACCCTAGCCCCCGCGGGGTATTTACTCCGGAAATTTTTGCAAGCGAATAATTATTTAGATGACATACAGATGACATAACCGGAGATAACGCGGTAACAATAAGCAGTATCTATTCTATACTGATAAGACAAAAAGTCTATTTAACTGTCTGTCTGCCGGTCAGAATGGGACAGAATGCGACTTCTTGTAGGCGTAGAGTTCTGAAATTTCGATCATAAGTAGTTTTTGCCCTCCAATTAATTGCCTGTCTAAAAAACAGAATTTTAACATTTTAATTAAGGTTTTTTTTTTTTTTATTTATTAACACATTTTCGGCGCCGTAAAAGACAAAATAATACGCGTAAATTTCTGAAATGACGGGATTCCGCAGTTTATATACAGCTAGTAATATCCTCGATTAATATTCAAAGGACCGCGACTTGGCCGAGTTCGTCTTATGATTAGACGAATTTAGCGTTTGTCGTGAAGCTGGAATGATTTTTTTCGTTTTTGAACTTTGTGTATTTGTCATTTAATTCTGGGATTTCGACAACGGTCTACGCGTTTTCTGATAGTTGTTGACCCTCGTTTTTAAACACGCCAGAACAATGTTCTGCCGGGCTTCAGTGTTCCGGTCAAGTTTGTAGGAAAATGAATGAGTTACCAGTCGCGTAACTCAAAGACCACAAATCTCGCATCGCTTAGAGGGCCCACGATAATTTGAGGTCTTTGCGTAATACTCCCTAAATTTTAAGGCCTAAAATTGAACTCAAAGAAGAAAAAAAATATTAAATAATTAAATTAAATTAATTTTAATCTACGTCTATAACAATTGTTGTATGTATGTCGTTACAGTAAATATGTTTAATAAATTGTAATTCAAAAAAAATTATATACATTGGTTTAATGCTTTGAAATTAACTTTAAATAAGTTGAGTGTCTTACATCCAGTTTACGGTTTACTTAAGCTATATTTTGGGGACCGATTTTTTTTATTTTTGCGAGGGGGGGCTCAACTTCTTATTTTAGACTAGTGGCGTATACGCAAGTGAGCCATCTCCAGTGGCGTAGCTTTCATAGGAAAAAGCGGGGTTCTTGGGTTTTTTGACAAAACTACTTCCTTAAAATAATTGAAAACGTTGATGTAAATTTATCTAATAGTGAATGTTCCAAACCATACGCGTTAAACCCAGTCAATATCAGTATTAAAATAGAAAAAAAAAAATTTCCACAATATGCTATGCGCGGCCACCGCGGTCCGCGATTAAAAACGGCCGAAATAACTATTGCCGTGCATATTATTGTATTTTCGAGTATATTATAATAGAATATTATCGAACACAGTGTCTATCAAAAACTATCTAAGAAATAGTATCGGACAAGAACGACTTAAATATTTACCGTAGAATGCAATTGAAAGAAAGGCTGTTTAAAAATTGGATTTAAGTGAAGTGATAGATCAAGTGAATTTGCTAATATTAAAGCACGTAAAAAACTGTATTGGATATGTATAAATTATGATAATTTTAATAATCTAAATTAAATAATGGGCAATAGTAATTATATACTGACAATAATCATTTTTATAGTAATAAACCGGACTCCTTTTTACTTTGTATATTTATTAATTATCTGTTAGTTATTTTCATTTATAGTTCCGTGGTATTCACATTTGAAAGAACAATATTACGCGTATATTTTTAATTTTAATAAAGATAATATAAATTAGTGGGCATAGTTTACTTACTGTCCCGGGGCCCTTTCCTATCTAGCTACGCCACCGGCCGTTTCACTCGTCTCTCGCGTAGTCATACCGACGCACACGAATTTGATTGGGAAAATGGCGTGTAATCAACGGACGGTTTTTTTGTAAACGATTGAAATTGACAGGGTTGCCGAGATTTTCGAAGAAATTATTTGTTTTGAAATTTTAAAAAGTTATTAAATTTAAATTTCGGCGTAGGGGTAATTAGAGGGTCGACAATACTATCGCGGTCTAATCGTATTATCGACGGAATCGGTAATATTTTCTCGTGGGTTAGGTTAAGTTTAAAATATTCGGATTCGAGCGTTTCCGCCTGCGGTAATAGCGCCGCGCATAAAATTAAAAAACGTCTCGTCGTGTTCGTAGGACTGCATATTATAGCCATATACGTTTATAACGCGGCTACACACCGGCAGCGGTGAACCGTACATAAATTCCCATAGACAAGAGAGAATCGATAAACAATAAAAAAAAAAAATAGAAAAAAAAAAAAAACCACCGTACAATTCGGTTATACACTCGTATACGACCTGTATTATTATGTTTGACCGCCATTGCCCCGCAGCAGAGTTCGCCGCCGTCGGGCGCGACGAATTCGATGTTTTGTTACACTTGTTATATCCGTTCGCGGTCTCAGCCGACGGTTGCCTGTTATAATATTATTATTTTTTAACAATGCGCGAGACAAAAAAAAAAAATCTAACGATTAGACGATTTATTTATTTATTTTTTTTTTTTTAAATTGGATTTACACTACTTTAATGTCCGTAAACGTTTATAGTTTTCGGCCGCCGGAAGACTTTTTCCGCGATAATGCACACGCAGCAAATTACGCAGTATTCGGAATAAAAGAAAAACCCGGGGATGATAAACGGACGGAAAAAAACATTTCCCGCCTACCCGTATTTTAGATTTTTCAGAACGTAATTTTTAATTTATTTTTTTTTTTTCATTTTGCTCGGTCGTCGACCGTCGATATTTGGCCGATTTTAACATTTAGTACGGTCCGTTTGTCAGACGATGGTAATTTTAGGACGGGAAAATAATCTTCTTTCGGTCAGTGGCGGCTATACTTGACGTTCAATGGGGGGAACGTGTGAAAATAGTAAATCACAAAACCACTACACCGTGTTAAAATAACTAAAACTAGTAAAAAGACGTTTCTAGAGAATTGTTTTAAAAATTGTACATAAAAAAAAAAATCGGGTTTGGACGAGTATTTTTTATATATAATCAGAAATAGATTGCGAAAAATACTGGAAGTTTTTCAATGTACCAATTTTACCTAGAAAAAGTAATTACTGAAATATTTTTTACATTTTATTTCAATTAATTTAAATTAGTAAATTGCAATAGAGAATTACTAATAATTGTTTATTAGTCTTCTATGGGTACAAATAGAAAATTAATAACATTAATAACCTCGAATATAATGATTACTGTTAAAATTTCATTAAAAACAGATTATCCGTAAGTATTTAATTTTAACATCCCGTAACTAGGGTCAGTTTTGCAATTAAAAAAAAACTTTGTATACAAAAACTGTTTGATTAAAATGACTCTATCCGAATCTATAGATTCTGTATCTAAAAAATAGTTTTGTCGTTGGAAATAAAGTCAGTTGTATAGCGCATGCGCCTACCGAAAGGATTTAAAATTTGAAATCTATCTTAAAATGTACATTTCAGTACACCTTATCCGAAACCCCCATTTCAATTCTAAGGTCATTCAGCGAAAATATTAAGTGGTATCTCGTATCTTGAACACACCGTATACTCGTATATACCGCAATTAGTATTGTTCGAACATCAACACTAAACACTAAAACCGTTTTGAACACAATATGTATCATGTAAAATAATATTGGTGTTTTCTTAAATTCCCCATATACCATAATACCTAACGGAAACCGATAGCTTTTGTGTTCACCATTTTTTTTTTCGGTTTTCTTCAAATGTATAGACAAGTAAAAAACAATTTTTAAAAATCAAACATTGATCTACAAGTAGAAAAAATGTTCACTGGAGACCCCCTCCAATGATGTTGATGATCGAAGCAAGATTTCTGGTCAAACAGTTATTTACAGGCAGAAAAAAAGCATACATCAAAGTAAAACCAATGCATTCTTGGCTTACCTTGGTTAGGTATATTTTTTAAATATTTTTTTTTTTAAATTTGTTTGTCTTAGGTGCTCATGGAATGGGTTCGTGGTGCCCCGAGGGTTCGGATAGGACATTATTATAGTTCGAACATCAAACACTAAACGCTAAAACCGTTTTAAACACAATATGTATCGTGTAAAATAATATCGGTAGTTTCTTAAATTCCCCATACACCATAATACCTGCCTGACCTATATTATAAATTAATCTATGATAATAGTGAATAGAGTACAATCGAGTAATAATTTCTGCCGCTTACGGTTTAATGTTTGAAGTATTTCACAAAATTGCGAAATTTTGGTTATATTTTAATATTATTAATTCGGCTTTATCTTATATAATTATATAAAAGACAGCGTAATTATTTTATTATTTTTTTTACATTTTTACACAATTCAAAATTCGAGGGTAGGACGTTCCGCGTCGGGTTTAATTCGGCCCGATAAACGCGGAACGTGGGTTAACCGAGATAGGGACACGGACACGGGGCGGTATAGTACAACTATAGTGATAAGGATGAAAAAAAAAAAAAGAAAATCAGTTTTTATTGTTAACTAACGAAACATTGGGGAAAACGTTATTTTGGGAGGGTTAATATTACAACCGTGCGGAACATTTATAATAGTTGTTTTAAAATTATTGTGTAACGTAATAAATTATATTAATTGTGGTGCACGACCGATAAAACCACCGTGATCGCAATACGTAACGACAAATTAGCATTTGTCATTTTATTCGGCGGCCGACACAGTCGAAAAACCCGAAAAACCTTAGCCAATTTTAACCCGTATGAGATGGGCTTATATCTGTATATATTGTGTACTGTTACAATTTATTACAAAATTATCAGACAAAAGATGTTTCTCGATGAACGATAATAAAGAATAATATCTGCTAAAAATACCGGGGAATTTCTCACCGGGATTTCAATTTTGGCTCTAAATATTTGGGCGCCTATGTGGGATGAGGTGGAATTCACCACCACCCGAAAATATTAACTTATAAATTATAAAAAATGTATTGACAACTTTTCAATTTACGACCATATTGAATAAACTTTATTTGTTTGGTCTTGCCTCCACTCTGAGCGCCCTTGGCTCTATTCCCGAGGATATATTTACGGTCGTTCGGATTTTGTAGAGGTTTTTTTTTCTTTTGTTCCTTTCGTTTTACAACGTCTTTATAAACCCGTAAATTTATTTCGTAGTTTACTTGACCGTGGACTCCGGGTAGTAACAACCGCGTTTCGTTTACAGTCATTTATCGTCGCTTTCAAGATTTAAACTACAAAATCGCCCTACGAGTCTTATATATATATACAATAAGGTACTTTTTCGACATTCCCGTTTTCCACCTCATAAACAGCGTCCTTTAATATTACACGGTATATAAATATACATATATATATATTGTAATATCGTTTACGAGAGGGACAAAGTAAAAATGTTTACCGCCCGTGTCGGTAATTTATTATTATTATTTTTTTTTTTTTCTCTACATTTCACTTTGACTCGAGTAGAATCCATTAGGTAACCTAATATAATATAAAACGTCCATAGTAATATACTGAAAAAAGTGGCCAGACAAAGGTGAACTCCGTCATGCTATAAAAAAAAAAAAAAACAAAAAAACTAAAAAAAAAAACAAAAAAACTAAAAAAAAAAAGAACCGTTTCCATCAGTTGTCCCGTATAATATTGTCGTTTGCGATTTTTCTATTTTACTAGAACCATCCGAGTATTGATAATTCGTAATATCTATAATGATGAATTTTCGTTTGATTTCGCGTATAGGAAAAAAAAATCCTCAATCGAATTTCTATCGCAATCTCCGTTGGGAACTATAGACGGCGAACGTTCTCTCGTCTTTTACGGTTAATTTGTCACGGTCGAGCCGTTGTTATTATTATTTTATTATCCGCGAGAGAGTTGTACCCGAAACACGTCAACCGTATAAAAAAAGTATACAACAGTACCTTTTCAAATATTTATTGAAAAAAAAAAAAAAAAAACCAATTTAGAAACCATGTGTATTATTTAATTTTTTTTTTCCCCTCTCTTTTCCAAACGCCGTGACGTTGATTAAAGTTTAAATATTTTCGTACTGTGCTGAATATATTTACAACTTTTGCGCCCTGCGGTTGCAAATACATCGCGTATTGTGAAAAAGTTTAGCGCCCCTAACCACGCAGACCTAGCCCTTGAAATCATTATTAAAAGGAAACTTTAACAAAACGTTCGGAATTGCCCGCGAAACAATTACCTTTTAACGGGTAAAAAAAAAAAAAATGACAAACATTTACGAACAGTAAGTAAATCGTGTTTTTCGTGAGACCCTTTATGCGCCGTATTAAACGATTTCTGTCAAATATTTTAGTATTATTAAATAAAAAAAATGTAGACGTGACCGACACCGCTAGCTAGCCGATAACGGGACAAAGGCCGGACGTTTAATTCGAAAAATAATAACGAAAATGGCGTATGGCGAACGGGAAAAAAAAAGATAGAAAAAAAATATATTCCTATGACACATATAAATATACCGAAATCGAACTGTTATATTATACGCCTTATCGGAGAAAATAAACCGACGCTGGTCAGACAGACGTAATAATAAAAATGTAATATTATATATCGTTTATAACTTATCGGGATTAAATAGACAAAAAAAAAAAAAAAAACAACAACAACGGAATAAATAATAAAAAAAACCGTGTGTGTCTAATACTGCTGTCTAGTAAAGTCGACGAGACATCAGATAACGACGCTTGATAACACAATAACATTATAACGGCGGGAATAAAAAGTGAAACATTCCACTTGTCGCCGGTGTCCATTAATCGTCGTTAATACGTCGTAATTGTCTCGCCCGAAACATTTTCTCGAGTACTACTCGTAATACAAGAATATTATTATCAGTATAAAACAAAATTTACAAAAAAAAAAAAAATATAAAAGAAATTCTCTGGGGATTTATTATTCTGGAACACGGGCCGGCGCAAACACGCGGGCCGCGCGACCGTTTTACACGTTCCGCGAGTAGAGTTGATATTTACAATATTATTTGTATGAATATTGAAAATATAAAATGCTAAACAAAACATATATCTACCGTGTATGGGCTCTATTGAAATATCGAAAAAAATATATATAATAATAAAAAAAATTATATATATATGCTTCGCTCGAACGCTTTTATAAATACGAAGAGATTCTTTATCGAAAATCAAACCTACCAATCAATAAATCGATCGATGCTATTCAGACTTGCTTCAAATAAAAACACCGACAGTAGTGGTTTTTTGTTGGATGTTGGACCAAAGTCGCCGCATTGACGAGAGGTCATTTTTTTGATTTTCCTTAGTAGTTTTTTTAATCGTGAAATATTTACGCAATAGCAATTTGTTTTTTTTTGTAGTTCAGTTAAAAATAATCGTAGATTCACCGGATATTATTCTTTTCTAGACATGGTGAAATGTTCAAAACAAAATACCTTTGTTCAAGTTACATATATCATCTAGATGTTCACCAAATCGTCGACGTTTTTTTTTTTAAATTTTTATTCGGTTTTTTGTGAATTTAATATTTTCGACTTCTCAAAAACGCTACAAATATCAAAAACCCGTAGGCACATATTTTATTTATAGGTTTTTAAAGTGCAGAATTTGACGAAAACCGTAACTTCGCTCAAAATCGCATATCGTTGCGTATAGACAGATGAATTATCTAAATTCGTTTCTATGCGCTACATTATCAGTGGCCTACTTTTTAAATTGTATAATTTTGACGTGCTTTATTATTATGAAAACCTTATTTTGTAAACATCCCGTTAAATTAACACGTACACAGTTATGAACATAAATATAATAAATTCGATACGACTAATAAATTTTCATTTGAAATAAAATAATCTAGTATGTTCAATGAGTCCGTGAACAAATTAAATTTAATTTGTTGGCCCTTGACGCCAAAAACGTTGTTCCTGAACAACGTTTCTTTTCCACCCATTACCACAAGTTTAAATTTATAATTTGATTTTTTTTTATATTCTGAGCGAAGCTATTGTTTGTTTCGGTTTTTCCGTCCTTGGACAATTATCCTATCAGACATCCTGCTCCGATTTTTAAGTGTAGCACCATTTCATTTTTTGATTTTTGTTGTAGTTTTCTTAATAATTTGGAAAATCAGGAAAAAAAAAACGTTGGAAAAATGGGAAACTTTACAGCAATGGTTTTACTATTTCCAATTTAGTTTTTTAAAACTTTGTTAACAATTATCCTTCGGGTAGGGAAAAAAATGAAATTTTTACAAAATATTAATATTAGGCCTTTCTAGGCGTAGTCATAATTTTCAAACGTCCCTATCATTTATTTATGGGCGTTTTAAGTTTTTTTTTCGAACTAATTATACTGTTTTGGCAGAATAGAAATGCACGAAAATTTGACACAAGGTTCACCATAAATTTTATACTTGATGATGAAAAAGAAAAAAATTGAGGGCAATGTAATAATTCTGTTTTATAAACGTCACGTGTAAATTTTGATGAAAATTCAAAACATTTCGAAACTGAACTTCGTTTTTCGTCAGCAATAATTTATCTTTACATATGGACATAAATTAAATTCCTCTCTGTGATATCCTACCATCCCGACTGCGGAGTATGTCGGTCTTTCTTTCTTTCTTTCTTTTTTTTTTTTTTTTTTTTAATAACATAGACGTAATTATTTTTTATTTATTTTTTTTTTTATCGTTTGACGCGTCCGACGGTGTCTAACGGGTCTCACGAAATATCAAAACCCGCGGGGATGACGATAAACTCGTGAGTATATATATATATATTGCGTTTTGATGTAGACACGGATAATCCGGTCATTATACCGGATTTAATACTGACGGCTCGGCGAGAAACGAGTTCTGGTCTAGCCACTATGCCGGGACAAAGAAATCGGATTTCGGTGATGTTGGTTACGAATATTTTATCTGTATTTTCTATACCGTATAATAACACTGCGATACAATAATAATATAATTATGGACGCGGGGCAAATATTCTATGCCGACGGAAATTCCGCAGACGGCATACCGGCGGCGGCCGGTTACATATTATTATACGGTAAATAAAAATCGAAAAACCCGTTCGAATGCGATAATAGCGTAGGAAAAAAAAAAAATAACCTATTCAAATTAAAAATCGTACTTAATGGATAAAAACGCATTACACGGTTGGCCCACGGTCGTAGATGGGAAATTGTCTAGTCGACCAGCATACGTATCACGGTAATTTTTGCGCATTTTCATATCTACAATATTAACAAAATAAATACAATGCATTATATACAAAACAAATTACAATTTATCGTATTTTAAACGGATTTTATCGTAAACTAAGTTTTAAAACGCTAATAAAAATAAATTACAATATTTGTATCCATATGAAATGGAAAGAATTCGTCAAATTCGATTAACTATTGTAATAGCTCGAGAAACGGAAACAGAATAATTTCAAAATTGCACCGCGTTTATAGAAGTTTTTCTATTATAAGAATTCGGTGAAAGTTTCAGCAGGTATCTTAAAATATTTTTCTACTAAAACACAATAAAATCTTCGTAAATTTCCTCCTCCCCCCCCCTCCCAACGGTTATTCTCAAATATAAATAAAACTACGACGAAAATCAAAAAAAATGACTCCATTCCACCGACTAGATCAAAAATTCATTTGAGGAAAAATGCTGCGCTTGAAATTCGGAACAACATTTCTGGAAAACGAGTGGTGTACAGACGGCTAAAAAAAAATAAAAAAAAACTACACAAACACACAATGCGAGTTCAGTGAAAACGTGTGTCCGGGTGCATATTTCTCGTGTTACGCGATTATAAGCGTACGACGAAGGGTACGTAAGACGGAGGTAAAAGTGCCATAGGTGAAACAAAATCGATTGTAACGAAAAACTGGTGGCGACGCAAACAATTCCCGTAGGTTTTCCATCGTTATTATGTCGGTTTGTTCGAGAGGTGTTATTATAAACTCGAACGTTACCTATATTGTAGGATTTGTTTTAAAAAAAAAAAACCTACACCAAGGAACGCGTGGAAAGAGAAAGAAGGAAGAAGATAGTGAGCGAAGAAAGAATAAAGGTCATTCGTTCCGGTTGATACGGGCACGATAGTCGACAAAACGGTCATGTCGTCGTTGTATTATATTTTACACTCGTACATTGTAGTGCGCCGCAGCGTGCAAACGTTCAGCGTAGTGCACCGAGATACGTAAAATAATAATAATAATAATAATATTATTTAGTAGCAGTCCGGACACATTGTGGCACGTTGTTCGAATATAGGTAAAAGGAAAAAAAAAAAAAAAAAAAACAGGAAAAAAACCGACATACTTCATTGCACCGGTTTGATGGTAGAAAGTCGGCGCGTAGAAATCGTAGGTCAAAATCGATTTAGTTTATCGATCCGCTGTACGCGACGACGATAAAAAAAAAAAATCTTTTTTCTACTTAAACCGTCGCGTACGAAAAACGATTCTAAGCGTACGGCTAACGAAAACGACTCGAAATCTTTTTTTTTATTTTGTTGTCCGGTAGTTATTCTAGCGGCAGTGTTCGAATAATTGATTCTGAAATTGACGACAAATTGGATAAATAATTCGGTATTAATTTTATAGTAATTTTTATCAGCCATTAAAAAATATACGCTGTTCCAAAAAAATTCCGAAAACTAAAAAATTTCATTATGCTATAATAATAATACAAATTTAATTCATCGATTCCAAAAGACACGCAGATTAAATTACAAACAAATTAATTGATTAAATAAAAAAAATCTAATTAATGGTTTTTTCAAAATACACAACACTAAATCAGTGTTTCCCAACCTAGGGGAAGTGGAAACATTTCAGGTAGACGCAAACAATCACCATGGAATAAAATTTGTATTTATTAAATTATTTTTATTTTACATAAACGGGTGAAAAATATCAAAAATGATTTCATTATATTATTATATTATTTACAATTATTTATATTTTTCAATTATTATTTTCAATAAAAAAAAAAAAAAAAAAAAAGAAATAATAGTCATTACATAAATTGTATAGTTTATTTGTAAAGTAAACAAAAACATAATAATTATTTTAATTTATGGTGTGGAGAGGGGTGATATTTAAAAAAAATTAAAAATTAAAATCTAATTTATAATAAACGGTTAAATAAACTGTTATGAAACAGTTCTAATCGCTCTTTTAACCCTTCTTCACATTGAAATTGGGGCTAAGTAGAAATATTGATATCATAAATCAGCTACCCTAAAACCATATAAATCAATGAGGAAAATATTTTTTTTTAGATAATTTAAAAAACACCTCCAATAGATTGATATTTATTTTTAATTTTACGACCATAAAAACATTATGTGCCACCTTTTTTTTGATTTTATAATATTTTTTTTAGGGACGATTCAGACCAATATTAGTTTTTTCCAGCTCACTCGGGTATTCCACGGCATTCGTCGCATTTGTCACAGTTATAAATTATTTTCAGGTAAATTTTTATATCTTCGAGTCATTTGCTTAGTAACACTTGCATGAGTTTAACAACATTTTATCTATATATATTATCTTCAATTGAACCTTTTTTTGTAAATTCATTTACTGTATAGGTTTTTAGCGCATAATTTCCCTAGCCTTACTAATTAAAAAACTAATCAAAATCGGCCAAGGAGGAGCAACTCCGACAACTATGGATGCACAGAGTCGTTGGAGACGCAAAATAAGTGGACGATAGGTTGGGGTGCCATGACACTGTCCCCATACATCCCTGTAACAGTTGGCAATTCTTAAAAAAAAAGGCTCATATTAGAAAATGCTTGTCCCGCTTGCTATGTTAAAGTACATCATTGTTTTATAATTATGCACATTTAATAGTATACTCGTATTATTCGAAATGTGTATTCAAATTTCAAGATTAAAAAATACCCTATAAAAAAATACCACTGATAACATAACTATTACGTTATTTATAGTTATCACTTGAACAATAATAAATTGTATAAAAAATGGTTTCGTAACTTAACCTAACCTTTTATCGAGTTGAATCGTTTTTTATCAGTTATCGATCGTTCATTATTGTAGATGGACGTTTATTTAAATTTATTTAAAACTGTGTTTGTGTACTTAGCAGCTTAAACATTATGGAATTGATCATGACTACCCACTATGTCTGTACAAGTATGGAATTTTGTGGTAAAAGGTAAAAATAGTTAAAATAGTTTTGTAATGTTGTTTTTTAAAAAGTATTTTTCGAGAAAAACAAATTAAAAACGGTACAAAACTTTTCAGGCAGACAAATTTCGGGATGGCGGGTAAATCCTTCAACGTATACCGATAATAAATGGTATCCGCAGTGGCGATATAAGGTCAGTGTGGGCAGCTGCCTGTCCCGTTCAATTTTTCCGCACCCATAAACAAATGTCAACGTTGTGTCGTATCAATAAATAAAATAACGATGTGGAAATCGAAAAGTTTTAGATTGCAACCTTAGTTTAATTACATGTCAACTGGCGCCCATACGAAATACTACGGGCAATGCAGGACGTACGTAGGGGGGGGAAATATCCTCAATGGGGTTTTTTTTTTATATACATATATTTAAAAGTGTCAGATTAAAATAAAAAAGATTTTTTTTGATCCGGTTTGTTACACCCCTAATACTAAATTCCTGCGCACGCCACTGACTACGAGTCCTATAGAATTTAGGTATCCAACGTCTCGACCGCTCCAGCTAACGGTCGGCCGCAGTCGATCCAGCGGTGTCTCAGATTTGTTTTTTAAATTTTAAATCTAATGTGTCCATATAACGATAGACACGGACGTGGAATGGTGACAGACGGGCCACGGAGAAGGAAAATAAAACATTAAGTTATAACATAAATGTACATCAGACTTGTCGTAGTGATTTTTTTTTTTTATATATATATACTTAAATATAATGAGCGGGTCCAGGGATGGGTGATGGATGGAGATGAGGGGGAAAATGTTATTTTTAAGTGCGCGACAAGCGTGTATTTAAATTTGAAAGAGAGAAAAAAAAGGGGGGCAAACCGCAGACCTCCGGGACTGGTAATCGGACACCGCGTCGCCGGACGGCCGGCCGGCTGCACGGACGACTCGGCGGTTCTAATAATAATATTTATGAAAACCTACTCGTATGACCGTGTAAATATAAATTCAACTCGACGTGTATGGCATGTATCTAATCGTTCTCCGTGACATTGTAATCTGTCGTATAAATATATATATTTATATTATATAAACGTATAAATCAGTGGCGGCGATACTGGCAAGGGAGAGGAGGTTAGCCCCAACTATCCATTCGTACCTTAGATTATGAGGCTTAGACCGTAGCTTGAAAATCTGGGACTGTGAATTGTATTTGCTTAGTTTCACGGCGCAGATTGTCCAATAATCGTTTCGATAAATCCGTCGTCGGAAGACGGTGCCCGGGCGGCTCGTTTTTTTACCGGATTTTCTACAATTTTGTAAAATTGCCCCTTATTCGTTTTCCACTTATCAACCGCCCGATACCGATTTAAAGGGTGAGGGGAAACTGTCGTTTTACGGACGAAAATTATTTCACGTGGGAATAGGGAATAAGGGACTCCTTTTTCGAAAAATTTATTTTTCTTATTATCTTGACAACAAATGACGACATTCTATAGACCGATTTGAATTCATCTTGTTTCATTCGATTAAAAAATAATAGTATAAATAAGTTAGTTGGATCGAACCATTCTCTACGAGGCATGTGAGTTTTTCACGTAAGTCGTGATTTTAAGCCAAAAACGCTATGACACCGGATCCTTTAATATCGTTGATTTAATAAGAGTACAATTTTTTTCAATTTTAATTCAAGCGTATCACATAATCGTTTTAAAGAATTTTTAAAGATAAATCAGCTTATATTTTCCATAATTTCTTTTTCCAACGTTGAGCAACGTTGAAATATTATTTGAAATCCATTGTTTATTAGGTTAGATAAATTGTCTCCAATTTTTTAAAAATTGTAAATTGATTTTTACCTTTTAAAGACCACTTTGATGATAAGACTTGTCCACTACGATATTCACAAACGTAAAGAAGGGCGACAAAAATGTTTGTACTTGCATTAGTAGGATTTTAAAAATGAAAAATGTTTGAGTTCACTTTCAATCGATAACTTTTTCAAAATTGTCGAATTATTTACGTGAATAGAAGTTTGAGATTTGTATAGATTTGTCATATTTGAATGGTATATGATAAATATGCTTTGGCTGGTGCAAAGCATACTTGTTTATTAACTCATATATTATGAATTTTTTTTAAATCGATTCACAGCAAGTACCTCAAATATTGGCATGCGATTAGGTCTTTTCGACGAAAATTTCCATGGGCCTTAAATGCAAAAAAACCAACAGAGATCAGTTTTTTTTTTTTTATGCATTTTTAAACAAAAATTCTAGACATGGGGATTTTTTTAACTATAGTTTATGGTATTTTAACACGTCACGTATAACCGTTACTGTTGTTCGGAATTCAGTGGCGTATCCAGGGTGGGTCGCGGGGCATTTTTTATTTTTTTTTTCTATCATAACCGTTTCATGTTTAACGTTCTTTATTATAAAGTACGCGGCTTGTTATCGCAGTCGATTTTTGTTTAACGCAATAAAATGAATAAACGTTAACGAGTAATTTTGGGTTTTGTATATTTAGTTTTTTTTTTTTTTTTTTTTTTTTAATCGGCCCCCTCCATTGGAGAAATCCCGGCTACGCGACCGATACGATTATTATTATTGTGCTGTGCCGTCAAAACGAAATATCCACCCGGCGGCGAGACTCGCGATCCACCTCCCGCCGACCGCCCGCCACCCGCGGACACGCCGACGCCGACGCCGACGCCGACCCCTCCACCGGTCAACGCACCCGGTCCGCGCGCGTTGTCACAGCGCACACGTGCCGTATTATATTTTCTTTGTTCCGAACGCAAACATAAAATATATACATATTTAACACGACAATAATAATATTAAAATAATATTAGGCACTACGCCGCCGCCGTCACTTTCTCATTTTTTTTTTTTTTTTTTTTTCCCCCGAATAATATACACGGCGGCGTATTTATTCGATTTTTTCTTGTTACGGGGTTGGGGAGATATTTGTCCGGAGATCATCCGATACTCCGATCTCCTCAACCCCTACGAATTTCCCACAATTGTTATAACACCGTGAATACAAAATACGAAATTTGTCCGTTATTATTACTCGCGTATTTTATTCAAATATTGTCGATACGCACGACCCTTCCGAAATAATCCCGTGTACGTTGCCGAAACTATGGCAATACATTTTTTCGGAATAAAAAACAGCTAAAAAAAAAAAAAAAAAGGCAATGATAGGCAATCCAACCCCCATAAATACCCCGCCGGGCGTAAATGAACGACGAGTGGTGCGTTTTTATCGGCGGGATTTTGAATCGTGCGTTTTTTTCTTTTTTTTATATTATCAACCGAGTTTTTAGAAAATATTGTAGGAATTATACTTTACGGATATTCAAATTGCGTATATATTATTATTATGTATTAATATTAAACAATAAAATTAAAACGAAAACATATATATATATATATTTTTAGAAGAAAACAAAAAATGAAAAGACTGTGTGTGAACCTGTGGGGCTGGAGGTTGAACCCCTCGTTATATTTTTAGAGTTATATCACGATTTGTCAATGTCCCCTCCCCCCTGTTGTTTAGCATCAGCTTGTATGCCCGTACTGTTATAATGAACACTGCTGCTGTAAAAATCCGAAATCTAAATTTACTAGCAAAAGCTACTTGTACACAGGTGGGCCGCCGGTTTATTTTAGTTTCGGGCCGCCAAGAGATCCGTCTATTAATATAATTGTAACTGTATTTAGTCGTCAACCGGAGTCGGAGAATGTGAATCGGTTTTACAATGATGTGTTTCTTTTTTTGTTTTCAATCTGTACAATGTACATACGACTATTTGATCGGAAAATCTTGTTCCGATAATCATTCATCAGGGGCGGTTTACCCGGTTAGAAAATTTGCTCTAGTCTGTAGTACATTGGGAGGGGGACTGTAGTTTTTTGGTTTTCTCTCGGGTGAATAAAATCAGGTATACCAATAAATTGCGCACGTATTGCACAACTGGGCCACGTATAAAATATTTTTTTTGAAAATATAATGTTTAAGATAAAAAAAAAATGTATATAAAAACGCCATAATTTGGTAGAACAACAGAAGTATGTAAAATCCGAAGGAAAAAAAAATTCAACCTGAATGGCTTGTAAGTGACCAACGTTAGACCGTATTACAGTAGTTGTAACACACTACGTAAAATGCCAGGATTTTTACGCGGTTGACAAATTGTTATCCGCATAAAACCAAAAAGCTAAACAAAATCGACAGTTTCAAATAGCTAAAAGTAATTAAAAAAAAAAAACCGCCATAATGTTAAAAAATTCCACCGCATTTATTAAGTGCTAAAATATAAGTACTCAATGCAATTGTCGAGTTTCTACGGTAATTTCACACAAGAAAGCAAAAAAACTACCTTTGATGTTAATGATTCGAGCAAGATTTATGGTCGAAAAGTTGTTTAGATAGAAAAAAAAAACACATCGTAATATAACTAATCAATTCCCCACTTTACTCAAAATCTAAAATATCGTCACCATAGACATCGCTATATTGGCGATTATCTCTTCTAGAAATTCATCTTTTTTTTTTTTTGTCTATTTTAAATCAAATAAATTCTTTTCGAAACCCGAAATCAATAACGGGAAATTTGGTTTAACGCGTCTACCTGATAATAACTGTTATTTTTTTTTTTTTTTTTTCATTCGTGTCGCCGAGTTAATCCATAAATCAACAAAAATAATTTGGTTTTCGTTCCAAAAATGTCGTCAACCATCGTAATATAAGGTATCATGGTGCACACGGACTCGTGTTCGTCCGCTTCTGTACGCACATTTTCAGAATCTCTGTTCCCGATATATTCAGCCGTGAATCGCACACAGACAGACAAACACATTAGTATTATTATTATAGACTATGGCAGTGATGGGCAAACTTTTTTAATTGGGGGCCACAAAGTTTAAGAAATTCTAGAGAAGGGCCAGAATTATAGAAAAAATGCATTTTGTGTTTAAGCTTTATTAAATCATATAACAGGCATGTGAGATATATGGAATTGTTTTTGATTTTCCATAATATTTTCGAAAGCAGGTTCCAGCTGTGACGAAGCAACTTTCAACAGTGAGAAAAGGTGTTCATCAGTCAATCGATTTCTGATTGAGTTTTTCCGCAATTTCATGGTCGAAAAAGTCTGTTCGCACACATAAGACGACGCAAATATAGCCATAATTTTCTGGGCGTGAGCAATTATCTTTGGGAGTTCAGCTTTCGGCAGTGCTCTATAAAAATCTAGTTTTGTGGAATTCAAGAACAATTGCTTTAAATGGGTACTGCACTGCATTTCAATAATTTCCAACTGCAATTCTGCAGGTACATTTTCCGGATCTACATTAAACGTCATCGAGAAAACATCTAGCGATGATTGAATGTTCTTAAAATTATATAGAAATTATATACCTATTATCGTAGTACCTACTATAGTACTATCTACCTACACCACGCTATGAGGGTAAGACCGCGCACAGTCCGAGGCAATCAATCCATTTATATATTTAAAACTATTTTCTTCGATAATTTTCAGAATATTTCGGGAATTTTTTTATACTATACGGGCCATATACTATCCATGTCGATGGACCCTCGGCGGGCCGGATTAAATACTTTCGCGGGCCAGAGTTGGTTTTTTTGCCAATCACTGGACTAGGGGATACTGATAGTAAGAAAATAATCATTTTATAACAGGTAGTGCGCAATGGAATTTCACTATTTGTTCGTCCTGTTCGTCTTTGTTCCATAAACGCGTGTCTGTACATAATAACCGTAGTTTGAGTGATAAAAAAAAAAAAAAAAAAACCGTAAAAACTCATTAAATGATAAAACAAAATCCTTATAGCCTTGACTACATATGTGCATAATTAAAAATCAAAAACGGTTTCTGATATCGATGTAGACTTTTTGTAGACGTTTAGTTGAATATTGTTATCTACACTCAAGCGTAAATGTTAAATTTCGTTTGGGATTAAGTATTTGGGTGCAGTATAATATTGCGCGTTATTACCCTACTAGTAGTTATCGCGGTTATCTATAAACCGTACCTTATTCGTCGTCTTGTTGTGTAAATATGCTTAAGCTTTGGTATACGCAATCAGTGTCATTTGCGGGATGGATGGGAGGGTTAGATGGTTAAGTTACCCCAGTCCAACGTTTATCGTTGTCTCAAAACACACTTTTTGTTTGTATGCCGTCCGCATTTACGTAATCCTTGGTCGAATTTACGATTTTTAACTTGGCAAAAAATAAAATATACAATCTGAATGCCCCGAAAATATTGTGTACGTGCTTACTTTCTTGTAAATATGAAAATCCGAAATGCCTATTACAGTAAGTGTGGCGTTCGAGCCGAGCAAGACCATTTTGTTTTTTTGGTAAATAATTTTATTTATTCCTCGTCAGTCGGTAAATTTTCTGAGTTTGCCCCTACCAAATATTCAAATGGGTTTTCATGTTTTTTTTTTTTTTTTTTTTTTCACGTTTCTATATATTTGTTCTTACTAAAATATACCAATAAATAATATTATGTATTTATAAAGGGGGGGAAAAACCACTTACAGCCTTGGCAAATGTATGTTTGTATTAGAAGCTCGTTGAAAGTATACGATTAAGATAAATAATAAAATATTTTACCGACGGAATAATATTTAAAAAATTATTATAATTCCGTTGTACGATAAACTTCTCAGTAGGCTCCTAATAAACAATACGCAACAATATTTTTTATCTATCAAATTAATTAGGTCCGTAGTGTAAATTAATCCTGACGAAAACGATACGATTTCTAATATAATTTCGTTATCATTTTGTCCATTATTATTATTACAGCGACGCGCACGTAGCTTCAGCGCACAATATTATATTTGTTACAATATTATATTATTTTTTCCCGAATACGATAACAATATAGTTATGAGCTGCGAATCGTAAAGATTGTTTTATTGTAATATACATTTTTATCGCGATAAAAATATATTAGATAATACACGTAGTCCATATTTTCTGTCCGTTGTTGCGTTGTTTTATCGTATAGTTTTGTTGGATTTTTTTTTTTTTTTTTTTTTTTTTTCGTTCTTTTCTCTCGATTTTTAATACTGTATATTCCGATGGACCAAAGTAAGTTATTATTGTGTATCAGCGTATAATATATATTGGCGAAAAATTATGTTTGCGTTAATTGCTCCGATGATTTATATTGTTCTTTATTGCAATACGTACACGTCAGTGTCGGCGCATTCCGAATTGCGTCCACGGGTTCACAGGTATTATGGTGTCAATGATTTTTTTTTTTTTTTTTGATTTTACAAAACGGGTAAATTTACCTACCATACGCCAATTTATGAATAAAAAGTCAAGACGTAGAACGTCCAGTAGAATAATAAATTATTATTATCGGACTAGACGACGGTTTTACGAGCAAATTCATTATCATGTCGTGCACACATTATAATGTGTAGATAAATATAATAATATTTAAGAAACGATTATTATTATAACTTCGTTCGAATCACTTATTAATACAGTGAAAGTCGTCGACGAAATAATAGGCGTCATCACGTGCCCGTGTGTATAACAGATGAAATAATTAATTTTTTTTTTTTTTTTTTTTTAACGCGGCGTACAGAAAACAATTGCGTGTACTTAAATTAAAACGTTTAGAGCATATACACGACGTAATCGACGCAAAAATAATAGTTATTTGTTAAAAAAACTAATACGATTATTATTGGTGTATAAAATATTATCGTTTCGAGAATAAAATAACAATCGGTTTTTGGTTTCCGCGACTTGTATTTTGCAACGCCGTTTTTTTTTTTTTTTTTTTTTTTGTCCATTTCGAGTGCATTTTTCATGTGAATTAATGCGGTCAAAATGGAATTTATTGTTTCCACAACAAAACAAAAACAAAACAGTTTTAATTTTTTTTTCGGTAGATTTTTTTTTTTTTATGTGATTTCCGAAAGTTTTTTTACGTGTTTTTTTAAACCATTTTTACCGAATCGAATGCCGGAGAACGGTTTTACTAGCATTTGCATATATATTTTTTTTAAATAATTAGAAACTGGTCGAGTACACCTAAAAATTTTTTTTTTTTTTTAAATGTCGAAATGGCATCGTTGTTCCTTAACGAAGATGTATTGAGCCGTTGTATTAGGAATAATGAAAAAAAAAAATAAAAAAATTTAAAAACCGCACCATCTCGCAGTCCGAAATATCGTCGCCTTTCAATTGTATTATTCTATTTTTTTTTTTTTTTTTTTTTAGTTGCTTTCAGTCTATAAAATCAAAATTAATCGAGTTCTACTCAGCCTGCGTAAGCGTCGTGTAGCTATGACGCCCGTTAGATGAAACAGACACGGCAAATAACACGGTGTGGCGTATATCTTTGATTCTGTGAAACTCGCTACAGTTTTTTTTTTTTTTTTTTCCTAAAAATATATTGATTACTAAAATGTTAACAACTATTTATATATGTTTAGTACGATTCTTGTAATTTCCACACGTGATTCTTCCGTGATCGCGTCCACGTAATTATTTCCATTGCTTTCTCCAGAGTTCCATTTAAAAAGGATTTAGTTCACGTTTTCGTTCGTACTTTCAAACAGAAACTAATTCTAGGGTCGTGCCGAACAAAGGAACATTTTTTGTTCCTGTTTTTTTTTTTTTTTTTTAATTGAATTTTAATCAATTATTGAATCCACAAACACCCTATCCCGAAGATATCCTTCACAAGAGACATTACGAAAAACTTATATATTATTAAAATAAATATTTTTTTTAAACAAATGTTTAAAAATGTTTAGGGTATACTTAGTATGACGTATTGCTACAATAGTGAGTACTTGTCATTTTCTATAATTAATTGGAGATATAAATGTATTATTAATACATATGAAAATAAAAAACATGAAAAATTCTATTTTTTTTTAAAATATATTTCAATTAGACCGTAGAAATAAATTTAAGTAATTTAACAAATAAAATAAAGATATTAATTAAGTATTCATAATATTACTGATAGATACAAAGTACATAATTACAAATATTATTGTAAAAATTCACCGAGATGAATATTCAGGTTAGGTGGAGGTTGAATTTTCAACTCTATCCTAACCTACGATATCCGATACGGGTTCAATATTATAAATCTGATATATAATATTGTTTCTAAAGACAAATTATAACAACGTTTTTTTATAAATACAATTCTAGAAAAAAATAATCATACATATTTTATTTAATACAATCAAATAGATTTATCTAAGAAAAAAAAGAACGAAAAAATATCGTTCATGTTCCTCCAAAAAATGAACGAAATTCCAATACGTCCCTTCACAAATCTGTTTCTGATTAAATCCTGAAAAGTGAACGGAAATCAAAGGAACGATTTACGCCGAGAATTATATTTATTGATCGAACAAAAAATAACTAATACGCTACGTGTCGGGCGTCGTCGTACAAATATGAAAACATTGAAAAAACTCTGTAATCAAATTTTTTTTTAAAATATTTTCCCCTTATTCCTCACGCAAAATGATTTAATTAAGACAATAAGAGCAAATATCTCCAAAAAAAATAGTGGAGAAAAAAATAGCGATACAATAATAGTATTATAGGATTACCAAATGGTTTCACTTGAAATATTGAAAAAATAAATTTTTGTTCAAATATTTGCTGTGCAATTTGCGTATAACGAAACATAATCGACTATTTCAATTATAATAGTGGCCTAAGTACATTTTTGCTTGTAGTTACTATATTATAGTTTTAAATCGTAAAACGTAATGTTTTAATTAGTTTATATTTGTCGTCAAAATGAAATATTTCATGTATTGAATAAAAAAATATTCGTGAAATTTTATAACCCTAAATATAAATTTTCCGTTTGGATATAAAAATGAATAGGTTTAATAAAAATAGTATATTAAATTATTCCTTGCGGCTTATACATTTTGTTGGCTACAATATTTTGTAACCTTGAATTATACCGGTGTCATATTTCCGAATACCATCATCTAAAAATTGTATTTTATGTCTAATTTATACCCAGTTTGTTATTTTCTTTATACGTAATCGGCCCGCTGGGCGACGTCGTAAAAGTAAAAAGTAAACACCTTGTTAAATAATATTATTTTACGGGTTTGGGAGCCAATTCAATTGTACATTTTTCGGAGACCGATTTTTTATATCTATCCAATTGAATGGCGAGGTCAATTCAATGGTGCCCACATAAGCTTAAAATTTCTTTCGTGATAGTCTCAGAGACGCCGAGTTTGAAATTCGCATTTTACAATTAAGTTTTTTCTTCTCCGCCGGTGAACTACTTTTTTACAATAAGTCTTGCTCTGATTTTCAAGTGTAACAACTTTTCTGAAAGCGTTTTGGATCTAGTTGGTGTATTGACGTTTTTTAATTTTCGTTGCAGTTTTCTTAATAATTGTGAAAAACCGGGAAAAAACGTAGGAAAAACGAAAATAATCTTAGAGGGCTGCAAATTCAACAGAAGAATATTAATAGACGTGGACAATTGTTCAAATACCCTGGCCATTTTGGAACTGTTTATAAATTTATTTAGCTCTTATTTGGTTTTATGTGATTAAAATTGTTTTGGACTAACAGAAATACTTGAACATTTTACACTATGTTCATCGTACTAAGTGTAGTTAAAAAAAAAAGTTGAGCGTAATGTAATGGTTTATTATTTTTTTTTTTTTTTTGTATTCGTTTAAAGTTAACATTAAAAATGTAAATCATAGACATTTTGTGTACTGTTTTTCGATTTATATAAATAAAATATTTCTGGCCCGAGATAAATGTACGAAAATTTGACACAAAGTTTTTATAAACTATATACATAATGGCGAAAAAGAAAAATGTTCATCATATTTTGATAAATGGTGTTTTTTTTTTCAAGCGGAAACTTTGATAATAATCATAAAATTTACAGGATTTTGTTATTTTTCAATTTATGTAAATTAAATTTTTTTGGCCCCATACAAATACACGGCGATTCGACACCAAAATACACAAACAGTTTTAATTTAATTTGTAATTACAAATTAATATCATTTTCAAATATAACGAAAAACAAAATCGTTTTTACCGAAATACTCTCGGAATCATTTTTCCTTAGCAATGATTTAACGTTGCGTACAGTTATACATCAAATTCCTGTCTATATATGCTCTCAAACCACACCCTTCACACTGATCTCCATATTCCATAAAGTCACTACCACAGCCAAACTACACTACTCCAAATTCAGAAATCGCCTGCCAAATCTTGTTAAAAATCTTCTTTCCATCTCTATTCCTGGAGACTCCCCTCCCCCCCAGAAGATTGAAACGACAATGGCCCAGAGATCTAATAAACTAACCGCATAATAATACTTTAAGTATTCGGTAATTTTACGTCGAAGTGCCTTCGCTGGATGGTTCTTCCCTCACGTCACTCAAGCCATTACACCATACCATACCAAAAAACATCCCTAATGCTTATTATACTGCATTAATTGTATAGATTGTATAATTTTCAAATAAAAAAAAATAAAAAAAAATATATGCTACGTTCCCAACTTCCCGGCTGTAACAGTGTCCCACCCGCGGTGCGAAGTATGTCCGTCTTTTGTTTTGTTTTGTTTTTTTTTTTTACATATATTGTAATTTGTATACATATTCGTATACTCAACTGATGAACTCTTTATGATATATTTTTACTTATATACTTGTTGTTTTTTTTTTTAATCAAATTTATCATATTTTCTGAATTAATTAAAAACGCCACGCCGTGTCGACTGAGCAAACAACATGTGTACAGTAGGAAACCGATTCGTCAACGTAGCAAATATTCAATTGTGTTTTTTAATAGGGTTTTTTTTTGTTTATCGTCGAACGAATTTTGTAAACCCAATCAAACGGTCGTCACCGTCGTTTATTTCTAATTTATTTGTTTTTCTCCTCGATGTTTTGTCGTTTTTATCGGATAATTTTTATTTTTTTTTTTTTACCTACGTACCGTAGGTATTCCGCGTTATTATAAAACATAACGGCCATCGGTATTATTATTACTACGTTTCGACGATCGCTATAAAAAAGAAAACAGACCGACGGCGGCGGTAACAAAAATTATACATTCGAATTTTAACTACCGTAAATATTTGTTGTTTTTTTTTTTTTTTTTTTTATGTAGACGTTATTTTATACGAGGCGTTCGGATAATATACGAGCGAGTATATTTAGGCATATCCACACATATTACAATAGGCAGGTGGATGGGGACGGGGAGTACGTATATTATAAATCATAGTTTATTCAACTATATAACGCACAGTGAAACTAGATACTACGGATAGGTTATAGGCATTAATATTCTTATTACTATTAAACCGTGTCGAAATACGACCCGGGAACCGGTAAGAGAAATATAACGATACCTTATGTATATAGTTGACGTTCGCGTATACAAGCACTCTGTATATATATATACGTACCGCCGCCGCCGCGGTCATGTTCTTTGTTACAATAGGTTATAATAACTCGTCTGTTTTTTTTTTTTCTTTTTTCTCTTCTGTTTTTTACTCTACAAACCGTGTCCGGCTCGGTTTATAAGTGCTATACGTGTTTTCGGTTAAGGGAGTACGTTGGGGGGGGGGGAGGGAAAAGATAAATTTTCTCTTTTTTATATATATATATATATATATATATATATATATATATATATATATCTATTCTACAGTGTTTATTGGATATATATATATATTTTTTTATTTTTTTTATCAGCTATCTATCGCGTTTTATACGGCGGCAGCTGATGATCCCGGGATCTCCGTCAAACGGCGAGACGTCGTCGTCGGTATTTATTAAATTATTTGTTTTTTTTTTTCTCGAAAACTAATAAAACATTATATACGCGTACGATTTGGGGAGACGGCGACGACGCCGCCGAGTCGTCCGATCTCCCCTCCCCCCCCCCCGTCTCGTGTGGTATTTATTTATTTTTATTTTTTTTTTTTTCGTTTCGTATATAAAACAATATAATAATAACACGACGCGTCGTCGTCGTCGTCGTCGTCGTCCGTCGCGTACGAGGACGGCGACGATTTTTATCGACCGAGTTTATCGGTTTACTTTCGGAATTCATATTAGAGCACCAGCGATCCCACCGTCCCGACGTCCACTTTCCCGCCCGGCGGTTCTTTCTTTCTTTTTACGTCGTCGTCGTCGCCGCCGCCGCCGCCGCCGCCGCCGCCGCCGCCGCCGTCCGACGTTTCTTCTAATAACAATACGACGACGAGTGCTGGTGTAATCTTTCCGCCGGAAAAACACCCCTCTGTCCCGGCACGGGACTGGCGCCGTCTGGCCGCCCTAATAATCATCGTATTTTATAGATATTTCTATATTTAATTTATACGGCGCGTCGGCGGTACATAAATGGTATATACTCGTAAATATCCCGTTGTTATAAACGTCCCCGACGCTCCCGGTGTGACGGCACCGTCCCCGGACCGTCGTTCGGGACGGTTGCGGGTTTTGCGTACGCGACGATTTCCAAGTCGGCCGTCGATTGAAAAACCCTACTGTATACACCGCAATAACAATAGCAGTAGAAAACAAGCGACCGATGAAATGTATTACTTATATCGGCGGTTTTCATCGAGGATAGGAATACGAACAAACGGAGAAAAACACTAGTCGTACGAATAATTCGCACCTTTGTGGGCCGATCGCCACTTCGTCCTGCCGTCCCGTTCGAATAGGCCCTCGGGTGTAGGAACAGGGGAAATATGTACTGGACTCGGCCCGCGAACCACAAAACTCAAGGGCGCGACAAGGGGGGAAATTATGCGGGCGCTAAAGACGACGTTTAACGTGCGTGCTAAGCCGTCAGAAATTTCCTTTTTTTATCAGTCCTCTCTCGGTTAATTTGACCTTGAACGAATTAAAACAATTACAATCTATAGTAATTCATACGTGCATTTTAATGTTTGCCGAATTGATTTAACACAACAAGACATTTTAATTGAAATTCCAAATAACCTTAACACTCTATACCATGGTCGGCAACCGTTTCACTTACGCGGGCCATATTTTTTTATGAGACTTTCATTTGAGGGCCGCATACAAAATTAAAACAAACGTCATTAAAAACACAATTTTAACATATAATATTAATATATTTATGGATAGCTTCATTCATATTATGAGTTATAGAATGCATATGGATAAAATACATAAGTAGAGAAAATTTAAAAATTAAAACAAATTTATAGTACATTAATTCTTGATCGCAAAAGGATATAAATATGTTTAAATAAATAGTTTCTAGATTCTCATGTGATTTTTGATGTTGAATTTTTCCCGCTTATTCGTTTATATCCGCTTTCATATTGGATGTTGATATTCTTAAAACTGCGTTTTAGCGTTCGTCGATTAATCGTGAACAGTATTTATGTTTTCGATATTTAACCATTGAGCAACAATATGTCTCACATATACAAATACTACCAAAAGCAGTTATCATATTTTAGCAAAACTTTTAATTTCTTTGATATTTTTTTCGGGAAGACTTAAATAAAATATTTTTAATTCATTACTTTCTTACAAGCAGTTTTAAGAATATCCTTGTAATATCATATTCTATGACTTCCATCAGTAAATTAAATTCAACGTCGTCTAATAGAAAAAGGGTTTTAAAACATTTTTTTTGTCGTGTACGTTAGAGTCTGAAAGTCGGATTGAAAATTAATTTTGTAGGTTTTCGATTATATTTAAAAAATTAATTTTTATATTTCCCAATATTAAGTTGATTTGGATGATTCGATTATAATTTAACAACATATGAAATGATTCAAGCTCTGTTCATTAATATGATTGTGTAATAATTTTAATTTTACTTGAAATGATTTTATATCTGAATACATATCTGGCAATAATTTTTCTTTACCTTGCAGTTTGGTATTCATTTAATTTAATAAAGTTGTTATATCAGTTAAAAATGCAAGAATATGAATTCACTTTTCATTAGATTATTCTGGTACATTTTTACCATTTTCTGTCATAAAAATATGTATTTAATTTCGTAAAATAAAATACCGTTTGCAAACCACACCTTTACTCAATTATATATAGCATAATAAAGTAAATAGTTATCAGAATTTGATACAAATTTGAGATAAGCATATACATTGTATTCGTAAAAGTATAATAGTCACGATTCGATTTTAATTATTTCAATTTAAGATATAAAATTAAAACTTTAAATACTATTATAAATATTTGGTGGGCCGCAAAAAAAAGTTCCGCGGGCCACGGCCCGCTCTAAACGAAACGATTTACTTTTGATTTTAAATAATAAAAGACCGGAGAATTCCCGATTTTCCGATAAGCCAATCCGTCCACGGATAGGATATATTCCTAAAACGGGTGTTGACCAGTTGCCCTCAGAGAGACTATTTTTGATATTAAAAAAATATACCGGTTGCCCTCAACCAAATATACCAGTTGCCCCAAAGTATAAAATATCGTATGCAAATTTTACCAAAACGATGAAAATTGTTCCTCAAGTTCGACTTTCTCACCTTCTCTATGGGCTACGAATTCAATTGATTCAAAAAGTACTAACAATACACGCGAATCCTTTCATTTGTCAATTTCATGGAACTTTAGCAGTGCACTTTCGAATATTTAATGAGTTTTATAAATGTTCAAAATAAAAGTCCAAACAAGTTCAACATACGTTGCCATGAGTAGTGTAAACGAAAAAAAAAGTCACCAAGCGCGCGTAGTTAAACAAAAATGAAAAACATCGAAGGTTTCATAAATAAATATAAAAAAATAAAAAAATTAGCTGATCAGATTTTATGAAAAATTTAAGTTAAAGTTAAGTTAACAAAAATAATTTATGAATATTTTTTTTTAAATTTTTTTTCGTCATTTAATATTAATAATATAGCCGCGTCGACGACGTCGTTCCGTCACATGTTCACATCCCTATTTTACGCCAGGTGTGGTATTTTGGTCGTGTAGACATTATATACTACGGAGCAAGTGGCACAATTGATTGGCACATTTTACCCTAAGTAGTTTGGGGACAATTGGTATAAAAATCAAAAAAAGGTCCTTTTCCGAGTACATGCCCTACTACACCTGTAACGTAACGTGCCGCGGTCCTAGGGAGCGGATGTGTCCCGCAAAGGTGTCTTTTGCCACACGGTCACTGCGGTTATCGGATAGGTCAATCGAATTGCCGCGTGAATATATATATATATATTCAATATTCGGTGAGTATTTTCGTTTAGTACATTGTGCACAAAGTGTTCTGTGTTTTATTCCTTATGTTATGAAAATGTGACCGTGGAATAAAAAAAAAAAACGCAAACGCCTTCGGTCGGTTTTTAGAAACGCGTGTTAAGGCAACACGGCCTATCCGTTTTTTTAATGGGAGTGTTGCGGGGTGATTTTTTTGTTGTTGTGTTTAATCAAGGTCATTCGGAGATTGTCTATATTCTATATTCTGGGTACAAAGATTTCGAGTACAAAAAAAAAAAAAAAAAAAAAATAACTTAAATACTGGTCGCATAAAAACTAGTCTGTAAAATATTTGCGACAGATGGCGGCGGCGGTCCGGAAAATATTCTGAAATTGTTGCGTAAAATAATTTAAAAATTTTTATTTAATGTTAACCGCGTTTACCGGATAAATTAAATCACAAATATTTTTCATAACGCCGAACAACTATGACCAAATAAATGCGTGGCATTCGCGCAGCACGTTCATGCGACCCGCCCTTAGCATATCGTCGTTTTTAAATGACGTGATTTACGATTTTCGTCATAACTCTACCCTTATTCCGTACACCGTGTCGCGCACATATCTGCTTTTGATTTCCAACCTCTCAGGGAGATAATAGTTCGCTGAACATTTTAATATGAAATTTATTATATACACTCCTATATTCCGCTGGTCCGAATCGCCAAAAATCTGTTTCGAATGAAAACCGATGGGGGTGTTGAGTTTGTACTCGTATCCATATGTGGTGAACGTTTGGAAATAATGTTAAAATGATAATATCGTCGTTGTTGATTGACAAAGGGAAAAAATAATAATAAAATAAAATATACAACACTTCGCCTCTCCGCCGGCGTGTCTATAACATTCAAACTATGCTCATATACGGGAAACCGGTTCCTTTGTCGTGCCGTGTATTACCTAATTATTACGGTGCGTTTAGATATATTTTTTTATTTTTATTTTAATAATAATAATTATTATATTATTTTCGTTTAACGTCCGTTATCGATATTATTATGCAGTCGGTGCAGCCGCGGCCCGTGACCGAGACGCCCGGGACGGCGGGCGTCTCGGGTCCCCCTATGTCGAAGAAGAAGAAGAAGAAAAATAAAAAGATATAATAAAATTCTTTTTTTTTTTTTTACGGTAATCGTATCGTAATAATATTATTTTGTCGACTGAGTGCGTGGTACGATCTGCGTGTTTGTGTTCTCGACGCGTGAAAACATAACAGCATGTCCTTGAAAAGACCGAGAAGAAAGAAAGTTACATTCTGTACAAATTTAATATTATAAATATGCGGGCCGTCGTCGTCGGTCCGCAGACTCGTACACGCCGGAGGCGGTTTTCGCGTCGGCCGCGGTTGGGCGGGGGGGCGATCCGGGTGTCCAGTGGCGTAATTGAGTAAAACTCTAGAGGGGCCGGAGGTAGTAAAAGAAGTAATTTATTCACCGAAATCGAAACCGTGCGGGGTGGTGTAATTATATTTGTATTCTATGCATAAAAAATGATCAAAGACCAATTTAATTTGACTGGCTCAACTGAACAGAACTTGAAAAAATATACGAAAGAATATAATCATCGTTTCAATGGTGGGTATTATAATTTTTACAAACCAGATAATGCGATAACGTTGACATTATGTCAGGACCGGAGAAACGTGAATAGTATATACAAACCTTTGTGAAATAATTTGAGGAAAAAAATATTTTTATCTTATATTTTTTTTTTTTCCTTTCCTTCTTTTAAATATAAAATCTGTAAACTAATTTCACAAAAAGAATATGTGCACTACGATACACTTGACATGAGCTGCTTGATAAAAAGAGTAACTCGCCGGCTACATTTTATATTAATATAAATGTTTTTTTTTTTTTTTTTAATAAGTTTAGATTTACATTAAGAGTTTAAGTCGCGACACCATCTTCTCTTAAGCGTTCTTTGGAGATTTCCTGAGGTACTGAGCCTGAGTCAAGTGCTGAAATTACTGGGTTAGATTCTAAAGATTTCTAAAGATTTTCTAGTCGTGTACGATAGCGTTCATATATAATTGAGGCCATTTCTGGAACAGTTTTGATATGTAGGTCTGCGTGAAGTGGAATACGTAGAAAGGAGCCTTAATTATCATGCGCATGGTGATCGATTGGAATCTTTGTATTCTGTTTAAATTTGAAGATTTGGCCGCACCCTTATCTCGTATGAATATAAAAAATAATTAATCTATTGCATTCTTTCTATAATTTAGAAAATTCAGTGATTAGTGCTGTCGGGTATCCGGTTACCCGCCTTGGCCTCTTTTATTTTGTCAATGATACTTATTATACATAATAAATCGTGTTTTTATGTAATATATTATAATAACATATAATTATAATGTTTTAATAATATTATTTATTTAAAATAAAATATAATAAAAATCAGTTGAATATATTAGTATAATATGTTATGATATACCCGTTGTCTATTAAACTAAGCGCACGTAAAACGCAACTGGGCCGTCCAAAAAAGTACTCCTATAGTAAACCTAACAAATTTGAAACAAGATTAAATTAGATATATGATATTATAATATGTTATCGGTCGAAATAAAGTATAATACGGTATAACCTAGTCGCAGACCCGAAAGAATATAGTGGCACAACTCAATAATTATGAAAATGTTTAGACGAATCGACTTTTAAAATTTTTACGTTATGATCACGATCAATGATAAATTTTTCCTACGTGAAAATGCTACTTTTGAAATACGACTTTTTCTAACTTCGAGACAGAATAAAGTCACGAGTGACTGTAAATTCACGCTGAAAACAATACAATAAACTCGACATTTTAGTTCTCACTGACTTTAATGTTAAATAAATCAAAAATACTAAATTACAGAAAATGGATAATTCTGATAGTAATAATACAAAAATCGAATTTCCCCCCCCCCTATAATTGTGTCACTATTCTTCTAGGCACCCGAAGTATTATAGTTTTTTAAAATATATATATAATATTTCGTAAATATATTATTGTATCTGAAACGTTGATCGATTTTTGTTATTCGAGTAAACAATTTTACTTATATAGCGATTTGTATTTATTTACTTTTTTATTTTGTATTGCGGCCCGTAAATTATAAGTACAATAATATCAAACGACCGGAAAATAATAAACCGTAGTAAAAAAAAAAATAATAATAGGATAGGGGTTCATTTAAATGGAAAAAAAAACATATCCCCAGTAAACGAGTTGGTATAAAAAAAAAATAATCACACGCCGTGAAGTCGACAAAGGAAAGATTCCTGTTCCATTATTTTTTACCGAAAATTATTATTTATTATTATGCCGGTATAATATGTACAGTTAAACGGTACGCAGTTATATAAAATTAATATACGAATTATTATTTCGAAGAAAAAACGACGGGAGTTCGCAGGTGTTTCGAGATGTTAGGTTAACATATCGTAGCTGAGGTGTTAAACGTACACTTTTTACACTTTTTTTTTTTTTTTGTATTTATTATGATATGATCGAATACACCGATAAGAAAAAAAACCGACAGGACTCGCGGGACAATAAGCTCTGTGTTTCATAAACGTATAAATTACAAATTATTAAGACAAATTCAATTTGTAACTGACGTAAAATAAATCGAAATATATTTTGCGCCTGTCTTCTGTCGGCCACTTCTGTTGCTGATCGGAAATTGGAAATGTCTGGTGTGATTTAATTCGGTACCCCAAACAATGATAAACCATGGCATACGAAAATAAAAAAAAACGATTGTGAGCGGAGTTCGATTGAAAATGTAACTACAAAATACTCTTTACGAATATCGACATAAAAAATGTTTAACTTAAAACACAAAAATACTAAATTGAACAATTTGTGTATCCTTCTAAAACTGAAAATGTTCGCCGGATGATGACTCGCGTAGTAACTAGTGATTATCCGATAATCTAAAGAATCCGTATTTCGAAATCCGACAGTTTAAGGTGCGAATTCCAAAATCCAAAATTTTGTTGTTTTTTTTTTTTTTTTTATGAGTAATACAACATTTGCGGGGTCAGCTAGTAACAAATCATATAAATTAAATTGTATTATGTATGATTTTTGTATTTAAATAGATTTTTATTTGTGATATTTTTTGTTATGTAAAAACGTATTTAATGTTTTTCACGTATAATGCTATTAACAATAAGATGATAATAATAATAATAGTTTTATGATAAACTAATTCAAGAATATAAAATCACAAATTTAAAAACGGAAATTTGGACTCGGATAAAAATCCGGATTTACAAAAAATGTCGGATTTCAAATTTCGGAATCCAAAAATCCGGATTCTCGAATTTTAGCAAATCCGAATTATTTCCCATCACTAGTAGTAAATCGCATACGCCCGAATATCTTGAAAATTATATCAGGTCCGGATGGGTTATCGATATTTTATCCAGTTGTGTAGGTTAAAATCGAAAAATCGAAAAAAATTCCCGACGTGGAATATTATCCTGGTCTCACCCCCCGGTAAGTGCACATATAGTTATATAGTTGAACTGTCAATATATTTGACTAATATAATATTTGATATAATTGACTGAATTTTAAACGTACGGTTTTTTTTTTTTCGTCGTGTCGAATTACCACCGTACACGCGTATTGTACCAACATTTATTTTTGTAAAACGCTATTTGTCGAGGAAGATAATATTTTTTTCCCAACTGATATACGTAATAAAAATTGTGATTAATTCGTATACGTTTTACGGTACGCGACCGGGTTTTTAAAATGTTCATAATTAATTTCCATATTTTCGGCCGACAGTCCGCCTTCATCCAGCCTATTAATTAAAGTACTAAATACATAAATATTTCAAACCCAAACCGATTATAAGTGCGTATCGGGTACGATAAAAAAAAAAAAAAAAAATATTATATATAATATTCGAGTGGGCGAGTACAGATCCCACTCGCTGAGAGAGGTGCCTAATATATTATTATGCCGTTATTTTTTATTATTTTTTTTTTTCCTTCTCTATTTTTAAAACACTCGAAATATTCTACGCGACCACTCGAGTGTAATACGACCGTACGTCCGAGAGTGTAATATTATATAACTAAATGCCACACGAGTATTATAATAAATAATACAAATAATATATATCCACGTTATTACAATATTGGAATTTTAATTTTTTTATTTTTTTTTCTTTGTTTCCTCAAAAAATGAATTGAAAAATAAACCGTCCGATCCAAATATTACGATTACGTTTATTATAAATTACTAAATTCCGTTTTAAATTTTACATATGTACACCACGCACGTAAAATAATAATAACAAAAAAAAAAAAAAACCTACCGATTATTATAACGTCGCAAACCGAATACCACGTCATTGCGTTAGCAATCGGGTTAACTTAAAAGAATAGGCGCGTTTAATTTTTTTTTTTTTTTTTTACTGTTAATACTTATATATACGCATACTGGTAGTCGTTACTCGTTACAGGCCTGTTATTTTACGGGTATAATTTTCGAAATGTTTTTTACACATATGCTATCCGTTTAGTTTACGAATTGATTATTGAAAAACAAAAAAAAAAAAAAAACAAAAACCGTTCCCACACGTGTGCCGTATTTGAATATAATTATTGTCGTTTTGCCTGTACAATAGCAACAAGAGTTCATCACAGCCGTGCCCTGCTATATATTGGATGATTTTTTTTTGATTTTTTTTATTTTTTCTAACCCGACGTAAACGTTTTTTTTTCGGATGGAAAACGTACGATTATTTTACATACGACCGCCCGGCCAGCAGTATAGACGCTCGATTATCACCTTATAGCCGTAACGCGTGTATTAGTTAAATTTTTCAATATTTTTCGATACTACTTTACCTAACGTAAAATATTATTGAAACAAAAATTACAGTGGTTTAACCATGTCAGTACGTTCGTAGATGCGGTCTGTATAAAACGGGAAGGAAAATTTGAAATTGCTTTTAAAATAATCCGGGAACCGATTCGGACGTACCGGATTAAACTCAGTGACAAAACTATCGGGCAGGGGCAACACAGGCAGTTGCCTCGGGGCGTCAAGAATTTTGGGGCGTAATGGGGGCGCTAGTGATTGACTATAGTTCACTTTTCCTGACGTTTATACTGCATTCACAATATTCGTGAGATTACCTGCTACAACGGCACCATCAGAAAGATCGTTTTCAAAATTAAAAATAATTAAAAACTATTTCAGAAGCGTTCTTAACCAAGAACGCGTAACGGGTCTTGCTTTGCTAAGTATTTAAGCTTGGAGAGCGCAGACATTAAATTTCAATACCCTAATTGGTGTTTTTGCCGGAGTAAAAGAAAGAAAATAAAACCTTATTTATTTTAATGTAATTTATTTGTATTATTATTAATATTTGGCAAATTTAATTTGTATCGTTGAGTATAAAAAAAGGTTGGGTTTTAATTTGTTCATACAAATGTATTAGATACAGATATAAATAAAGTATATTTATAAAGTACAAATATATACCTATTTACTCGTATGATGGAAATGTAAATTTATCCGATTTATGATTAATAATTCAATTTTGAATGTAATAATGTAACTAATTTGTCCAAAAAAAAAAAAAAACACGAGTTGTTTTCACCTTGTTTTTCAATAACAAAGATCAACGAGTATAATTTCTATTTTATATTATAGAGGCGAAAAAATATTTTGCCACGTGGCTTTTTAATGTACAGCTACGCCACTGACTAAACTTATCGGTTCCAATAAAAGTAAGCAGCGACGCGCTTTACATTTTCACTTTTATTTTATTTCATATAATTTCGCCTCGTAATGTCAGAAAACATGGAAACGTGCGTGCAATTGGTTAGACGAAACCTAAGAAGACGATTCCTAATGGAATTTTCACGGGACAGATGTTTTAATTCCTGTAGATCATGCATAAAATCTTTGTTCAAATATTCCAATACTGTATTTATAATATCGCGATTACGTTTTGATTGTTGACGATCACGAAATGATATCCTTTTGATATCGTACCATACGTACCAAATGGTAAAGGCCCACCCCCCCATACACGGTCAGTCATGAGTGACAATCAACGTGATTGACAGTCAAGACTGATGGTGTATGTATGTGAATGATAATGACTGACAATCAAATTTCATGACCCTATCAAGTCGAATTGTGGGAAGCAGTCGTATCTTTTTGTCCTTTGTATATAATTTTATATCTTCGTCAAAAAATGACAAATAAATTAAATAATGAAGAATTCTGGCGCGAATTTATACGTCTATACCGTATTTTACCTGCTACGTGGACAATTAAAACCGATTTGTACAAAAATAGAATTTTGAAACAAGAATGCTATGTACAATTAACTAATAAATTAAAAGAAATCGATCCAACAGCTGGCAGAAATACTACTAAAAAAAAAAATCAATACATCGAGATCAAATTATCGTCGTGTGTTGAGGAACGCCACACTTTCAATAGTAACAATTTTAACTATAAAAATAAAATAATCGAACGACTGAAGATTGTCAAGTCTTGATTGACCGTATATGGCAATTATCAATCGTCAACCACGTTGATTGCCATTCATGACTGACCGTGTATGGGGGCCTTAACATCGATAAATTTGTTGCCCTCCCCCCCAGATCTTTGCTCTGGACCTGCAAGAAATATACATTTTTTTTTTTTATTATAATCCATATACCAATACACGTTTATATACACAAAAATTTGGTTTTACCGAAAACTTTTGTTTTAATATATTTAAATTGAAAATCATATTAATTTGTAACTACAATATAAATTACTATATGCGTCGGTGTACTTTCGTCTCAAATTGTCATGTATTTTCATGGAACCTAGAAAATTTTACTTACGCATAAATCGGAAACCAACTAAACAATTAGTTAAAAGTAATTCATACGATTTTCATCAAAATTTGAATTTTACCGATTATAAAAAAAAAAAAAAAAATGAACTAGGAGATTTCAAATGCTTATGAATAGTTCAATTATCTTCAGAATGTTTTGAAACATATTCCACGTTTAGACAGTGTTAATATTCTATTTCGAATTTCAGGTCACTGCGATTATTTTTAACCGAATAACGGCAATAATAAACAAAATCGAATATCGAATGATGCTAACGGTGTTATAAATATACACAGGCCTACTGAAATATAGTTTGAATAGTAATCTTTTTGTTACGAAATCAACAACCAAACAAAAATACGTTTGTTTCGGTAAATCGGTATTGTTATGCTTTATACGAGATAATAATATTGTACCTACGGGTTAACGACTGCCGAACGGAGTTTTTACTGTCTATATTTAATATATTTAATATATATATATATATTCAATATCCGTGTTAAAAAAAAAATAAAAAATAAATATATATATGTATGTATGTATGATATATTCCTATTTGTTCGATAGTCCGAGACGAGTGTAAATAGAACATAATATTAACATAGTCACAAAAAAAAATAATAATAATAAGCGTCATCCATAGAACCGTGATCTAAATTATTTACGGTATTTTGGAAATTTTATTTACCTTACAAAAAAGTCGAAAAGAGATATATTTGCTCAAAATATTAATACGCGTCAGTGGCGTGCCCAGCGGGATGGGTATGGGAAGCTGTGCCGATGTCCCGTTGAACGTGTAAAATTAATAAAAAAAAAATTATAGTCGTTAGAAATTTGCACTGCTAAGCCGACCGTGTACAACTAAGGGTAGGTTAGGTTAGGTTAGGTACTACTACTACACAGTAATGTGGTGTGAAAAACAACCTCCAGTTAAAACGTCTTTATATAATAGATGCGCATTTTATACAATTTGCATTTATTATGGTTTTTATTTTGAAAAATTCTGCGTACGCCACTGATGATATAACACTATTATCCAGTGGCGTGTGCAGGGGAGGTTAGGGGTGATAACGCCACCGTTTACTTTAAAATACAAACATTTAATCAGAAAACGTATATATTTCGGTAAATAAAAATTGAATATTGACATTTTTGATTTAGAAATCACGTTGTCGGACAATGATATCGAAGAAGATTCTACGATTTTAACGATCGCGATTATTATTCAGGCATCAGATATTACACCAGCTATCGTTGGCAACTCCTAAGCACGCAACTGCTAATATCGGATCGTCTTCGTCCGGTACCCAACCCCTACCCTATAGTTGATTTTGTAGTTTTCCATATTTCTTCCACTTTTCTCTATCGCCAGCCTGTCTCTCCTATAGCTTGTCAGTCCCGCATCTTAAATTATTTTATTTTTTATTTTATGATATATTATGATTTATGAGGTTTTTGGTCGACCTCGATCTCATTTGCCGCTTATCGATTATACCACGTTTACAAGAGCTATGACCCGGGGCCAAATTAATTTAGAGGCCCATATTATACACATAAAAATTTATTGGTAATAGAAAAAAATAAAATAACAAATTTAAAAAAAAAAAACATATTTAACATCGTATTTACACAATATTCTTTAATTTTGTTAGTAAAAATATTATTTTCTGGCATTTGTATGACCTATAAGTTTTATTTATGTAACCTCCCCCTCTTAATCCGTATCTGGTTATAACCTTATAACAGTGTAACAATTATAACGGAGTAGTGAAGAATGGGTTATCGTCTACAAATTGATAATATTAAATGTATTATTTATAAGATTATTTGATAATTTTCACATTTTTTTTTCTAGAAGTGCTATACAGTATTCCTTGCTAACCAAACCACAAATTTGTTGCATAACGATTTAGCTTGTATGCAATTTTTATTTTGCATTGTTTCTTTTAAATGCATATTACTTTTTTTATGGTCATTTTTACAAATATTACGTTATGTTTCAAATATTTAGGTCATTTGTTTTAGAATTTCCGTGTTGTTTAGTGCATGTTTTATCGTCATAAATCTATCTTATTCCTATGCAATATAATACCCTTCTCCACACCACTAGTCTGCATTTTAAAATTCACTCTGTATCGTTTCAGTCCTTATATATTTCAATAAAAAACGGACTTACTAATTGCAATTTAATTATTCAGTATTGTAAGGTTCCTATACGTTAGAATTAAAAATACATAGTTAAGTCTCGATGGTACAAATACTTAAATAAAAATGTTAACGTACAAACGAAATTGTATAAAACATTTAAATCGCGTGTAAACGTCTATTTTACCCGTACAGAATTAGAAAAAAATCTGTGTAAAGAAAAATCTTCAGACGGTTTTTAGAGACGCATTGTAGAAAAACAAACTCCATTCCATTTTTTTTTTTTTTTTAAGCACCTTCATTAAAATTACGTTTGTCCTAGTGGTCTTAATTTCTTCTTGCGTTAACCGATCAATTTCCGTTTGGGACTTTCTATCGGTTTCTTCTCTCTGGGGAGAGGAGATAAGCCTTAATTTCGTATTCAGACCGTATTACCGTAAAAACTATTATTAAAATAAATTAAATAACGTCATTTGTACGCGACCGCAATATAATGTCCTTAAAAAGACTCTCTAACATTATGAACACGGCGACAAATGCACAATAAAATAGTTTCACATTTGAAATGAACAAATAATACGAAAATTAAATCCTATATGCGATAGGATAAATTATTTTCAAAATATTACCTATAATATTTAACGTTAAATAGAAAAAAACGCGTAAAATATACGACGCTTTAACTAAAAATTAATACAAATTACGATTAAAGATGGAATAACAGCGAAAAAATGCAATATACAAATTATGTTTTTAGTTTTATTTTTTTTTCCAGGCGGGGCGTAAAGTATAATTATTATTGTATAGGTACTGAAATTATAATCGGACGTTTTAACTGTATTCGAATGCCTCCTAATTAAAATAATCATATACGTTTTATAAGACACGATTATTAATGGCATTTTTTTATTATTATTCGTCTTGATCTCAGGTATTCGTATTATTATAATTACTAGTAATTATTATTTCGATAATCGGGAAGGTAACGCAACGCATTATAATTATTTTAAAACGTATTATAATATCATAGAGTAACATTTTTTTTAGTTGTATTTTTTTCGACGGTAAAACCGTGTGGACTGCGAAAAACAAATGAAAACGAGTATTTTTTTTTTTTTTTTTTTTTAAGTGGTTTTAGAGCTACAAAATATTGACGTGGTGTGTTAAACGGACAATCTACGAATAAAGTCTATTCGTGCACGTATGCATCAATAGGAGTATAATATAGTAGATTGTATAATTGTTATAATATTTTTATTTATTTATTTATTTTTTTTTTTTAAATCACTTGTAAACGTCTATTTTACTCGTACAGATTTAGAGAAATATCTGTTTAAAGAAAATTCTTCAAACGGTTTTTAGAGAAGCATTGCAGCAAAACAAACTCCATTCCTTTTTTTTTTTTTTTTTTAAGCCTCTTCACTAAAATTACATTTGTCCTAGTGGTCTTAATTCCCTCTTGCGTCAACCGATCAATTTCCGATTTAGTCTTTCTATCGGTTTCTTCTCTCTGGGGAGGGAAAACAGGCCTTACTTTCGTATTAATTCGGACCATATTACTATACGGTTAGGATAGTATAATATAGTAGATTGTATAATTGTTATTATTTTTTTTTATTCATTTTTTTTTTTTTTTTTTTTTTGCTATCATACTTGTATAATAAATTGTTGTACAATGTACTGCAATGTACTAATTTACGTACAAATATTTATACACGATAACGAAACCAGTCCTCATCTCGCCACTCGTCGACCGCGGGCCCGCCTGTATACATTATAATAGGCCTGCGTCCGCCATAATACTGCAACACGTATTCCGTAGTCGTTTGATTCCGGAACCATTACGAAAAATCCGAAAATTATTAATGACGGTTTTTACTTGAACATATTCCGGACTTGGACGCGTGAGAGGTATAGAACACCGTGGGTATACGTATATTAAAATATTTTACAGGATTTGTAAAATCCACGTTCTTGTACGTGCGTGTGTATTGTTATAGGACGTTTGGTAAACGCGTCGTAATATCATAATACCAGCGCATCCCTATCAACATTAACTAGTCAAATATGGCGTCATTGGAAAATTGTTTTAGAAATTTTAAAAACATAAAAAAAAAAAAAAATCGTGCTCGAACGAGATATTTTTTGCATTTAATAAGAAATGAATCGATTTGTAAAAAATATCCGAACGTGTCAACGTTGCTCGTTGACTTGAAAATGTGTTTACAAAAATTGAAAAGTACGGGGATTGTAAGCTAACAAGAGGTTTCTTCAAATATTTTCTACAAATATGTTATGCGCTTGAAATAAATACTATTACAAAATTGTAATTCAACTCGATGTTGATAACTTATAATCCGCGGCGAAATTAAAAAAATATAAAATCACGATTTGTAAAGCTCAATCAGTTAGATCAATCGCCCTCCCCCCCCCCCTCTTTATAACCACCACTGGTTTTGCGTACCTAAACTATGCTTATATAATTAGATTTAAATTTTTTAAATATTGGTTAATAAGTGTTAAAATTAAACATTTTAATTTCATATCTGTTTTGTTTTTTTTTTACATTAGTTCACTGTGTATTGTCATCAGTACTTAAACTGTGTGCGAAATTTCTACTTGATTGGACAATGAATTGCGGAGCAATTTCAATTATTCAAATAGGACTCAATATAGAAACGGGATGTCTTAATAAAATCATTTAAAAAAAAAATAGGCCACTGCGCATGAGTGGATTTACTATTGAATATTAAATGTTGAAAAAGTAGGATATAAAAAGGGAAATTTAGTTTATATCAGTACACGACAATAAATCATTGCTAGCAAAAAACAACTCCGGGCAATATTCGGTTAAAAATGTATTGGTAAATAAAAAGTTAAAATCGTATTAATTTGTAATTACAAAATAAGAGCCAAAAACTTGTCTGTCTATATGAATCGAACAAATATAGTTGGTACGCAAAAGTCAGTGATTTTAACGATCAAAATCTGGACGATTGTAGGAAAATAAAAAAACGTGCATACAGATTTTCCAAAAGAACAACTTATGGTCTCTTAAACCTTGTTTCAAATTGACGTGCATTTTTAAGAGGCCAAACAAATTGAATCCTCATAAACCTAAAAATAACTGTAAAAAAAAATTCGACAAATTTAAACTCGAAATATTTGAAAATTGCAGGTCTATATGACCGTAACGCAATTAGAATTTTTGGGTCAGTTCAAGGCTCTTATATTTATACATAATTTACTGGAGTATAGTAGAGTAATTTTTTTAATTTTTTTTTTTTTATGTTTCTTGCATTCAAAATGTAGTATAATGAAATACAATTTAATTTAATTCATAATATACAGAATAAATTATCTTTAACGGAGCATAGATATTTAGGTTTTATTAATCGTTACAAATTTAAACGAAATTATGATTCACACTCGACAGTACACAACGCAATCGTTAATGTAATAACGTATTATCGCCTAATATTATCTTTCTAAATAGTATTCTTATCGGATATATACACTAGAATTTAAAAAATATAATAATGCACATTGCGTGTTTATTACTCTGCGGTAATTTATTATCTAAGCTAGATAAATGTTTATCATACGAAAACGATTGTATTCGTTACAAACTTACGAAAAAAAAAAAATGGTTACAATCGCAGTTTAAGATAATATCCTAAACCGCGGTACTAATGAAACCTACGACATTAATATGTTGCACGAGTATGAACCGAACTATATTATTTGTTATGTTGGGTAAACGTAACCGTGTCGATTGTGACTGTCGAAATATTGGTCTTGGTCTTGCAGTCAAAACTTAGGCCGTCTTGATAATTATACTCGTACTAAACATGATTTTCTGGAGAAAAATAATTAGCAAACTCGATCTTGGTCTAGCGCCCAGTGTTGCAAGACCGAGACCAATTTTGATCATCACTAACGCGGTCAATAACGGGACACGGGGCCCCGATAATGTTGCGCCATTGATCTACGATTATTTTCTAACCGAATATACCGAATAAAAAAAATTAATCGAAAATAATGATAACGTTAGTGGCCGTTAAACTTTACCCGTTTTTCCGGTGTTTTTTCCTAACTATTAAGAAAACTACAACGAAAATCAAAAAATAACTTCCCCGAAGCACCGACTAAATTCAAAATGCTTTCTGATAAGGTGTTACACTCGTGAAAATCGAAAAAAGACGTCAGTTCAAAAATTCCTATACAGACGGGAAAAAAACACACATCACAATAGTAAATAGCTAAAAATTCGAAAATATTTAAGCGTTAATTTGTACGTACTCGTACGTCATATCATGTACAGGACACGTCACCTTATACAATATTCCCAGTTATCGTTCGTATAATTAAAAAAAAAAAAAAAAATCCTATTCCCAGTGGCTACGAATATAAATCACACGAAAAAAAAAAAAAAGTTACAATATTATTCACATGTAAAATATAATATAATCGCAATAATTGTTATAGAGTACAATATAATATCGTTGTTGTCGGTGTCGACCGGTTTTCGTTTTTTTTCTTTTTATATCCGATACCCTTCAACACTCTACCATAAAAATATCGCGTTCGTTTTGCATTTTTCGTCTTACAAAATAATCGATTGATTGGTCGAGTGTATTTTTTTTTTTTTTTTTTCATCGTATTACCTTGAGAAAACACGATTCCGCGTGAATAATGACGCGACGGTTGTCAGTTGTGGATATTTAAAAGAAATAAAATATAACCAATAAAAACGCATTGCAGACATCAAATACGAAAACATATCGGTGAAAACGAAATAAAATATAATTAATGGTTTATATCGACATTGTTTCCCTTGGTATCGTAGACAGACCCGTGATAACGCCCAGTAACTTGGTTGGTAATTTCCATTAGCGTCCAATGCTTTACGTTTAACTGGCCAGTCCTAACATCCAAAGTCAGGGCTTAAACCCCCAGTTGGTCTCCTCCTTCTAAACATGTCTAAACTTCCGGTTTATTTTGCATTTTTTAATTATACCGTTCCGAGTCACTCCGAAGCGAGAAAGTGAAAAGTGAACGACGAACCGTGTCCGAATACACCTAATTAGTATAAGTTTACAAAATTCGAGTATTTTTTGGCGGGTAGCAAGAGTATCGTTATCTCCCCCCCCCCAGCCTGCCTAAATTTACGGAGTGAGAAAATTTGTCGTAATTAAATTCTTACAGGTTAAAAAACAATATATGATTATTTATGATAATTTGTTATTGCGACCGACCGATACGCACGATTCGAATACAATAATTGTATAGTCCGTCGTATACAGTTTATTTAAATTTCACTAATTTTTAAACGTGCCGTTTATTGGTTTGAAAGTATTTTCTTTTAGTTTTTAATTTTTTTTTGCCATAGCAGTAGTATATCTCGAAGGACATCCGCGGTGAACAATTCACACACAATTATCACATAATAGATAGGTAACAATAATATTTGTTTAGTGAAATGGCGTGTACATTAAAAGGAGTAACGTCTAGGCATTTTATGTGGCATTGGTTGTTGTATTATTTTCGTTTTTGCTCGTACCGCGCGATAATCGGCAGCCAGACGGGTAGGTATATATAGAGGAAGGGGTGGGGATTGTTTTAATAATTTTTTAATTTAAAAAAATACAACTTGTGGGGGAGTGGCCTGCCCGTCTTCGCACATCCGTATCGTATGTCTTAACGAGTTCTGGAATTTTCGAGACGTCGTCGTTTATCTGTGAAAATGCCGACTGGCGCTTCCTCGCAAGGACGTATTTTCGCGTCCGAAAAGACACCCCATGTCTTCCATGTCTTGACACCCCGACTTCACAAAAAAAAAAAAGCAAAATAATAATAATAATAATAATAATAAATAAATTATAAATTGACAAAGTTTTTTTTTTTTTTTTTTTGACTAGTAAAATATAATAAATTGATCAACGTTAAATGTTAATAATATTGAGAAGGCAATTTTTAAAAATAAACGTTAATATTCGGTATTAAGTAATGAGCTCCGACCAATTTATTATACTATAGGCACTAAAGTTTTAAATGCAAAAATTACTCAAGTGTTGATATAGTAATTTGAAAATAATAAAACGTGAGTTAAATGTCTATTTTTATCAGTAAATAATTCTAAACGCGGATTTGTAAGGTTCGTAAAATTGGAGACCTCCTCTCTCGAATAATCATCCAAAACACGCCACTGCTTCCACGGGTTATACCGTCACGGTACAAGCTGTATGGAAAATAATCGATAACCGTTTATCATTGCCGTTACCATACGATATAGAATCGTCTAACTACACGTTTTATATAAAAAAAAAAAAAAATTTTAAAAAACTAACACCACCCCGAAACATTTACTAATATAATATATTTGTTGGCTCAAACACGGCCGAGTGGAACAAAGGGACGTGTTTTTAAACACTCTTAAACACCCCACGACTACGCACCTGACGAGATAATAATATTACGTCAATAATCAAACGGATCGGCATTGAAAAATTGCCGGGTTGATATTTGTTATTGTCTGTCGTTGAAAACCCCCGATAGTATAGTGACACAACTCAAAATATGAAAATACTGGGAGAAATCTACGCAAAAATAATTTTTTGATTATTCAATTTTTCCCACGTAAAACTGTTATTTTTGAAATACGACTTTGTGTAAACTTCAGGTCAGAATAAAATCACATATCAGAAGTGTCTGTAAATGCACGCTGGTAACTGCTATATATATATATATATATATTTTATACTAATAAGCAGAAGCAATGACATTTTAGCTCATACTGTCTTCAGTTATACAATTAAAGACTAAACAATGTCTATACATTTTAAAATTAACATATCTGATTTATACATATAATAATTATTTAAAATTATTATTTATCATTATTATTATCGATATTTGATCCTATACATTGTGTTCTAACATTACCTTATGACTTTGACATATATATTTTTGTAGGTATTTGTTATTTCAGTTCAATACAATTATAATTATATTTAATTTTTGTAATGCCTTATTATAGAGACCAAAATCGAAATTCCGGATTATTAAATCAATGTATTTGTATTTCGAAATCCGGATTTTTTCCCGTATTGCTACGCGCGTTCTTGCATGGCAAGTTTAGAACGCAAGAAATTGCAAAACCGTAGAAAATTGCAAAACGCAACACAATGCGCGTACGGCGGCGTTGAACACGGCAAAAACAACGTACGAAAATAATAAAAAAAAAAAAAATAATAAACGCTCACTGTAATACCCACTACATTCCTCGTACGGGATAATGTTAAGAGTGTAAGCTACTGTTTGTAGGTGGAAAGTCGGGTAAAATAAACGCGTTAATTACGCACTGAATACCCATACGCGATTTATCTGTTCAATAAGCCAACGTATTGTCATGTTAGTTATTTTTTAAAATATTGTTGTTAATTTTTTTTACATTTTAAAGACCTTGCCGGTCTTGAGATTATACAAATACGTTCTACTCCAGGATTCCCGGGTGGTCCGGCCTGACTGAAAATCAATACTTATCTAGAGAACAATTTAGTTGAAAAAATATATATATAAATTACACTGTTCGCACCCAGGATCTAATACAGTATCGTAGGCGGGAAGTTGTAATGAATAGGGTAATTTAATGTTAAAACGCGGTACGATTGCGACGACGAATCATCGCAAACAAAAACGATTCGGAGCGATGTTCGGTTAAAACGGTTGTCGATAGATTTAAATTGTGAATTATAATTAATTTGTCACAACGAAACAAACCGCATTTGTTCGTGTTTGTTTTTAACGGATTTTAATTTATAACGCTAATAAAAAAAAAAAACTACGCGTTTTTATCCACACATAAACCAAAAATATCTATCATAGTTTTATACTAGCGGCTTCTATAATAAAAAAAAAAAAAAAAAAACCAAAAATATGTGCAACACGAAAAACGCCGGAATGTTTTCAAAATTGTACCGCGTCTATGAAATGCTAATATAATGTTCTACGATTATTTTTCACCGAAAGGAAATCCGAAAACGGCATAATTGATCGAATTCGCTACCAGAAAATACCCGTCACCGTCAGATGACGGCAATTGGAATGAAATGTTTGTATACGGGTAGAAAAAAAAAAAAGCACACGACGGCATTGTAAATATTTCTCCGTTTTATCCTATCGGCGGTGATCGTAAAAACAATTTCGATTTACGATTGAATGGCGATAATAAATAAAAAAAATTTAACGCCGAACGCAAACACCGCGCAGAGCCTTTGCGTTTGTACGTAAACGCATAATGCATAAATATTGCGGACGGGCAATGTGCAACCAGCGTTTTACTATATGCAATACGTATTGTATATATATATATATATATATTAACATACATATCGGTGCAATCGATTTTAAATTACACGGATTTCGTTTACGAACGACACAGTCTAGTTTTTTTTTTTTTTTTTTTTTTTATCTATCACGATCACGGAATTACAATATGCCCGCGTGCGTTTCGAGAAACGCCGCGTGCGCCGTAATAAAAACGTACCTACCTGGCAAAACACCGACACCACTTGGCGGCAGATGGCTGATGATGATAATAATAATAATAATAATAATAATATTATTATTACGAGTATAAATTCTCGAGTGGGTGCATAACCGTGACGGTTTTTTTTTTTCCCGTACGGAATCGGTACCCCGAATATTTTCACCGCGTTCGGGGGTGTGTTCGATTGCACGGCCGATGCGGAGGAACGCCGAATGTTGTTCATTGGTTTTACTAATATGTTGCGCGCCGTTTTTTTGTCCGGCATTTCTACGCGGAATCTTGCATCGGTTTACAAGCGTAGCACTTTTTTTTTTTTTCCGGCAATAATTAAAAATCTAGTTGGCGGACATTATTGATTTTCTTCATAGTTTTCGTATAGTAACTGCGGTAAACGCGTACAGGGATAAACGGCGAAACGCGGTACGGCGTGCGCGGTTCCTTTTATTTTCGATTTTACTATAATTCGGTTAAAATTAATAGTAGAGACCCGGAATACTTAGTATTAGTATTTTTATCCCGTAAGACTGTTGCTAGCGCGATACATATACGATACATACGCCGGTCTTAATGATTTTTACTGGGTCGAAAATGTATGCCAATCTTGTTCTGCCCCCCCCTTCCCCCAAAGAACTCCCGGGATATTTTATTTTCTTCGAACATTCAACACATATATAATCAGTGTTGTGCACTAATATAGCTAAAAATGTCAATAGTCTTATCTGGACAAATAAAACATCCGATTATAATGTTTTTTTTTTTCCGCCCGAACAACATTTCTACCAGAAATCTTGCTTCAAATTTTAAGCGTAACAATTTTTCTGGCAAATTGTGGCCGCAGGGACGAATATAATTGATTTTACTTATATGATGTGTGCTTTTTTTGCGTCTGAACAACATTTTTACCGGAAATCTTAGTTCGGTTTTCAAGCGTAGCGTTTTTTTCTGAAATAATTCTGATCTAGTTGGTGCATTGTAGAGGGGGGTATATTTTTGATTTTCGTTATAGTTTTCGTAGTAACTGGGGAAAAAAAAACGTAGGAAAACGGGGATACGTACGGTTCCTTTATTTTCGATTTTATTATTATTATTTTCTTGTTATAATTTATGCCAATCCGTCCTCACCTCTCCCCCCCTCCACCACAGAGCTGATTGTCTACAGATAATCGGATAATTAATAGCACTTCAATTTTGTTTAAAAGTTCATTAAACCAATAATTTTATTTTTATTTCACCGTATAAACTAGATTGTGATTTATAATTTATGAGTTCATGACGTAGTGTTCGGATTAATAAATTGTATTTCCCGTGTCATTTATTTTTGGATAGTTATTGTTGAAATTGTATCTCGTTAATCGCAACGTGGTCGTCGACAACAATGCCGAAGAGATTTTCACAATTAAATTTCATTTTTTAAATTATATTCTATAAACACACCGTGTCTTGTTAACGGAAATAATCGTTAGTCAGTGTCAGTACTGAGTGCTGAGTAGTCGACCATATCATTTCGTGATCCGCGTTCCGTAAATACGTTTTCAAGTACGTTTTTGTTAAATTAGTTTTTGGTACATTCGTACATTTTAAAATGCCAAAGTGTCGTGGCAATTTTATTAAAAAACTGGATTGCATTCTATAATAAAACGAATCACACCATTTTCACCGCGGACGGTTCTGTAGTGTTTTGTCATTTCGTGACAAAAATAATTTCAATTGCAACAACAATAATACAGTGATATTTACAGAAGAAGAACAAATATATGCATATATTTAGGGTAAGAGCATATTTTTAAAAAAAATAAGAGCAAATCAAATACATATTTAAAGTGCTTATTTTTTTTTTTTATTGCATAAATGTATACTATTTTAAGCTTTTTAAGTGCATACAAATCCGGACCCTAATTATAACGTATAGGTACCTTGCGGTGGCGTATTTATGAGGGGGCGGATATGGGGTTATGGGGATATAGATCCCCGTATGATTTTTTTTTAAAAAAAAAACAATTTTGCATCCCGAGGAAACATATTATGTGATATACGCACGTGATTGTGCTTATATCATAGTAACGTATTTTGTATTTACAGTGTAAATAAATTGTTATAATTTAAAACGATTTGGGGGGTGGGGTAGTGGTTGGATGAGGGGATCGGAGCCGGTGGCTTCTAGATAAAAAAAAATATATACCCCGGTCTTCAGCAAGACAAAATCCTAAATACGCCTTTGGGCTATCGTGCGAAACCGACAATTGTATACAACGCTATTATAATAAAAACGCACGATACCTATGAGTGGTAGGGTTAGTTTGATTCGTAACAAAAAAAAAAAATAATCACACGTCTCGCGCGATATCGGGTATGTAATGTGTAAACCCGGACTCCGGTTGGGACATGGTGTGGTAAACGAACGACGCGGATCCACTCGATTAATAATGACCGTTATCACCGAACAAAAGAAGAAGAAAAAAAAAAATAACAACGGTGGGTGGCCTGTGCGTGCCGAGCACGAGAGGTACGACAGATGCCGCCGGATGAGGCGGACGTCAAAAACCCGGCGGACATCGGGGACAGGAAACGACCGGAGAGAGGTTTAAGGTTTTATACGCGTAATAAATTAGAGACGCGGTCGCGGGTCCCGGAGAGTGGTCCGTATAGGCTGTTGGGACGGGACAAGATGAATTGAAAGATTGTGACGATTTACATAATATTATACGGACTATTATTATTATTATTATTATTATAATACGTATAACTTTTGGGCGGCTCGTGAACGGAATAATTATCGTCCGAACCCGGTTTGGTTAGATATAATCGTATCCACCCGTCGATGATATTTTAAATTAACTGTTTTTTTTTTTTTTGTTCGGCCTACAGGTAAAAGAAACCGCTGTCGGGTTCGATCATTATTAAAAAAAAAAAATATTTAAAAAAACCTTTTAAGTATGCGTAGCTCGGCGATAGATATATGCGTATCTAAAATATATATATATATATTTATTATCATAATCGATTTATTAAAACCGTTGTGCACTCAAAAATTTAATCACCAGCACGAACAATATTAATGTATTAATGCATTTTAGATATTGAGCGGAGCAAGGGGTCTTATGGTTTTACAATTTTTTTTTTCTGTAATCACTTTTCCTACCAGAAGACTTATCTGATCCATACACATCTAGTACAGTTTCCGGTAGCAAATTTTGTCTAGTCGGTACTTTAAAGAGGTCATTTTTCGATATACCTATTAGTTTTTTAACGTGGCAGAAAAAACTCGTCAAATCGAGTTTCATTATTTCTTTTTTATTTATCGTTGCATACAGATATAAACTAAATTCCTATCTGTATACCTTCACAACTTTCCACCTACAACAGCGATCCATGGTATGTAAAACTTTTTTATAATTATTATTTTTTGTATATATATATATAAAAACTTCTCTTGACGATGCTGGAGCACGTGTGTGTTTGTTCGAACCTAATCGAAAATGAAACCATTTTTCTTCTTTTTTTTTTTTTTTTAATTTTAAGAAGTTTTCAACATTATTAGCCGTCGATAATTTTTAGTCGTTTTTACTTAATATTCGAGAGAAAAACCACCAGTTTTTTATTATGCAAATAACATTTAAAAGATTTATAAATTGTCTTATTTAATAGAAAGAAAAAAAAGATTAGGTATTTTTTTTTTTTTTTTTTGTATATTTTTACACCTACAGTATTAACAAGTGCTTTATAATTATTTAGAAAAGATGCTTTTTTTTAAAAACTCATATCGTTTTTTGTAATATTTTTAACGTTTTTAAAGTATAAGACCCAAAATCAAAAATTAAAATCTATTATGAGAACTTGAAATTATTATTAGTACATACATACACCTATCTTGAACAGTGTAAAGATTTTCAATAAAAAAAACGAAATTTGTAGAAAATACATACACAGTGTTGGAAATGTACAATTTTTTTTACACTGGATTCTTAAACTGCCATTTTTTTTTTTTTTATAAGACAAAATATAAATCCGGTCTGCACATTCGTTTGGGTGAATTAATTTAAATTGTAAAAAAAAAAAAAAATTGTATCATACAGTAGGATGGAAACATTTTATCTAAATTTAATATATATGACTGTTGTTCTACAACACAAATAATTGTATTTACTGTGTAGAACTGTTGAACTTAACATACACAATTATTTTCATTTTTCAAAAGATAGTTTCTCAAAAACTCTCATTGAAGCTGTGAAAAGGAGTAGATAATAGAATAAAGTATTTTAATTATAAGCCATATAGTACTAATGAATATATTGTTAATAAATTAAATAAAAATATAAATATAATTTTATTAATTCACAATTTAAATTTAATGTATACGAATAAAACCATATAAAATAGTATGTAACAGTTGTTATACCTCATATGACATGAACTAGACAAATTTTAATTATTCTCATAGTAAATTATTATTATTGATAGCTTTAATTTTAAACATATTAGTACATGAATTATTTTGATTTTGTGGTAATAATTAATTTTCACTATTTAAATTTATTCTAAGTTCACAATACAAATTTTGTTAAAAAGTTAATTTGATTTAATAATACATAAAACAAAAAATGTAATTTATTTATTTACCACAATGTTTTAATTTTGTGTTAAATAATTTTCACTATTTGAATTTATTTAAAGTACACAATAACAATTTTTTTTAAAAGTTAATTTAATTTAATAATTCATAAAAAAAAAAAAAAATGTAATTTATTTATTTACCACAATGTTTTAATTTTGTGTTAAATAATTTTCACTATTTGAATTTATTTAAAGTACACAATAACAATTTTTTTTAAAAGTTAATTTGATTTAATAATTCATAAAAATATATGTACTTTATTTATTTCCCAAAATGTTTTAATTTTGTGTTAATTAATTAATTTTAACTATTTGAATTTTTTCAAAGTATACAATACAAATTTTGTTAAAAAATTATTTTAATTTCATAATTCATAAAAATGTATGTAATTTATTTTATCCCCAAAATGTTTTAATTTTGTGTTAATTAATTTTTACTATTTGAATTAATTCATAGTCCACAATAAAAATTTTGTTAAAAAGTCAATTTGATTTAATAATTCATAAAGAAATATGTATTTTATTTATTTATCCCCCCCCCGAGATGATACGAATTTATAGATACAAAAAAAAAATAAGTAGTAATAAATACTAATTGGTTTTTTTATATTTAATAAAAAAAATTATTGTATTTATACTACAATACAGTACACAACTTTAAACCTATTGAATTTTTTTTTTTTTTTATCATATGATATTGTGTACTTTATTTATCAATTTTTTTATACTGGATAGCTGCCTACAAATGCCTAATCAATTTAAATAACAAATTATAGGATCGAAACAAATAACTATTGTGGCTTATACTATGGGAACAGGTGATTTTCATGTCTATGTGGTGTAACATACTTGTACAATGTAAATATTATATTAAATTATAGTACTGTAATCGATAATTATTATGATAAAAAAAAATATTCAATAATATAATAGTAGTAGTAATAATGGACACCTTGGACATTTTATATTATTGAATACATATGATGATTGCTCATTCTTCTTATTCGGATTTATCCTTGTCAAGGTAGCCGTTGGCGAATGTCACAGCTTCATCCTATAAAATATATTAAAACGGCGTCAATAAACGATTGTTTTAGTACATTTTAAAAATTATTTTACGTTTATCTGAATGATAGCCGGATTGTCGGACGTTGTAGCCAAGGAAGTTATCCCGTAACTAGACAAAGTGTTCCCATCCTCCAAAGACTTGCCGTTGTAATGCAATTGTTGATTGTTCGTCTGAATTTTCGTTACACCTATAAGAACCAATTGATAAGTCATAAATAGTTAATTAAAAATAATTCAATTGTGGGTATAATAACGGCGGGCGACGTAACTCAATACTGGTGATATATATTTTAAATAATTTATCACAGACATGTTATTAGATATCCGTCAATTAATGTGTTGTCCGTTTAGACGAGGTATTAAATACAATAAGGCCATTGGCGCAATTATAGGGGGGAGGGAAGCACCCCCAACAAAATTCATTATAAAATTTGAATTGAAAATCCTATATAAATCTATTGTTTTAGTGGTTGTATTTACATATATACAAAAATGATGTAAGGGGGAGGGGAGGGCCCACTGACCATTTACAAAAAAATCTGGAGCTTAAGTCTTGTTTAGATATCCAGTTGCGCCTATAAATCTATACTTATTATTATTATTATTATTATAAAGAAGGGGTAAAATTTGTTTGTTTGTATGCTGTAGGGATGTGGTAATCTCTGGAACGACCGAACCGATTCTAAAAATTCTTTCACTTATAAAAAGCCACATACCACTCTCCCTGATAGAAAAATAACAGCCGTTGTTAATTAATCCGATGTAGTTATTTCGGGTAAGAGAGTACCCAGTTTTTAAAAATTTATTAAACAAATTAACAAAAAAAAAAAAAAAAAATGTGGTTTTGACCATTTTTAATAATGGTTCCGGATAACCGGATTTGACCCGAGCAAGGCCGGGTAATGGCGGCTGACTTAATAAAAAAAAAAAAAAAAAAAAAAAAAGGGGGGGTTCGATGGTGTTTTAATATTTGTAATAATAGTGTAATAGCAATGTGACAATGGGTTTAGGTTGCACACGGGCGTGTAATATGGCAAGGCGCGTATGACACGTGGAAAAAAAAAAAATTCCTTGAAATACTTACAAGCAAGCATCCTCTTAAGTATTTTCACTTTCATGTCGCCGTGCAATTTCAACGGTAATTCGTCCATTTGTCCGGTGTTGCGTTTTATAATCAAGCAGATCTAAACAAACAAACAAACGTAACGCCGGAGCGCGATTAATAAATTGTTCCGGTATACGCGCGGCGGCGGGGCGAGGGGCGGCGGCAATGGCGGCGGTGACGTGTGAACGCGCGCAAATACGATGAAAACCGATTGAACTGTTTGTAAATCCATAGGCATAGCGCGTGGGTTACGTACCATTTTCCGGCGAGTGTGCGATCGATTGGGCGTGAAGAGACGGTTTGACCGGGAGCGTCGGCTGTACGTACGTACGTACGAATTGCGCAATAGTTTTTAATAAAACCGACCGACCGACGAACGGGCTCCTGACCGGGATCGATTCGTTCGGCGCGCAAGTGTACGACTGAACGGACGCCGCCAGCGGCCCGGGGTACACCCCGCGCTCCGGTGGGTGTACGCACAACAGGTTTACCGGTTGGTAACAGGTATTCCGATAAACGCGCGGTCCCAGCCCGGACCAGGTTGTCCACCCGTAATTTGATTTCGCCGTTGCGTTTCCCGCCCAACCGTTCTGCCACCGGGATACCTACCGAAACGAGATTCCGATGAATTTGTATTTTTTTTTTTTTTTTTTTTTTTTCTCTTCTTCTTCTTCTTCTATAAAACACCGAAAAAATACCAACCCCCCTCCCACACACACACACACACACACACACTGCCAAACGTTTGCCGAGCTCTACGCGTTCGTTCGGTATTTTACGAATACAATTGGACGCCGGGTTCGAGTTTTCGTGGCGTTTTATCGACTGACCGGCCGGGTAACCGGTAATCGGTAGAAAAAAAAAAAAAAAAAAAAAAAAAAGATAAAAAAGGCCGCGGTAATAGAAGACAAAATTTAATACAAATTGTTTAGCCGCAGCTCGGTGTTGTTATTATAATTTTTAAACAATTCATTATACGTAATTAATATTTTTCAAGTATTTTAAACAACAGTTTATGTCGGTGAAACGCCAAACGAGTGAATTGAACGAAAACAACGCGGTATTTTGTAGATAGACTGCATTACGCATTACACTACAATGCACCGTACAGAGTGATTTTTTTTTTTTTAAAACGTACAACAGAAATACCGGCTCATCGTTTCAAAAACTATTAACATTTTTTTAAAACAATTTCGTTTAAAGATCGAATATTTCCCGTGGTTTGTTTTTACTGTTGCTCTTTTTCGCGATTTTATTATCCTTACACTCGGTAAACATATTGTGTAATACTAAAACCTATATTTTTACGTGGGTATGATTACTACTTACCCAATTTCTAAATGTCGAAAATTCTGTTATCAAACGGCAGTTGTAAAGACTAATTTTTTTTTTTTTTTTTTTCCCAGCGTCTGCCGTTCCCTATTCTTTAACACGATATTTCTGACAACTGAAAATATTGCAATAAGATAACTGCAACCGATCAGATAATATTATTATTTTCTTAAACAATTTGTGTCGAAATATCAAACAATTAGTTTGATATGAAAATAACGTGGGTGCAAACAATAATGATATCGCTCGAATAAAATGTATCGTCATTACATGTACCAAGATTTATATAGATAAGGTTTATAGAACTATTATCTTTATCTATAACCTCGGAGCCCGGCGGCGTACCATAATATCGTATCCCCGTGATTTCAAAGGTTGCGCTCGCGGCCATGGCACACTGAAAGGAATTTCGCCAATCCCTGTGGGCCGACTGTAAATACAATAAATTAAGCATAAGGATAACTCGACGCGTGTTTGATAACACGACCGTTTTTATCAATTTGTATTCTTATTCGCTATTCGTCCGTTGCCTATTTTAACTAAATGAACTCTCCTATTTAATTTCGTAATAATAATATATGCGGGCACCATACTTTCTATATGGTTAAAGATTCAATTGGTTTTGTTTTGTTGTAAACGAATATTGTACTCAACCAGTGTCCAACCTACGAAATCGAGGCCTAAAAGTAGTAATGGGTAGGTATCTAATTTTTGATTTTATTTCGGTATCTGGTATTTGTACATTTTTACCGGACACAGAAACATTAATTATTATTATTTTTTTCTAATCTAGCCATGTCTAACATAGTCGAACAGCGTATCAACAATATAAGAAAGTCTGTGAAAGACACTCGACAGTATCGCGGGTTGAAATTAAAAAACGGTTTCACCGCTTTATTGATCAGCGATCCCAATACGGATGATTCAGCCGTGTCTCTTTCGCTTTCAGTCGGTGAGTTAATAGTTTAATATACAATTTGAAACTTAATGTTTTATTTTATTTTTATTATTTTGTACATTAGGTAGTTTAAGTGATCCGAAAGATCTACCGGGATTGTCACATTTATTCATGCATATGTTTCACTGTCATACGGATGACATAAAAACGTACTTGGAAATGAACGAAGGATTTTTTTGTAAGGCGTACGCGAAAAATGATTCTACCACCTATTACTGTTCTATCAAGGCCGAATCGCTCGGACTGTTATTGTCCAGGTTATATTTTAGTTTTTATAATGTATTACAATAAACATTTACACCATACCTTATATCGTTTATCCACTATAGTTTTGCTCAATTTTTCCACGAACCGTTATTTGATGATAGTAAAATTGAAAAAGTAATTGACGACATCGATGCCGAACACCAGTTTAGTTGGACCAACAATCATTACCGTTTATCGCAACTAAAAATCCATACAGCCGACCCAAACCATCCCTATTCCAATTTGTTTGCAACAGGTAATTTTATAAGCGATACCTTTTATTTATGAAATAAATATTGCGTTAAGAAGTGTTATATAATTTACAATTCAAACTTAATTACAGGTTTAATACTATTTAATGGCATTTGGGCTGTGTACTCTCACATGTTCAATGGACAACCATTTTTTTCCTCTTAAAAAAATATTCTATAGGTCTACTAAATTATGGCATTACAAATATCAAAGTTGTCAAATTGCATAAGAAAAAAATTAGTTTTTAAAAATATATTAAATAAAAAAATAAATAAATAAATATTAAATATTAATTGCCTTGATCAGTGGCAAACACAAGAAAACATTTTTTCTTGGGGGGGGGGGGGGGTAGTTAAATGTAACTATTAAATTTGTAGGCTGGGTTATTAAATTTTTCCTGATATTTTGGTGGGAAGGGGTCAACCCTCAAAACCCTACCCTGAGTTAGCCCCTGATCTTGATTATTAAACTTGATTTTAGTTATTTTAAACATTCAACCATATTGAATGATTGATAGAAAAATTAACATAACATAAAGTAAAGTACTTGATATTTAAGTGATGTAAACGTTTAAAAGAATATTTGTTGAAAAAAATGTATAAAATGTTAACATTACACAACATAGTAAATTTACAAGTTCTTACATTTTAAAGTTATTACTGGTTAAATACTAATTAATGTCATATACAATTTTGGGCTATGCACTCTTACACATACAATTAACAACCATTTCCATCTCTAAAAAAATGATAACATTCTATAGTTCTACTTAATTATGGTTTTCAAAAATATTAAACTTGTCAAATTATTTAAAATAAATTAGTTTTTGAAAAATATTTGAGGATTAATTAATTATCTTGATTATTGATATTTTAGTAATTTTAGAGATTTAACAATATTGAATGGTTGATAGAAAAGTTAACATAACATAAAGTAAAGTACTTTACATTTAAGTGATGTAAAAGTTTAAAACAAGGTCTGATGTAAAAAAATTAATAAAATGTTGACATTAATTCCACATAGTAATAGGTACCAGTAAAGAGTTGTTATTATGTATTTTATATCTAAAATTTTGCTTCATAGATCTTCATAAAGGTTATTATTTTTTTTTTCAATTTATTTACTTGTTTAATCATGTGTGTATGATTATTAGGTTCAAAAAAGACATTGAGGGACATTCCAGTTTCAAAGAACATATGTGTTCATACTAAAATAATAGAGCATCATTCTAATTGGTTTTCTTCCAATTTAATGTACTTAGCTGTACTCGGGAAAGGTATAAACACTTTAAAAGTATAAATAAATTTTTGTGTTGTTTTTTTTTTTTTTTTTTTTTTTAATACATGTGCAATTTATAATGTACTTTATGTAACATAATAAGAGGGTCTAGACGATTTGGAAGAAATGGTTATATCTGTATTTGGAGACATCATAATGAAAAATATAGATATGCCAATATGGACTGAACCGATTTATAAAGAAGAACAGCTGTCAACTATGACCATTGTAGTTCCAGTAGAAGACATCAGATTGTTAACTATTGAATTTCTCATTCCGGACCAGATGATAAATTACAAGAACTTGGTAAAATTTAATTTGTTTGAAATCCAATTCGTTTTTAATTCAACAAATAATTTTAACTAGCAGCCTTCCAAGATTTTGAACCATTTCTTTCAATGTAAAGGCTCTGCGAGTATTTTGACAGTCTTAAAAAATAAAGAATGGTGTGAATTGATTAATGCCAATAGTATACGCGAGGCTAGGGGCATTGAGTTGTACGAGATAGTTTTTTATTTAAAAGAAAAAGGACTTGATCATATCAATGACATAATCACATTAGTTTTTCAGGTACTTATATTGTATATTTTTCTAATCTGTGCGTATAAAGATATTATTGTTCGTGCAATCATATGATATATATATATATATATTTTTTTTTTGTTTTTTTAGTATATCAATATAATTAAGCGCGAAGAGCTTCAAAAATTATTCCACGAAGATAGCCAGAATATTAGTACTAATAGCCTATTTGAAAAACAAACCATATCGCCTATAGATTATGTATTTGAATTAACTTCTAAAATGATTGTGAGTAAAACAATTAGTTTTTATTAAACAAAACAAATGTCTAATTATTTTTTTCGTTATGTTTAGAATTACAATTTAAAAGACGTTTTAGTGGGCGATAGTTTAATGCAAGCATTTCGACCAGACCTATTACTAGACCTTTTGTCTTATTTTAAACCGGACAACATGAGGTATGATCGGTGTTCAAATAAATGCATTACCATCATCTAATACATATCATTACTTATTTCAATTTTCTCTTGCTGTGTAAATTATAATGTATTAACATTTAACAATTTTATTTATAATACTAGCAAATAAAGCATTCGATAAAAGTGTACTTGAAATAATGTAAATAATACAATTTTAAACATAGTGAAGAGAACTAATTCTCTAATTACTAATAGTTTTACTATAATATTCATCAAATATACTATTTGGACCGTAGTAATTAGTAATTATGTTTTGTAATTTTGTAAGTAAAAATAACTCTCAGACCTTATATTAATATCGTAAAGGACTCCTCACAAAAATAATATCAATCAATATAAAATTCGGTAGGATAAAAATTTGCATTTATTTAAATGTTTTATTTGAGTGAATCAACACATTTATACATTTATTTTCTAAATATCAAATACCCAAATTATTGTACTTTCAAAATAATTATTTGCCATTGCTCTTAGTTTAGGTGATTAATGGTTCCTACTTTTTAAACCTAGCACATCAATTTTTTTAAATTTTTTTTATGTATATATTGAATAGTACAATACACTATTAAAATGATAATTTTACATTGTAAAACAGACTTATAGGACAAAAAAAGAAAAATGTATTTTGCTCATTATTACAATATTTTCTTAATATTTCAGAGTTACAGTGGTTTCAAAACAGTTTATGAACCAAACAAATGCAATTGATCAACATTATGGAACACAGTACTCAATCGCTAAAATACCGGCAGAAAATTTAAAGGTAAGTTTTTAAACTTTATACTACTAATGTCTATAAGTAGAGATATTTTCAATTAATCGTTTTTAATTTGTAGGTGTGGAAAAATATTCTTATGCACAAAGTTTTTGAAATGCCAATGACAAATAGGCTTATTGATAGTTATGTAAGTTCACTATTTTATCTGTGTGTACAAATTATATTTTTACACATTTTTATACATTTTTTTTTTTATATAGGCTTTCAATTGTCCACAAATCATTTACGAATCGTCACTTTTGAGATGTTGGTTTAAATGTATGGAGAATCATTTACCTGACGCATATATATCTATTAATTTTACTAGGTTAATATAGAATCAGATACATTTGTAATTATTTTAAGTGATTTGGCAAATTAATATAAGTAAGGTATCAGGTTTAAGGCAAACAATTTTACAACACATTTTAATGTTTCTCATTATATTATACAATCTAGTAGAATTGAAATTTGTTGTGATTAGTTGTTATTTAAAAAAATATTAAAAATGTAATTGACATTTAAATTTACCAATAATTTGTATGCAAGTTTTAAAATGAGATTTGTTTTTCAATTTATTTGTGAATATACAGTTTGGGTTAGTAAAATATTTGAAAAGTTTAATGGTATTTGAATAATTAATTAAAATTTTTAATCAAAATTAAAGGTTTGAGTTGAGTTCTTAAACATTTTGATAAATGTTGGTACAGTTTCAACCTGAAAGCAATCACAATCTCGTATATTCTCAGATAATTTATGAATATATTAAATAAACTTTATAACAACAATATCGATTAACAATATTTTATTTAAGTGCACCAAATTTTGTGTGTAAGGTTAGGTTAGGTTTTAAGTGTAACAATTTTTCTCGATCTCAAAATATTTGTAATAAATTTTAATATTTTATTTTTCATTTAGCCCTATTGTAAAGAGAGATCCATTCCATAGTGTCATCCTGCGTAAATTCGTGTATTTGTTCAACAAAAATTTGTCTGAATACCAAAAAAATATTAAAAAATCCGGTGTTGAATTAAGCATTACGAAACACAAATATGGGTTTAGGGTAATGTTATAGAATAATTCATATATAATTTTTTTTAATAATTAACAATAAAAAAATAATTAATTAATTTTAATAATTATGTTTAGATGAAATTTAAAGGATGTAACCATAGATTGCATACTATACTGAAATTCACTATTGAGAAACTTTTGATCTTTAGGATTGATCCGACATATTTTGAAGACAGAGAAGTATGTTTTATTTAAATTTATAAAGTATTTATTATAAATTCATGTGTTTTAATCAAAAAATATAATTATAATATATATATTTTTTTTTTATCAAAACTAGAGTTGTGGAATCCGCAATAATATGTACGACGAGGATAAACCCGAAATAGACGCAATATTTTACAATGCTGAAATCTTATCAAGCACTCCTTGGCAGTCGGTTGATTTACATAAGACCATTTGGGGTAAATGTTGAATAATTACAAATACGTATTATAACATTTTTCTCCTAATTTTGAACCCATGCCTAATTATTTTTAATTTCAGATAATAGAAGTATTATTGAAATTGTCGGACAATTCATCAACGATTTCTTATCGCATATGTTTATAGAAGTACTAGTTTATGGTAACATGGACAAAAACGTGAGGACAGCTAAATGATTTTTTTTTTTTTTTTAAATTTATTAAGGCTTTAACTGCAAAGGTTATTAGCTTACTTTAACGAAATATTTAAATACATTTAAAAACATGTTTGCGAATTTTACAAAAGTTGGCTTAAGCTTATTTTATGCATGAATTTGTAAATTGCTGTTGTGATTTCTTCGTTGAGGGCTTGTTGTAATAATGTCGGATTGTCGAGAATTTGGAAGGCAGTTGATCATTATATGTTCGATTGATAGTGTTATGTTGCATTTGTCGCATATTAGGGCAGGATCTTTACTGATAAGGTATGCGTGGGTTCGGTGAGAGTACCCTATTCTTGCTCGGGTAATGATTTACTTCCACTCTTCTTTTAATATATTGGGGATATTTCCATTTTTTTAATATTTAGTTATATATTTCCTAATTTATTCGAGAGAGGTAAATTTGTCCAATATTTCTGCCATTCTTCGTTAATTTTGTTTTGAATAATATTAAATAACTCGGATAGTGTTATAGATTTAATTTGTGTGGCGAACAGAGAAGAGGTTGCTACGTTAGTATTGTTTAGTGTTTGTGGCTAATAGCCCAAATTCTCACTTATAATTTCAAAGCTTTCGGGAAAAGTGTGACTGTAGGTAGAGGGTTGTGCAGGACATTGCTAGTAATATGATCTGACAAAGTTCATATTTTAGTGATATATTTGAGTATCTGGCTTTGGCATCTAAGGTGGAGAGCAGACTCTCTTGCGTTGCACAAACTACTGTCAATAGGACTAGAACGAAAAGCTAAACGATTATGTTTCACAATTGTACAAATTATGATGTATTTTTATTTTAATTTTAGAATGTAATGAAACACGTTCAACTAATTGAAAAACAATTTTTGGGCGTTCATGATTTAATTTCACACGAAATGACCAGGCACAGAGAATTAAAACTCAAGAACGGTTAGTACGATTTGATTAAACAGTCGTTTTAATTACGATTTTAGGGAAGATGAAAAGTCAAATTAATTTTTAGTGTTCATTTATTAATTTTGTTAATTTTGTTGTTAATCATTCATTATTTATAGATATTTAGTATGTAATCCTATTCTCTAAGTATAATTAAATAATATTTGTTTAGGTGAAAGTGTTTTTTACCATGTAAACACCGAAAATCTCACAGGTTCGTGTGTTTTTATGTATTTTCAATGCGGTGTCCAATCTGTGTTTAGTAATATGGTAATCACTCTATTTGATGCAATCGTCAAAAAATCGTGTCACGTGTTATTTCCACTGGTACGATGAAATTGGTTCAATAGTATTAAACTATGTGTTTGACTATCCGTTTTAATTTTTAGGAACAATTCGGATACACGTTTAAACAGTTCTGGAGCAAAAGGTGCGGAACAATTAATTTTGGTATTATCGTGAAATCTAGCGGATGTCCTGCAATACAGATACATTCGAAAATAGAAAAATATATCGACGCCATTAAAGTAAGTCCTGTCCACTTTCTTGTATATTCCTTCCGGATATTGGTTAATTTAAATGTGTTAATTGTTTTAGGACGTATTCGAACAAATGTCTCAAGAAGAATTTGAAAGGGAAAAGTATTTTCATTTTTACCGCTTGTTAAAGAAACCTGAAAATCTATTGGAACAAGCGAACATATACGAATACGAGATTTTCAAAAAACACTACAGTTTCGACTGTGCGAAAACCGAAATGGAAACATTGCAATTGATTACCAAAACTGACGTCATTCGGTTTTATTATGTGAGTTTTTCTGAAATTTTATTTCCGCCATATGTAACAGAAAGAAAATTGAATGAAAAAAAAAAAACTAACTTTATCAACAGGACAAAATCAATTGGCATGGGCTAAAAAGGCGCAAGTTTACCATACACGTCGAACCAATGTCGTATCCGTGTGTTGAAGGCGACGAACTCGATGAAAACATGTACGAAAACGACGATCTTTACGATGACAGCGAACAAATCGATAATCTATTCGAGAATGTATGTATTTTTTATCGCGATAATCGCCAGTGAATGGCGTTTTGTTAACGTTAGTTTTTCGCACTTCGCAGATGACGGAAATCATAGACCCGTCGGAATTCAAGAAGAGCCATCAGCCGTACCCGTTGACCAAACGACAATACTGTACGCCGACGACGCTGTGCGTTTTAAAACCAGTCTGCACGAAATGCAATATGTAATATTATTTTTTACCGGCATAACTGTACTGTAATACACATTTTTATATTTATTATTTTACTGTTATCGCAACCATATATTATTATCAATATTGTACAAATTAAATCAATTGTAACTCGGTATACTCGCCGTGTATAAACTAGTGATGGGAAAAATCCGGATATTTATCTGAATCCAAATTTTGGTTTTTAAAATTGTGACTTTATATTCGTTAATTCATTTCTCATAAAACTATTATGATTATTATCATCATATCGTCAATAGCAATAAATGCGTAAAACATTAAATACGTTTTTACAATTCAGAAAAGATCACAAATAGAAATTTATTTAAAAATACAAGTAGAACAAGAAAAAATCATACATATAATACACTCTAATCTATATCAGAACTGGCGCTAAGGAAATTTTAGAACTGCACATACTGTTTGTTTTGCAGAATTTATTTACAATCAAATAACTGCACTGATTTTTTTTTTAGTTTCAAATCAATTCAAATTAATAACAAACTGCTTAAATTATATTTTTTGTGATTACAAATTATTATCAATCAAATTTTAAAATGCTTATTTTTTTTTCTTCTGTATAAAGACCTCTTCACCATCAGTATCACTATTTTAAATTTTTTTTTTTTTTTATCTCTAGAAACACACCATTGAAATAATTTTGTTGCTTAGCCAAACTACTCTAAGATTTTTGTTGTTCATCCATTTGACAATTTCTAATAATTTCGGTAAAACATATGTTATCAGCCCATAGACATAAAGCATTGGGAATTCGGATCACAATATTTTATAAGAACAGTACAATTTAATTTAGAACTGTATATTTGTGTACAACTGCACGTTAGCGCAAGCCCTGATTTATATGATATTTATAACTTTCTGACCCGGCAAACGTTGTTTTACTAATAAAAATACAAATTTCAAAAGATTTTGGAATACGAAACAAACATTTTCGGATTTTTAAATCCAAATTCCGAATTTATAAGATTTTCGGATAATCCGGATTTATGTTACATCACTAATATACACAGCGTGATTCTCAACTAGGTATAAATGATGATATTAATTTTTTTTTATTCTGTAAAACATGTTTGTATACGCATATATAATTAAATTTAGTTTGTTGCAACAGATAAATGTTCGAGAACCACGGTTACTACAACTTTGGTGTAATCACACCGAATTATTATTTTATTTAAATTATTATTGGATTTATTTCATAACAGTTATTATTGCCGTACGTTACTAAAATTTGTGAATTATGATTTGTTTTTTTTTTTTTTTTTTAATTGATATTATACGTATCAACTATACATATTTCATAATAATTATTGTACATTATAACATTATACAAATATTACTATTATTACCGTAAACCATATAAAAATACTTTTATGTCAACATATTGTTAAGTTCATCGGTAAACTATAATTGAGAGATTTGTACGTAAAAATATAACAATTATGTTTTCAATATAAGAACTAGGACTCGGGGCTTAATGTTCTTAAAAATTACTAAATATACACGCAATTATGCGTATATAAAAAAAGGACAAATACTCATTTATTTTATTTTATTTTTACACAACATTTGGTGGACTTTATGTACCTACCTTTGTAGTTATACTCAAAAGTTCAAAAATAATGAAATAAATACATATATATATATATATATATATATATATATATATATATATATATATTAGGATGGTCCTTAGTTGTAAGAGAAGAAAAAAAAGTTTAATTTATTCATGTCTCACCCCTAATTTTGTTCTATACCTTATTAAAGTAATTATATTAAAATGTTGTAATGATTACCAAATTGCGTGCCCTACAAAGGGTTAAATATATGGCTAAGAGACTAGTTTTTTATTTTTTTGATTTAATAAAAAAACTATTGCACTTACTGTGAAATGTATTTGTAAATTCTTACAAATGTATAGAACCTTAATTATAAAACATAGTATTTGATATAAAATAACAATTTTAAATAACTTCTCATAAATCCATTAGTTTGCTAGAAAAATAATAAATCGCATAGTTGTTCATATATTTACCAAATTTGTTTTTCCGGTTATTTAAATATATTTGGAGAATGGTTAAAGATATGATTAAATTACTTTTACAGAAATTATGGAACATTAACCATGTTCTAAAATAAAAGTATTTAGTCAAAATCTCAACTATTAATTTAATAGTGAAGAATGTATAAAAGGAAATAAATATTTCTTACATTTTATTACTATTTTTTTTTTTTTTTTTGAATAATAAGTATAATATACATTTTTGGTATATTGAAAAATGTCTATTCATGAAAATTTGATATTTACTCAAGAAGCATATTATATTTTTTTTTTAAATAGAAGTAAAATGTAAGACACATTTATTTTCTTATATAGATTCTTAAAAAAAAAAACGGATTTATGAGAAATAATGTAAAATGTTTTTTAAATAAAATATTATGTTTTATAATTAAGGTTATATACGTTTTTTAATTAAATCAAAAACCTAAAAACTACCTTCTTAAACACTTTTTTTTTTCAATCCTTGGAGGTAGTACAGATGGTAAGGGGGTGAGTAATCATTACCAAATTTTAATATAAATACTTTCTTAAGGTATTAAACAAAATATGGGGGGGGTGAGATATCAAATATTTAAAAGTTCAAAAATATGGATCATCCTAAAATAAATACTAATAAATTTTGTAATTTCATAGTTTGCCAAAATAAGTATATAAAATAAATGGCTTGAATAAAATATCCCTTTAATAAAATCAGTTGTGTTTTAAACAGTTTCCATTAAATTGTATATTTGAAATTGTATTATCGCAAATCGTCAAATATGGTCAAAAAAAAAAAAAAAAAAAAAATTGTAAAATTAAGAAATACGTTCGAGAAATTACAAAATCACTAAATTTACAAAAAAAACATGTACTAGGGTTAGCTAAAAAGAAGAGCGCGTGCTCTTTTATACGTTTAAGTGCAGAAAAAGAAACGTTTGTATTAACGACAATTTGTATCAGGAAGTATATAAACGTTGAATATTTCGTATACCAATATCGAATAATAACCAAGCGGGAATTTGAATATCGGACATTTGGAAATATGCCAAAGTGTTATTCGTATTCAAGAACACTTATGTATTTATTGAATTTTTTACTCGACGGTGTGCGGGGATACTACCCCGCAAACGCCACCTATGGACGTTTTATTCGAAAAAGCTTCGATTGGCTGGCCACGGGACTTGTATACGAATCGCTATAAAGTGGCCTATACTCATTAAATCCGGCCGTGGCGGTGTATTGCCGACGATATTAAAAGTTTGCCACGGCGGTCACACTGTACTCTCCGGCAGTCCCCCGGGGGCCCTTTGCCCTTGGTCGATAATGTCACCGATACCGCGACGGCGCGCAGAGAAAATAACACCGCCTCGTCCACACCGTGTACGCCGTACGTCAACGGTCGATTAAAATAGGACGCCATTTTTGTCGGGGTGCGGTTCGGGTCGACAAACTTACTGAGGGACGCTCGGCACGCATCCGTGCAATCGCGTCGAGCTACCAGGAGCATATAATGACCAACGAACCGAAAGAGGCAAAGTGTTGGCGCGGAGTTACCGTCTTCACGGGTCCCTATTATTTCAAATTACAAATATCGAAATCCGTGAACGTCCGGGACAGTTTTATAAATAATTTTAAAAAACACGTTGCGAAATACCCCGTCGACTCCGCCGTGCCATCGCGCCATAAATTAATTTAAATTAACCCCTGAAAATCGATACATTTTCGCAGTATTCTCGGTCCCGGTTACCGGGGGCCCAGCCGGACGCTGTGCTTTAATTTGATAACATTGCTTACTTTAACAATAAAAAGCGTGAACGGTCGTCGAGGCGTACCGGCAGTTTTGCTCTCGGGTATTATTACCGCGGATCGGATTTGTACGTGTTTGTCGAATACAAATATGTAGGCACAAAAAACACCGATGAATATGTTGTGTAGGTACACAACGTTCCGCAATACCATCATTTCCCAGCGATTTCCAAAGCATTCCTATAAGATTTTATCAAACATTTGTACTCTGATTTCCGATAATGCGTTTGCTCTCTGGTAAAAAAAAAAAAAAAAAAAAAATCATTAATATATTAAAAATTAACTGACCAATGAAAAATGTCTATTAAAAAATAATAACTTATACTTATAATTAGTGCCCGGATTTATATGCAAAAAAAAAAAAAAAAATTGTTATTACAAATTACTACGGTATACGATTTATAGTAAAAATATTTTTGGATTTCACGTATTCATCGGAAATATCGGATTTTAAATTACTGTTTAAATTATTCATACAACTATCCCCGGAAATATGAAAAAAAAAAATAGGTAAAAAGTTAATATGATTTTTTAAATTGAATAGCATTGACTAATTTATTAATAGAAAGTTTGATTTTAGCTGTATAACATTCAAATGACCGACGGTCAAATATGCTTCATATTTGTGTTTTCGATATTTCATCAATGAAAAAGTTTGCTCACAAATATTTGTGCATCCAAACACGGTCAACTTTTTTTTAGCAACACATTTGATTTTTCTAAATTTTGTTTCGCAAAGACTTGATCAAAACCGCACTAATTTATTGGCATCATGAAATGCAGTTTTAAGACTTTCGTCACTGTTGCTCAATAATTTCCATTTTTAAACAGTATTCAAAGCCAATAATATCAACTGTAAATGGCTTCTGCAATAATTTAATTTTTAAATCGATGGAATAAAAATCAGAAAATCTGGTTGAAAATTCATTTTGTAACTTTTCAATGTTATTCAAAAATTGTATTTTTATTTCTTCCCAATTACATTGTTGAAATCGCTCCATAGCATTTTTACAACAAACAATATGATCTAATTTTTTTTTTTAATCAATATACTTGTAAAACAATTTTAATTTCACTGAAATTGCTTTAATATCAAAGTACATATCTGATAGTGGTTTTTCTTCTCCTTATAATTTTCCGATAAATGCATTAAAAAATATGGTAATATTAGTTAAAAAAGAAAAATCGAGTATTCAATTTTTATTAGATATTTGGGGAATTTTTTTTTCATATTTCATTATTTACTCACTGTCGACTTTAAACTTTTATTGAAGCATGAAAGGTTATTTCTAAAATATCAACAGCTAATGAAAAAAAAATTGGCAGAAAAACGAAATTATATTAAATGATTAGTTGACATAGTCAAATATTTTGGACGACAAGGTCTTCCATTTAAAGGCCACCGTGAAAATGATAATTCTTTAAATAAATGTTTATTTAATATACTTTTAAGTTTTTACAAATACATTGAAATAATAATAAATATTTTTATTTATAGGTAACTTTAAAGAATTGTGTTTATTATTACATAACATTGAATTTGATAAACAATATATTAATAAATCAACTCACACTAGCTGGGCCATTCAAAATGATTTAATAATTATTTCTGCTATTATTTTTTCAGAAGTGAAAAATTGTTGCATGTTTTCGATTTCATGTGATGAATCCAGGTTAACGAAATAAATAATTTTTTAGAGAATTATTGTAATGTTATATAATAACTAGAGCTTGGAAGTTGACGACCTAAAATACCTTTAAAAAGTATGAATAAATGACGGGAAATGCCTATAAAACAATGATCCAAATATTGTCATATAATGTAATAAAATAACTTAATTAAATAAAAAATGCAAAATCCATCAACTTTCTAGCCCTACTTATAACCAATAAATATAAAAAAAAAAAAATGTAACTTATAAATTACTTGTAAGTTATTATATAACATTTATATTTTAGTTGAAAAAAATTTATTTTTATAATCTGGAAAAAAGATCAAGAAAAGTTTGGAAGAATTTGTATGTTCAACGTCCACTGGAGCATTTAATAGTAACACTGTTCAGAACATTTAATAGTAACATTGTTCAGAATCCCGATACAATTTTTGGAAGATGCATGCATATTGTTCTATACTAGATACCATGTAGTTATCCACCTAGTTATCCGTGCAATGAAAATGAGATTTTCCGGAGAAAGTTTTCAAATAGCATAGTCAGTAAATAGTTTATTGAAACTTGATTTTGAAAGCTCTTCCTTTTTAGTAAACCATTACAAAGTAAACAAAAACGATTTTTAATTATAGTTGTAATTTGTTATTATATTCGGTGTATCTCATTACTTATTTTTTTATTTTTTTTTTTAGTAGGATTTATTTGACATTTGTGTATAGTCCTTGAAATCTGAAACTTTGGCGTTGAAAAATATTTTGGATAACAATTTAAACAACACATTATATGACAGTGAAGTATTAAGTATTCCGTAATTTCGATTAGGTTATTTTTTCATATTTTTTATTTGTCGCATATTTTACTTTTTCTTTTTTAATAAAATGCATATATCGTTGAATTTCGCTCATAATAATATAATTAAGCGGGTATTTTTTTTTTCTAGATAAAAACACGAATATATAATATATATATATATTATTATTATTATTAAAAAAAATCCACAGACCGGATAGGAATCCCGTACTACCGAGACGTCCTTTGCAGGATATCCTGGGCACGGTGGCGTCGGTATTTTTTTGTGCAAACGTTGGCACAACCTAATCCCTCCCGCGTCCCATCCGCAACGATTGGCCGCGCGCATTGTCCGGACGACACGGTCGCCGTACTACGTTATCGATCCAACGAGGGCGGCCGACAACGAAAAACCATTGTGTGTTATCGTTTGCCGTGTACAACCAAAAGACGTTTGCCGACATATTTACAACGAAAATGGCACAGAAAACGCCACAGGAAGTATTGGAGTCGTGTTTCAACAACTTGGACCTGTTCGTAAGTATTCGCAATACTGAATATACATTTTTATGGGCGGAATAAAATATTACGTTAGAACGAGGAAAACAAAGAAGAATGACTATAAGGGCACGTGCGTACAAGTAATGAGTGACGAATAATATTAATATTAAACTAACGTCGGCCGTGAATTTTCGAAGCGTAGAATCGTATTACATTTATTAGCGTACTTGGCCACATAATAGCACCCGGTTTACTATGAAAAATTATTTTGGTTTTACGCTAATTAATATTTATCGGGTTTTAGGAGTTGGACAGTACTTTTCTGTACGGTTCTCGTGACGATATTAGCGAGACTTTAACTAACGATTCCAGTAATGTCCGTGTCGATGAGGAGACCGGCGAATGTTGTGCTTTACCGAACCAAAACCATTGCGATGATAACAAAAATAATGCAGCATCGGACGAGTTGTCGGAAGACGGATCAGTAAAGTATGAGGTTTTTTTTTTTTTTATTTATTTTATTTTATTCAATCTGCTATTAATATTGTTACATTGTTATGTCTAGTAAAAATTCAACGGACAACGACGATGCGCCTGCAGACAATGTGCATTCATTACAAAATCCTTTTGTCGCAGTAGAAAGACTATGTCACATTCTCAAAATGAAAATGCCGCAGTACAATGTAGTCAAGAGCGTTCATTTTCCAAACGCCAAGCAGATATTTAAAATAGAGTGTTTGGTGGAGACATACAAGACGATAGGTAAAAAAAAAAAAAAAAAAAATACATAATTATAAATACATTGATATAATAAATACTATAATGATATTTGTCTAATAGGCAGTGGCACGTCTAAAAAATTAGCCAAAAAGGATGCGGCTATCAAAATGTATCATGAATTGTTCAGCATACCAAAAAACGATAATAATGAACCACTGAGTTCTCCGGAGGTACTTCCAAATGAGCGTCCGGTGAACGTTCCGGAGGAGCTGCCAGCCAACGATGATTTGTATTATAAAGAAAATACTAAACTGCTGTTCCCCAAAACCAAACAGGATTTCAAATTGTATTACGACCGTTTGAATTTTAACAAGGACGAACGTTCAAACAAACGAAACGTATAATACTAATACATTATAATATTAAAATACACCTATATGTTTAATTCGGTAGATAAACATATTTACGCGAATATTATTGTTTTTTTTTTTTTTTTTTTTTTGCACAGAACTTGATGACTCTGCAGAAATTGAAAATAAACTCTGTCAAGGTTTTGGACGAGATTGGAGAAAAAGAAGGTTTCACTGCGAATTATTATACGATCCGTCAGAAGCCTGGTATGTATACGACTGACTTTATGCAAAAAAACATATTAAAATAATTAAATAATTTTTTTTTGTCGCTCTTTTTCAGATCAAGTCGAAGTTCTCATAGAGTTGACTACTACGCCCATCATCCACAAAAAGGCCGTTGGAAGAAATATCAAAAAAGCACGCGAATCCGCCGCATATGATGTCATGATGTGGTTTAAACCATTATTGTAAACTCAGTCTACTATAATAAAAAGTAGGCATCAATCGGTTTTAAACGAATTAAAATAATTTTAGTATTTTGTTACAACCTTTGTAAAAATTGTGTTTCGTCCCTATAATATTTTATTGTCATTTTACTAATACTATTTAAACGATTGTTTTACAGAACGACAATATACATGTCCAGTTCGGTCAACCTATGAACTCTGACTTTCCGAACATCGCAAATCATTCAAATCGGCTTTCAGTTTTAATCTAATAGTATTACGCTAATAACAAATAATCTCGTAGTTTTAGGAAAAAGTTGTCTTAAACATTTTTTGTATTTTATTTTATTTATAAATCCTAAGATCAATTTTTAACACTGATTAATATAATACCTACATTTAATTAATAATATGTATGTAGTTGCTGATACATTAAGTCTTTGCTTTTATTTTATACTATTTAATTTTATGGAATTTCTAAACATTAATAACATAAATTCATAAACCTAGTGAAATTAAGTTAAATTACTGTCTTCATATGTTATTAGGTTATTAGGTCATTTTATTTAAAAAAAAAATAGTTGTCAAATTGTAAATTCCTCTAATTATCGATAATATATTATGATAATCATCTTTAGATATATTGCTTTCAATATTATTCAATTTTTTATTTATTTCTGTCGCCAATTACAAATTATTCATTTTTTTTCCTTATCACTACGAATATTATTATTATTATTATTTTTTTTTAATAATCCATTATTTGTTTGTAATTTTAGACTTCAATAAATATAATAATTTTAAAGGAAATGTTTCAATACATTTATTTTCTACTGTCCAACATTATAATATACCTATACATAGGCGTTACAAAACTGTTTTATTTTAATTCTATTGTCCGAGTGTATTTTAATATATTGAAATTGAAAACAACAGAATAAATGCAACAAAATGCTAAATCGTTGCAAAATGTCGTCAGACTGTAAACAAATTGCATAACAAGCTAATAAAATTGTTACCAAAAATTCGTATAAAATAATATCTTACAATAGTCTTATGGAAATTATATAATTAATCATTTTTAAAACCAAACACCAAATTAGTTATAACAGTGATAACAAGCGAACAAAAACAATAATGTTATCATTCAGACGTTTATCAATACGAAAAGACACTGTTGATAAGAATCATTGGGTTATCACGTAGGATTATGTACAATCGATGCTTATTACTAAAATGCTGGAAAGAACGGAACGCGCAGTTCCGTCCGGGGAGCAGAGTATTTCTATGAACACGGTAATCACGACAAAGAATTATTATTTATACAGGACAATGTATACGATAAGTTCGTGGTGATCTTGGTAATATTCATGTCTTATCAGTATTTTGAAAAAAAAAAATACTTTGTACCTTATCACGGCCAGTCGGCGTAATGGCCTGGCGGGTATAGTGTAGCAACTCTTATTTCCGTGTTCCGTTTTGTATTTTCGATTAATGGCCTGGTTTACACGATACGTAGTACTTGTTACTTTCACTAGGCTTAGACGTTCACACTAGTAATTAGTGTGTGGTATTGGTAATTAATAGTTGACAATAAGTGATAAAAAATATAAAGACAATAGATATAATGTTTTTAATTATTAATACTATCATTGATAATATCGTTTTATACTATTGATTAATTCATATTCACGAAGCATAATTATAAAGAATAGGTAGTAGTAAAAAAAATGGACTTGTTGCTTGAATAGATAAGATTGTTGTTAATGATTTTTAGATGGGACCTATGCAATAATAAATAATAAATATAGAAATACTTTTATCAATAATAATTTAAATTGGGTGTAGTTGGTTAATTAGAGAAATGCATTTGTTATTTGTTGTTATACACACACACACACACCACTATGTACACTATAACAAATGTAATATTTAGAAAAATTCAATCGAAAACTATTTAGACAAACTCATAACTGTGATACACTTAGTTCCTCGTTTCGAGTACAAGAGTTTTAGATATCATTTTAATTGCCTATATAATATATTTACATACATTCTTACATTCCTAATATACTCCATGTTTAATGATTATTTCGTAACATTTTTTTAAATAGTAATATTTTTTTTGTAATCGTAATAAATAATTGTAATATAACCTAATTAATCTTAAAAATATTGAATAACTGTTAAAACGAGCAGTATACCAGCAGACACGATATTATTCTAATTGCGTAGTAAATATTAAATACATTTGAACATAATTAGATTATTGAAATTGACTTCAAATTAAAAAAAAAAAAAAAAAAAAATATTACGTCGTCGTATTATTTTTCCGCCTTTGCTGTTCTGTTACCTGATGATGATTTTTATAAATCTAAACCGGTCGTACCTATACCACACGACTTATATAATACTATAACATTTTGTTAAATTTGTTGCGATTTTTTTTTTATTTATTTATATACACATTTTTTTTTTTTTTTTGTTAGTTTCACCATGATGTATGTTTTTATTTCTGTTTGCAATACCAATTTTTGATCGGAAAACTTGCTCGACAGCAGCATTCTCGTTACATTTCGGTTCTAGTGGTTGATGCCTTTACGATGTAATATTATGAAACTTTTTGTAGCGTATTTCCTGATATTACGACAAAATAACCAAAATAATTATGTATATGTCTATTTAATACAATATTATAGGTATCCTCAACACCGCCGCCGATTTTCGTAAATAACGATTTGGCATTTATATGGTAATTCGTTATGGAAAAAAAAAAAAATATTAAAGACGTTCAATTTTTACCGGAGTATTTTTTTAATATTTTTATTTATTTTTTTTTTTTTTTAAGAGAAGAATAATATATAGTAATACAATAAAATGTTAATAGACAATGTTCAAATAGTTAGTTATAGAATTACATAATGTTATGACTTTAATAATAAAAATTTTTTATATAAGATAAAATGAATATGATAAAAATCTATTATAATTTGCTCGTATGGCACCTTGTCGGAGTCCTAGAGACGCATTATAAATTGATGATCGGAACATTATTTCCGATGAACCCGGCGGACTTCTGCTTGTTGTACAGTATGTTTGCTTTATCGCCATCGCTATATAAAACAGAGAAATAATAATTTTATTAAAATGTCGAAAACGTGTAAAATACTCTAGGGCAATTTATTATGCGCGGTCGTATTGAGTAGGTTACCTATGAAATTCCGGAAAAAAACGTAAATGGACAACATACAATATTGTATATTATGCACGGTGAACAATGATTCCAAGCAGACCGAAACGTGGTTAGGTATCGGAATTTAGACATTTTAGAAAAATACATTTCGATAAAATATTATAAAGGAAAACGATAAAATTTATGTACCTAAATCGCAGGAAAGTATACAACTATTCCCAAGAACGATTTCCGCGGGTTAAAAGCGTTTATCAACGGTTTAAAATAAGGGTAGATAATCGCAAAATTGTATTTTTAATACGGCGCACTTCGTCGCCATTGCTATACAAAACGGAGAAATAAATTACACCAGTGTTATAAAAATCATAATGGAAAGTCGAAATCATGTAAATCTTGCCCTAAGGCAATTTATTATACGCGACAGTACGAGTGTACGACGATATTCGGTATTTACTGGTTATTTCATTTTAATGATAAAATACATATAATTACTTCGAAGACGGGTTTATATCCGGCAAGACATTTCTTTTACTTCTGAATAAGCCACAGCAGTTGGAAAGAAATGATTTGTCGAATGACGATGTCTGATGTTCTCCATCTGAATAACAGAACAAAAAAAAAAATGTATAATTTATTTTTTTAAATAAAACGCATGCTTTTCGCCACACAATGGAATGGGCGATACTTTTGTAGACGGAATGACGAGTATGTCTAGGGTAGAAAAATATCAATATTAATACCAGGCTTCGGCAAAGGCTCGGACGGCATGGCGTGCAGACAGTCGACGAATAAAACGGCCAACACGAAAAATAATACGACAGTTGGTTTCATCGTGAACGTTTAGACGGTTCGAAAAGGTCTTGGAACTTGAATATGAAAATCGAATAGTTGAATTTATGGGTATTCGTGTAGGTGGTTTGTTATACTGTACAAGTAGCGGATGCGATAACACAAAAGACGAGAGAGTATGTACGAAAACAAGCACACGAATACACTGACGATCCGGGCCTTCTATCGGTTCCTTTTTAAAGCCGACTGGAAGACATTACCTAAATGTCTATCCCCTCTTCTGCCAACCTAACAGTGGCGTTGATTTTATTTTATATTTTACGACAATCGAAACGTGGCCGTTGCTCGACGCCGACGATTTATATACGACATTATATTAATATTATTTTTTGCGAGGTAGCGGGAGAAAAAAAAAATTGCATTTATTTCTTTTCACCAACGCACACGAGCAAAAGAAAAACCTAGACGTCGTTGCGTAAAAAATTCCTTTACTGTTTTACCGATTAAAACATTTTGGCGTTTGATTATTTTATCATAGATGAATATTTTATATTACAGGCGTTTTTTGTTTTATTTATTTTTTTTTTTAACAATTTGTCCATGCGCATATTATCAAATACCTAAGATTATATTTATAACATCGATATAATTAGCAGGAGTGACTTCTTGTCTGGAGAAGGGAATTTTCCGGACGGCCAGGCCAACAATTTACAAATAATAATAGTTCGTCGATTGACTTGTGTTTATTATCTCCATCAAATTTCAAATCGTTTAAAAATTTGACCGTCAACAAAACTAACTCAATGTCAATTGCTGCTAACGAAACACAATTCTGAGCGAAGTTCGGTTAAACGTGTTTTTAAATGCCGTGATTTTTACAATTTTCGTCAAAATTGATACTCAAAATGCTTATAAAAAAAAATTTAGGCATTTCTTCTCGACTAATATAATTTGATCCACATAAAACCAAATAAAAACTAAAAACACTTGGAAATTTAAAATACCTATAAACAGCTCAATAAATCACCAGAATGTTTTAAAATGGTTAACAAACAGACAAAATCGTAAAAAATGAAACAAAATTGATGTACGTTTTCCCAATTATGAAGGTTACTATAACGAAAATCAATAAATCACCTCTCCAGTAGTGCATCGACTAAATCCAAAATTCTTTCAAAAAATTTGAGCAAGATTTCCCGTAGAAAAGTTGTTTACGCAGTGAAACCAATACATTCCTCGCTACGCTTGAATCTAAAACGGGTGGGGGATTTTTTCTGGGCATTTCCAGTTCCGATTGCCGTTTTGATATTACGGTGGTTCACGTTTTTAACACACGATTCGCATATATTATGTTATGTAATTAAATCTCAGTTTAAATTATTTGATACAATAAGTGTACATTTCTCCACCCCACCCATTTAAAAATTTTGAAAAAATGTTCACGCAATCGGCATGAATTTACACGATTGTTTCTGAAATGTGCACGGAACTGTTTCACCAGGAAAATTCAATTTTCTATGAGTTGTGCGGGAGAAACGATTCGGAAAACATGTTTGTTGACTATGATATACTATCTACTAAAATATTTTATCCAATATTGTATTAATAAAAAATAACAGCAATTTTTTTTTTTTTTAATCATTTTAACATATTTAATCAAAATAAAATAACGCAAATATTGATTTTTGAATTGATAAATGACCATTTTTTTTAATTTCTCTCGACATTATCGTCAAAATTGCCTATACGCTTAGACCCTTTAAATACGGGCGGTAAAACGTCTTAAACATTTATGACCGGAGTATATTTTATTATTTCGGTAATAATAATAATAATAGTGAACAATGCTCGACGCTGCTACGGTGCTCCTAAACGAATTACCCACGGACTCCGGTATCTCCCCCTCAGCTCTTTGTTCGTTTACTGCGGGTTTCGGGATGTTTACGACGGGGGGTAGCTGCCTTTGTGTCGTTCATATTATTCGTGAACATCTGCCCGCCGCCGCCGGCTGTAATAATATAATGGTATGTTCTAGAAGGTTCCACACCCCAATAGTAACAAATTATACCCATATAAGGGTATACGTAAAACTGCACCCTTAAAACGTGCCGGACCGACTGTAATAATAATAATAATAATAAAAATAATCTTTATAGGAAAAAAAAAAAATAACCGTCGTTAAATCGCTAGGGGGCGGAAAAATACAAGACGGTTTATATAACGTGGTATAATATTTATTCGGTTAAAAATCCGATCTCGAGAATCCTATTGTTCCCGCCGGCGCGTAGGCGAGTCGGACAGAATGATTTATTGACGACGGTACCGCAGGGACCGGCTCTGTCGCCGGTACGCCGGCATCGCCAGCGCCGGCACCGCCGCCGCCGCCGCCGCCTTGGCGTCGTCGTCACCGTCTTCGGGGTTCGGCCTGCGGAGATTTTCGTTTTTATTGTTCTCCCCGTGTGGACGGTCGCACGGTCGTTAGACCACGGACATTCCGACGGTCCCCAGATACCCCCAAAAACACCGCCGGCGCACGTCGAAAACAGCGTACAGCTCTAGGAAGACCCTTTTTTTTTTTTTTCTTTTTTTTTTTTTTCCCCCCATATAATGTATAAAATATTTGCGGGACGACGGCGATGTTGTGCCTGTATCTGTTTGCGCCGCGGGTTGTCGACGAAGAGTCGAAAAATAAATCACGCGCCGAATGGCTGGAACAAAATCGCGCCGGAATCGTTGACGGAAACCGTCAAAAATCCGATTATATCGCGGTACATTGCATTTTCCCGCCGGCATACCGATCTGAAAAACAATCGGAGAATGTGTACGCGCCTAACTGTTATACGGTCCAAAACTACAATAAAAAAAAAAAAAATGTTATACTTCTACAATTGTCCCGCGAAATTTCAAATTAACGAATCCCCGAATAAAAAACTAAAATAATTTATTATTACGGCGCAAACAAAAACAAAACCAACTGCTAGTTTTTATAATGTCTTTTAGACAAAAGTTTTAATCGCTGTATAAGAAACAAAAAAATACAAGTGCGAAGTTTGGAACGTAGGATATAAAAGGGTATTTTAAAAATGTCTCCGTTTTACACGAGATTCATCATAGCTCGTATGTAATGGTAACAAAAAAAATTAAGTCGAGCGTTATGTGTAATAGGTCTTTTTTGTTTTGTTTTATAAACGTTTTAAATTCAAATTTTGACGAAAAGCGTACTAATCGCATTGCATTTCAAAACATAAAATATGTAAATTTAATTTCTCTAATAATCTTATATTCACATCTTATCACCTACAACAGTAGGTTTTTTTTGTTTGTTTAATTGTCATTATTAAATTTAAACTATATCGGTTATTCTTTTTAAGGCCGTATCAAAGGTCCGGCGGGCCTAGAACGGCCTCTAATATATAAACCGGCACTATTTAAATATTATAAATCGTATGTAAATGTATGCGTTACAAACATTTCTAAGGACGATTTGACCAATAATAAAAAACATACAAACTTGTAAATTTGGACATATCGTAATAAAATAATAATAATCATAAAAAAAAAAAAACAGTTTGACACTTAGAGGAATGTATTGAATAGAACGTATTAATTAATCTTAAATTGTTCGATATGTATATCAAATAAAATATAAATAAAATAAATCGTATTATGTAAATTTTTATAATTTCCGTTACCTTCGATTATTTTTTTTATTGTGTCTCGTCAGTATAAATTGGTAAAAACACAGTAAATCTCTGGGCACAAAAGGAAAATTAATGATGTGGGTGATGAAATAATTATGGTTAAGATTTCGTTTAAAATAGATTGTTCTAGATTTATGAAATTTCAACATCCCGCAACATTGCGAATGCGCTTATCGAAAGGGTTACAAATTTGAAATCATTTTAAAAATGCGCATTTTCAGTACTCCCTATCACCATCCGAAAACCCCATTTCAATCTAAGGTCTTAATAGAATACTGTAAGAACAGAATAGAATATATAGAATTAAATTCTATTAAAAAATACGATATATAATAGAACAGTCCGTTCGGAAAAAAGAAAATATAATTTATAAATAACGACGACATAATATCCTAAAATCACATAGGTAAAGAAGATAAAGGTATCTTATCTCGACTAGTCTGATCATATCGTATTATATTATCTACAGAAAAATATCGAAATATGACGAGGTTCGTTCATATTTCATTACTTCGTTTGATATTATAGGAAATATTATTTCGCGGCGGGAACCGGTGACGACGGGGTTATATAGGTAGGTTAGGTTAGGTTAGACAAAATATTTCGTCAATGTCGTTAAAACAATTTGTACATTAAATAATTGGTTAAGGAAAACCTCAGATGAATATTTTACAATAGCAAATCCAGATTCTGGTGATTTTTAAGGAACACTTGGCACATTTAACAAATTTAATGAATTATTCAAACAATCGTTACAGTAACTCTGCAGGGATTTTACGTGATACATACGCAGACAAATTTATGACGACGGAAGCTGTACCATGGCAATGGAACATGATTTAATTTTGTTCTTATCAATAGAATTTAATGTTTTTTTTTATGATACAAATAATGTACACATGTACATGTACATATTTTAAAATGTGAGGATTATTGAATGAACAAATGTTCATTTACTGTAATGGTCATTATTTGCAAATATTATTAATTTAAGATTATATAGTATAATTATAATTGAAAAAATGTTCAATGTAGTTGTATTTGAAATCAGTTTTCAATTAAATTGTCGATATCAGTTTCCGTTGTCGGCAGGTACAACAAAAAATAACTATAAGTAATAACACGGATTTTCACGTCCGGACACCGAAATTGTACTGTAGTTATAACTTTTATTATTATTTATCAAATTCGAAATACTATTTTTCATTACACTAACGACTCTTCGGTATTCATTGGCTTTTTTAAACCAAAATAGACGAGGTACATAAACATCTGCTAATCCAGCACGACTTTTTTCCGATTTTAAAATTTTGTTGAGCTCATTTTTTTAGTTTGTACGAACTGTTTTTATTTTTGTTTTGATGTCATCAACTGATAGACCAGGCAAATTCAAAGCAGAGCGCATACTTTCGTACGCCTTTTCTCGCGTTTCTCGGTTTTTATAACTGTCACTACTTATTTTCAATAAACACTCATGTTGTCTATATTGGTCCAAAAATGGTTCAATATAATCATCACGGCACTTAAAAACCATTTTAACAATTTATTTCGGATTTATATAATAAAAACGTAATATTGTGATTTGAATAGGTACTGAAATTATAAAATATTTAATTCAAAATCAAGTTCACGCCTTTCATGACGCGATACTGAGCATTAGAAATGACGCAAAATATAAATAGTTTCTAAATTACTGATAAACAATTTTGATGATTCAGTCATGCTGAAACAAGTGTTCACACGTTCAAAACTTATGAATACTGATTCATCAAAACTGAACATGTTTCAGTCATAATGAACGTATTAACTGACATGTGTGAACCCGGCTTTAGCTCACCCAGTTTCGAGGCGGCCGATTGTGAGTGCTCGTCGTCACGGCCGGTGCGCGGGTAGCCGTGCGGATCGCGGCCGCGGCAGCGCCCCGGGACTTTTGTTCTACGCAAATGTTCGTCGCGAAATTATAATCGATTACGCGATTTCAATGATATGGTAACAATATAAAAAAAATAAAAAAAAAAATGTTGCGCTATTATCAGAGCGTTTTTTCACGGTTGGTCTAAACCCGGGAAAGCTAGCACTGTCTCGAGCAGAGCCGGGGATTGGGCCGGTGGCCGTATGGATCGCGGGAAAAACGTGAAAACGTACGGCAATATCGGTTGCTTTTTTTGTTTTCGATTTTATTTTTGATTCTCGGCGGAGCGACTGGTCCTGCGGTTTTACAATGATTTTTATTTATTTATTTTTTTTTTTTTTTTGTCTATTAACACTTAAACTACCGGAAGTCTTCATTTGTATATATATACACTCCTACACTGTTTCCGATAGCAAATTTTATCTATTTTGTATTTAAAAGATGTCAATTTTCGATATAGCCATTAGTTTTTTATCGCGCCAGAAAAAACTACCGAAAAATGACGAAAAAACGATTTCATCAAACTCGAGTTTTATTATTTCTTTGAAATTCCGAAAATAATTGTCTAGAGACCTGAAATTCGTGAAATGTAATTTTGTAAAACAATAACGTGAAAAAAAAATGTTAAAAAATAAATACAATTTTTTGGCTATTTATAGACATTTTGATTTTTTCGAGGTTTTAAGTCTTAAAGAGGAAAACTTTGGATTTTGGAACCGGTTCTAATAAAATTTGTTTGTAAAAAATATGGGGAAAAAAATGTATTTGATAAAATTTAAAATAAATATATTAATATAATCAAGTTCTTCAATATAACGAGCCTTAGATCAATCTGAACTTTAGTTGATGTAGAAAGAGCAGCTTCAAATTAAAATAAAGTTATTGTATTTTATTACAAAAAAAAAAAATGTTTATTTAAATTATCTACATTTTTTAGAAATTTAGGTTGCAAATCAGTTGATGCTGGCTGGACGATGGTGGACCGGACATTGAGCACATACATTACATTTTCGGGTTCACCTAGTGGTGATTCCCCATATATTTATGCTGTTAATGAAAACGTCGTACTTGAATATTTAAAAAAATTCAATGAAATTATTTGGATATTAATGCTGTATATGTATTTGTAGAATTTCTCTAGCCTATCTACTTCTCATGTTCTCTGGTAAGCAAATTAATTCATTAATGGTTTAAACTCGAAAATGGGTTTTAATAAACACCAACAAAAAGTATTGTTTAGATTAAATGAAAGTAGGTAGCAGATTACAAAGGTTTATAGAAATGTTTAAAACAAATGGTAATGCAGTGTATTGTATATGAGTATCCACACCTCATTTTATTTTTTAATCTCTTTTGAAAAGAAATTAATAAAACTAATTTACTCAATGTGTAAAAAATTGGTTATTTGGTTATATAACTCTCATTTCTATTACACCTTGATTATTTTTTAAATCGAAATTTATTGTATTTACACACCATAACCTAAAAACTAATTTATATGCTATGCTTTGTTATGTTCTTTTTCTACATATTTTTTCATTATATTTGACATGTTCAATACTTATAATATATAAATTATAACTAACAAGTTTACACTTAATAATAAATAATTATGATGATCAAGAATTATATGTAGACTTGTACAATCTGAAAGAACCTGACCCTACACTGTATTAAAGTACACCTCTTCATCTGTATTTTGATAAAAGAAAATTTAGTCAACGGGATTTCCTTCTATTTTTTATCGATCCTAAAATATGGCAACATCGGTTGGTTTACTGCTTGAAATTATTTGGCGCCTCGCGGTTGATTTTATAATGTGTACTAATGCATATTTATTGCCTATATACCGCCTTCATAGTCACATCATCAAAAGTTTTAAAACCACTGGGCTTTCCCGAGGAACGTATGTATTTTGCAATTTTATATCAAATAAAAATCATAAAATAGTATTTTATTACCGTGTCGGATAAATAATATAATTCTTTGTTAATATTGTTTGCCTATAATATAGGGTTCTCGCATTTTTTCGAAAATCTTGCTGTTCGGACATCTCACACATCCCCATTTATAATTTACGAACATTAACACACGAATACGTACAGTCACAAACACGAACATGCCACATTGACGTGCCTTCATCCCTCCAATAAGTGTTTAGTTCCGCCACAAGCACAACCACCGATGCCACCGCCCGACGCCACAGTAACCGACGATCCCACCACCAGCTGCGCTGACACCCCCGATGCAGCGGCCGCCAATGCAACCGACTCCGCCGCCGACCGAATTCATTAACGAATGTTCTTTCAGAGCTTACGTGGACCAGATCAAGGAATTCCAAAAGGAAATTGAACCGCCTCCTGGATTCAGAACCGGATCGCATATACAATCGTAAGAATTTAGTTTACATAAAATTACCATTGATAAATAATTTAACGTCGTTAAATAAATCCATAGATCCGCTATTATAGTCTCCGCCGCACTTCAAAAACATGGCCGAATCTAGCAATTATAATTGCTATTTCAATGCTGATCTGAAGAAAATCACAAATTGTTCGTTTTTCTGGGGCAAGATTGACAGGCACGAGGCAGAAAGACTGCTGGGAGACCAACCCGATGGCACGTTTTTGTTGAGAGAATCGGTGCAAGACAAATATATGTTTTCTGTAAGTTTCAGACAGAACGGAAGAACGTTTCACTTGCAGATCGATCAGTCAAACAGCCATAATCGTTTTAAATTCAATACGGAAGATTCCTGTGTGTACACATCGACTACAATCTGTGAGCTCATTGATTATTACAGATATACTAATAATATGTTATATGGACCTTCGTTGACTATACCGTTGCGCAGAAATTTTATTTTTCCTCTGCGGCACATGTGCCGTGGGGCGATTTACAGCGAGGTAAAATATGATGATGTCAATGACTTAGAAATACCAAAAGAGTTGAAGTCGTACATAAAAGAGTATCATTACAAGGAATACATAAAGTATAAACGCAATTGATTCTGATGCATATGAAAACTAAAAAATGACAATTTTTATTTATTTTTTTTATAATATTCTTTCTTTAGCTTCTTCTTATTTGATTACAACATCAGTGAACATATTATGATTAAATAGTTTTTTATTATTATTATTATTATTTTAATTCTGTAGAAAAGGTTTTTTTTTTTTTTTGTTTTTCTTTAATAATAACAAATAAATTAAATTTTATTCTCAAATCTTCTTATTTTATATTTCAAGTATTACGTTTCTATCTGTTTCTTCAATTTTCTATTGGTAACTATGTTTCTCAACATTAAAATTCTAATGTTATTTAAATTTGATAACTACCCAACTCCAGTTAGTTCTTTTCCAGATTTTCCAAAACTTTTATATAATGACCTCTTTAAATCCGGTGAATAATATTTTATATTTCAAATTGACAAATAGCACAAAACTAAATCAAGGATATTATATAATGTAAAATTATTACTTATTCAAGTTTTATTATTATTAAAAAAAAAAAAAAATAAACATTTTAATTTTTTAATTTTTGATCATTTCAAATAAATTTTATTCATATTAAGTAGCAGTAGTAGTAGTAATATTAAAATAAGAAAAAAATAAATTGTAAAAATACATTTGAAACCAAAAAAAAAGCTTGTTGCTCTCCCATTTTATATAAAACACGTGTATAAAATATGTGTATTTTGAATAACATAAAATATGATATATTTTTTTTTTAAAGCAATTATCTTAGAATTAAATAGGTTATCTTAACATTATTATCAGTGTTTTCAATATATTATATCATTAACATTAAATGTTTATTGTATTGTTTTTACAAAGTTATTATATAATTATCATTAAATATTTGATTTGCTTGTAAAATTTTTCTATTCCGTACACTTGAAATATTTTTAAGTAATATTGTAAGGGGATTTTCGGTTCCATTAATTTTTTTATAAAAATATTTTTCTAATTGTATACATTATAAGTACTAACAATCAATAATACTATAAATCAATTAATTTTTCTGGGTAATTTTGTTAATGGTATTTACTATTATTATACTTATAATTATAAAATGTTATTTTTAGTACTAATATTTTATAACGTGTTGCACAACGCCTTAAGTTTTCCAGACAAATGCAGAATTAATTATTATCATATATATTTTATTTTATTTTCAAAATTGTTTAAAGGCATTTGCATAGTTGTTGTATAATATTTGGAGTAATATCACTGTAACTATATTTCACAACAATAATATTAACACTAATCATTGTTGTTGTGACAAAATCTATGTGTGTGTTTTGATAATAATGTTATTAAAAATTGATTTGATTTGATTTAAAATTATTTTATAATACTTCCAGTTTGAAGTTTATATAAAGAATAAAAAAAACATAACTGTAATACGATTTTTGTCTTGCACTTTATTTCCTGGTTATATATTAAAATAATATTATAGATTTGTCATGACAAACTTATCGAATATATTAGAAAAGTTGAGATATTATAATAATAGTATTAAAATTTTGAAGCAGGCCGCTGGTCGCCGACTACTGTACAAAAGTACAAAATATGTCTCATATTCGTAATACTTGTACTAAAATTTACAGAAACCACCAAAAAGTTAATTTTGTTGCATTTCTACCAATTTTTCACATTATTATTTGTGGTGTCTGTGGTATTCGAAATGTATAGTTGAAATTTAGTATTATCATAATTTGCATAACATCATTTTTGCCGAACGTCCAGCGTGGCCCGTCAAAATTTTCAATCTAAAAATAAAATATTCACTGCATGTGGTAAGATATTTAAATACGATTCTTCGGTAGGTCCTCTTACGAAAAGAGAATAATCAACAAACCTACGGAGCGTGTAAAATATTAAAATATCAAAGGACCGAAATGATCTACCGAAAGGGTAATATGTAAGTATTTGTATAATACCCGTGTAAAAAAACAATAATATTTACATAATATTATATTATGTATAATTACCAATGTTCAAAAATACAAAATAGCCTTAAAACCTAACATTGTGTTTTCTTTTTACCATAAAGTATAACTTAAGATGAACCTTGTATTAAATTATCGAATATTTTTACAGACCCAAAACAATTTTATGCACATAAAATCTGTATTAACTAAACTTGACGAGTTAAGAAAAATAATTTACTAGCCCTCGTCTATATCTACATGTTAACATTACGTATGAATATAATTCAGTGAACAAATTTAATTAATTTATCAACACACGATAATGTCATATAATATGACGTACTGTAATACTTGCGACAGTCGTCGTGGTGTTTTTTGAGGAGGGGATCCCTTCAAGATCCGAATAAAAAAATATTTCATTACAAAAAAAACATAACGAACAAAATAATTTTTATCTACGGAAACAGAGTCTGTGTTTTATTATAAATTATTTATTCGTAATTATTGGTAGAAAATATCAAAAATATTAATGACAATAATATCATGTACATTATAATTTACAACAAATCTGAACAGTATTTTTGTTCATAATCCATTCATTCATCCGCTACGAATATACTTGGGAGTCAAACTGTGTATGAACGGTCCCAGCTTTATCAATGTAATGTCGTCACCTAGAAATGTGGGCACAATTAAAATACATCTTGAATCGTATATTATTATATTTGAAAATTAAAAAAATGTATAATTTTAAGGAGAATTATAAATTATCCTATTATATTATAAGATTATAGGACTTGAATTATTTCGTATTGTTACATTACTGGACTCTAACACCAGACATTGTTTAAATAATTCCAGTTTTAATTTTAAACTCGTTATACCTGCATATGTACCGACATTGGAGTAGAAGAATATAATGAATGTGCTTAAAATGTACGGCCTTAGATTAGTGGAAATATAATTTATCAAAAATATTGTAGACAAATTAAGTAAAACATTACACTCGTTTCCGAAACAAGCGAAGAAGATGAAACGTAAGTAAAATTAAATTTCTGTCCTGTTCGATTGGATATAATTATAACAATTAGGCTATAGTGATATATTGTGCTAAATCTAAGAAACAAAAACGTATAACACACAGTTTTTCTATGTAAAATATAGAAATGTATCACAATTACTAACTAAACAACCTTGTAGAATGACTTTTGGAAAAAAAATATTGTCAATTTCAAAGGTTATAAGTAACATACTTAATGTTAAATAAATGATGCTACAGGCAGAAATAAAACGATTAGGGATAGGAATATTAATTGTGTTAAAAAATATAAATTTGGCGATAATCCGAATAATCGGAAATAAATTTATTAAGACTGATTAGAAAAACTTAAATGAGATTTGATTAATTTATTCCTGATTCAATATTTGTATCTCCCTGTTCAGCTAATGAATTCATAAATTATATAAATAATCACAAAGAGGCAACACATTTTTATGTACACATATTATCCAATAAAGTGATTAGAATAACAGCCAGTAATATTTCTTATTATTTGTTTAGGCCACGGAAGTTTTAATAAGAAACTCCTAATATTATTCCAAATGATGATAGTACTTGTATTGTCGCCTGGTGCACATTTTTCGGGCGGCTGGACGGCGGCCGCTTACTATTGGCACGTTTTAAGCATATTTTGAAGTCTGATTTGTTGCTCATACGTTTAATGATGAGGTAAACATGTAAATTGTTCACGCGGCATGTGGGGAATATTGAGTGCATCCATTGGGTTTTTCTTTGGTATACATCTCTTTAGCTCGGGATAACGGCATTCGATACGGTGAAGTCCGATTTTCCGCCGACTCACTTTTAATCTTCACGCTCTGTTGAAGTTTGAACACATTACGTCATTATTATGTACTTACAAATACAACATTTTTCGGAATCTACAGAGCCATGGGCTTGTACAAGTATTCTATTGCGAAGAATGCATGCTTCCATTAACGATATACATATACCTATGAAAAAAAAAAAAATGTTATTTACATAATACATTTGGTGAAAAATATATTCAAATATAAATTTTATTGGCAGATTTTGTATTGTACAAAGCTATTTGAAATTGTCTAGATTTGTTTTTTTTCTATTTTGCGTATGTATAAATATTTTTTAATTTATTTTTATCGGCAATTTAAGTTTAAATTTCGACAATTTGGTACATTTTTACTAACCAAAAAAATGTTATCTACAAAAAACAAAAATATATGTAGAAAGAGAACTGTTGGAAATTTCAACAAAATGTTTAAATTTAAGTATTACTGTTCGAAATTCCATATTTTTTTAGATACAATATAGAAGAATACGAGTATTTTAAGTAACTTCCGTAAGGAAAATACTAAAATACATGATATTAAAATTAATAGCTCTTTCCGCTTCACTCAAAATCTAAAAATTACAATAATCGTTCTTATTACCTTTAAAGTAACTATTACTTGAGCTCCAGCATTGTTCTGCGGGTAGAATACCTGTGAACAAATTATTATAACACGATTAATGACAGACTGAATTGTCTATAATATATTTATAATCAATGCACATTATTTTCTTATCAAATTTACATAAATTCATATAAATTCGTATATTACGTAATTTTTTAAGTTCACTGTGCCTGTTCGAGATGCCAGAGATATCTAGAGGGATAAAAAAAGGATAAGATATTGGTGTGTCCCGGAACGTACTTGGATGAACCGGGCTACATAATAATCTAGATCGCACAGGTATTTCAACTGAGATTAAAAGCATATAGCTTCTAGGGGTGTAGGGGATTTGTGAACAAGTAAAAAAAAAAAAAAATGTATGCCGTAACGTTTATCGTTTTACAGTTGTTGTATAACTATCTACTTATTACTATGTTATTTTTGTATCGATTATATTCCTAATAGCCAAAATCGCTACAGACGAAATACGTGACTAAATCATGTCGACTAATAGTTTTTTGATTTTATTACTACGGCGTACAGGTAATTGTTTAATTCGTTAACTTGCCCGCCAAGGTTTTACAGTAACTCGTATTAATAGTACCCTGTGCGTTTTCCAATAATATTACGTTGTAGGAAGGATTCTCAATAGAACTATTAATAGTGTTCAATAGTTCATATTTGACTTATCGACTGTTGTTATTTATAATAGTTAAAAATATTTAAATTGTTCTGAAACGGTAAAAAAAAATTATTTTTGGTATATTTTTTAATATTAGAACAGACACATCAATTTTCTTAGACAAAAAATGTCCGTGTTCAACAAAATATCGCGATTGTTGTGTTGAAACGTAAAAAGCACATCAATATTTCTAAAAGTTTAATTACCATCAAATATGTTTATCAATTTTTAATATAACAAAACAACAAATGTAAAAAACGTATAAATATATAAATTTTTTTTTCTATCTTATTTTGTTGTGTAGGTATACCTATTAGTCTATAAACCGATTTTACTGGTTTTACTATTTAACAAATGTTTTAGCCTCCAACCGGTAAACGCTTTATAAATTTCAGTATTTCGACGTTCAAACATATAAACACATTTAATATCTGACTTGTCACAGTTGAACAGTATTTTTAATACGATTTATTTTAATCGAATGTTACTTAGTACGTCGTGTCTAACAAACACACAAATGTAATCTAGGTTTAGTACTGTTTGAAATTACACGTTATCCATGAATAGTTCGTATTTAGTCATATTAAATTTAAGGTGAATAAACACATAAAGTTCGTAACACAATTGTATTTAATATTTTGCATCGTTCGCAAAAATACACGTAATATTCTCTAATAGTTACTTGGATTATCTACTTAATTTATGTAATTAATTGTATAATACTGTTTTTTTGTGTAATTGGACTTGGTAAGATATCATAAATATTGGGGGGGGGGAAAAATAATAATAATAATAAATAATACAGAATGTCAATGTCGTACCGGGAAAATCGCCGGGTCACGTATGATGAATCACTCTGTATAATAATACAGATTGGGTTATCGGTTACACGACGGTGACGACGACGGGCGCGCCTCTCGAAAAAATATTACAGAATCTGTCGCCCCACCCCACCCCACCCCCCCCCCCCCCGTCACCATCACCATCAACCAATCAACCCTCACCGTTTGCGATCGCCGTGTTACCTAATGCGTTTTCGAGATTAACGGATAAAGCCGGAGCGGCGTAAAAACCGACACGGCGGTTCGAGTCCCCTTCCCCCACGTAATATTTATATCGGATCAATGCGATAAAAAGCCGTTTTATACGGCGGCTACGGAAAATAATGAAAATCGTTGGCCGGAGTACGACCGACGGCAACTGACGCGCCGACAAAACCTCGACGTTTTACCCTCGATAATCAACTACCCGTTGCCCGTCAACGGGCACGACCCCCTTCGGCATACGTTTATTCCGACGCGTTCGCCAGCAGCTGCTCAACCTACAGAACGGGCCCGTCTTTTGTTGCCCCGACGGTTGGAAAATAAAAATAATCACAATGGAATGACGACGTAAAATACCATATTCCCCTAGTGCAGCGGTTCCCAAACTGTGTAACGCGGTGCCCCCGGGGGCGCCATGAACTCATTACAAAGGCACCGGTGGTACATACGAAAAAAAAATAATAATAATAATAATAATAATATATACTTACAATGACCTAACCTAACTTGAACGAAGAACGTATTGGTTTTATTATGATGTGTACCTTTTTTTTCTGTCTGTCTGTAAATAACTTGTTGACCAGAAATCTTGCGCACCAATCATCAACACCATCATAGGTGGTTTCTAGTGAACATTTTATCTAGCCGGAAAAAGAGCCAACACAAAATGATTTCGATTAGGTAGTTTTTTTTTAATTCAGCACTTTCTGGGTTATTTTTGGGTTTTATGTCCCTCGTAAAAATGCACAAAAATGTTGGACGAGGTTCATTATAGCGTTGTACCGAATGGTATAAATAAATTGAGGATTATGTTGTTATTTTTTTTTTTTTTTTTAAGCGTTTTAAATTTTTCGTGGTTTTCACAGAAATACACCGCCGCTCAATATTTCTAAAAAAAAAAAATACCGCCGTCTAAAAAGTTTGGGAACCATTTCCCTAGTGCATTCAGATGTAACAATTGAGCCGACACACGAAAACCAGTCATCCATGAAAATCCATCGATCAGCCCGCCCGCCCATCTGGTATTATTTTTACCGACGCGTTCGCCGGCTGTAGAAATCGAGCATTCCTGTCTTTGATGGGGAGGAAAGCAGACAGAAAAAAAATATTACAACGCGACGTTGTAATATATTTTTGTCGTGCGTTCCGGCGGGAAACGGTTAAAAAGACACAAAGCTAATTAATTATTTTTGAAATAGACGAATAGAAAAACCGAAATACGTCCTTGAGAAAAATGATCGATTAATTATTGTTCAAAATGCACGAACAATATAATAGGCAAAAAGAATAAAGTCGAGCGTCCAACAATAAGTTGTTTTTACAATCGCTCAAAATTCGAATTTTTAAGAAAATCGTATTTCACGGTATTTTACTATTTTCCAATTTATGTGAATACAACATTTTTAACTCAATGCAATTTTTTTTAGAACAAATAGAGTCGAAAATGCTTAAAACTGGATTATAAACACGATATTCTTATAATTCCTAGACACGATATCCGCGATCTGTGTTTTGCCAAATTGACATTTTTCAGCGAATTCCAATGTTTCCGTTGTCTTTACGGTAGTCTGAAATGTTGAATTTTCCGCATAGCCAAAACCGTTTTAATTTTAACGTAATCATCCCGTCGAAAACTGGCACTAACTGACATATTTTAGTCATAACACTCGTAACCGTTTCACCAATAACCGAATTCGTCGTAATCTTACCGTCTCATAACGAGTTTGTTAGCGTAATTACATTATTACGAATGTGAATACGTTATGGTACCGGCCGTTTTAACGTTATTTTTAAATAAAAATTAGAAAAGAGTACGACGCTATTCTGAGATTTTCCCATTGAAAAGTAGTGAAAATGTCCCTGTTCCCCCCCCCCCCAAAAAAACCTCTGCTATTGGGAGGTGTCCATTAGAGGAGGTTTCACTGTATACAAGTTTTTGTGTAGGATAATTTATTTTATTTGTATTATTTTAAATCATGTAAATATATTTAATTTATATATTATATAACTCGTGCGCCCATAAGTGATGGGAAAAATCCGTATTTGCCGAAATCCGTTGGAATCCGGCGTTTTGAATTCCGTCATTTATTGTAAATCCGGAATTTTATCTGAATCCAAACTTCGATATTTAAAATTGCGATTCTAAAAATTCGTTAATTTATTTTTCATAAAACTTTTGATAACATAAATACAATTAAAGTTATCGGTTCGGAAACTTTCGGTTATTTCGGTGTGTTAATATGCTTACGTAAAATTATTAGGTATTGCTATGAAAAAAAATAAAAAACCGTACGCTGCGACACAGATAAATTATTTTTAACTTGCTGTACAATATCGACAGTTCGATTGTAAGTACGGAAAGAGTAACGAACAAAGCAGGAACTGATTTTAATATCAACTGACGGTTTTCTATTCAAATATCGGGTAGAAATGATGGGGAAAAAAGTCATATCGGCTCACCGCGCGATACACTATTTTACAACCGAATCGCAGAGTCTTTAACGTCCCTCTTAAAATCGTTTTCGAAAAATATAAAATTACATTTTCATTCAACAGCGTTGCTATGTTCCGGAAATATTATAGTATTCGATATAAGTTGTTGTGCAACCGACGATGACGTTGGGAATTATATCGCAGGGAAGTTAAACGACGTAAATCCCCGATGGTTGTCGGTAAAAAAAAAATAAAAACCCTACACACACACAAGTTGTGCGTGGCTAATGTATTAAAAATACAACAACTAAAGAAGGAATTTCAATTTTAAGGTCTCCGTGTCAGTTTATCGGAACACACGAGAAGAATATATTATACGTAGTCGCTTTTGTTCTCTCTCACTCACTCTCTCACTTTCTCACTCTCTTTCTCACTTTCTCTCCCTCTTTCTCACTCTCTCTCACTCCGATTTACCCACTCATCCATCCACCTGCGGAAAACACACGATACACGTCGTTTTCTAATACGGCACAATATTCTACGGTTTGTGTTTACAGCAATATATCGACAACGAGTCGAGGGGAATTCTCAAGGCTAACACGTTTCCAAGGGGTTTGTCGGTCGTGTTCACCACCTCGGTATTCGTATTTATTGTCCGTACCCGTTCGCAGCCACACCGACAGATGTTTACGACGACGACGATAAAATATATTTTGTATAGGAATTCTGGTCCCGACTCACCGCGTCAGGTGACAGACAGTGATTATTTCGTATGGAAACAGACGGTCGTCGACGTGGTCGGACAAAAACCACCGGGGTTCGGGTCGGGGACTCGGTTATAATACCGTTGTGACATTCTACCGAGAGACGGCCGAAAATCGAAATAAAAATATAAAACAGCGCAGCCGTTTTATCGTCGCAATCCGGCGATATTCCCGGGGGATTTCAACAGGTCGAGAATTAATGGATTTCAGTAATTTTATTAAGTCATTGTTTTGTATGACTCAACTTCCGCGCAAAACAGTTTTTACAATCCTCCTAGGTAGATAGTAATAAATAATAATACAATAATTATATTCGAACAAATTTAGTTTGAAATATTGTAATTTATATGTACGTTTATTGATAATTTTTCATCGCCCGAACTGTTTTATATATTTATCGGTAACATATACTGCGGTTTGCAATATAAAATGTATTCATTTTTTTTTTTTTTTTTTGTGCTAAAAATTCAAAAAAATACTATACAATTTAGTCGGGTCCCCTAGTAACAGGCCCGTCGTGCGATCGAGCTTAACTCGATGGATCCTTATATAATATGGGCCGCTGACCGAAATGTTAATATTTTATTTTTTGGGTTGTACCTAAGTACACGATTTGGGCCCAATTTCAAATATTTTAACGTTTTTTTTTTTATTTGTCCTGGAAAACTACGCCTTTTCTCATTTCAGTCGGAAAATTCTATAAGATTGCCCCAGACGACCAAATGTATAATTTAAATACCGATTATATTCGGCGATCGGTAAAAACGACCGAGGAAAATAAGAACAAAATTGTATTGTAACCGTGGCAAGTCGAAATGATTTACGAAAAATATATGCGGGGACAGAAAGCCGAAAAAAAATTATTATTTCGAACGCGAGATCGTTAGAAAAATTAATCATGAAATTACACTACAAATATTACGGAATTTTCAATCAAGTCGGCGGACGTGCGTATTGTTAAAAATAGAAAAAGTTTATTATTATTTTACACAGATTTCAAACATAAAAAAAATGTTCTAATGTCCCGTATAGTTTATGTATTATAATATATTTGTTATGCAGTGTGTTTCACATGAACGGCAATACGAAATATTTCAGTCGGACGGGCTTTTTTTTAGGAGGATGATTTGTATACGTTTTGAGCCCAATTTAAAACATTATAACTATTGAACTGCACATCTTAAATGGAAACATCCATTTTTAGCACCGAGATCGATCTTTCCTATTCGTCCCGATCAACTTTGACCGATAGAATTATTTTTTCTATCTCTTAATCCGCCTGAAGTACGCCCATCAAATGTTGAATAAAAAGAAAAAATTATTTTTTTCTGGATTTTACAAAAAAAAAAAAAAAAAACTAAGACGTAATAAGTTAGTAAAATATGCACAACGTATGCAAAATACTTTTATGATTAACTTTACTTATCTTTTTTCCCCTATATAACGGTACTTAATAACGTCACCGCTTTTGTAGTCGTTCGTTTTTTTACGAAAAAATCGTTGAAAAAAAAACACACACACACACCGCGTTAAAATAACGACGATTGTGCCAGTAATATCATGTCGGACGTAATAAATATATTATTATTACGTCGGGTTCGATTTGATCGCCTGCAGTCCGGTTCGAAGTGCCTAAACAAATTGCATTACCATGTAAATTACAAAAAAATCGAAAAAACGAGTAATAATGTAGAAAGGAATTTAATTTATAGCCGTACGCAACGATAAATAATTTATGACGAAAAATGACTAGTTGAACCGAAGTTCGGTTCAATAGTCTGATGAAACGACGTGATTAATACATTAACATAATCATAATTTAATCGAAAATAACAGAAGACCGTAATTACAGAAATATTCCAGTTTTTCCCAGTTATTAAAAAACAACGTATTTCAAATGGACCTGCAGACATTACGCGTTTTATCCGCCGTGGTTATTTTCGATGATTATATTGTTTTTATTATGTTATACCACTCCGGCGATTGTCAATTGCGCCAATTTTGAAACACTACTTGTATTATATACATCAATATTTCGCCGGAATATTTTTGACAAACTTAAATACAAAAACCGTCTTAGTAAATTTTAATAACGCCTAACACATATTAAATTGTAGAATGACAAGTCAGTTTATTGTATTTCTAAATGTATATAATTATATTATATAATATATTGGAAAATTAACATATTAATAACAAGTAAAATGTATAGGTATTATAACAATTTTTAATCGAAACCTAAAGGAAACTAAACATAATATTTCATAACATTATATGATTAATTTAAATACAATAATAATAATACAATTATGGCTCCAATAGGTAGACATTTATAGAGATTAAACTTTCCTACAAAGAAGTTTTTTCCGGAAGAATTCATTTTTTTTTAATACAATTAACAAAAAAAGTCAAAGTTGATGGACATATTAAGCATAATATTTTAAATTGTGGTAAGATGTGATAGTGTATGGCAGGCATGTCATACTTTATCACTACCACACTGTATACTCAGTTAATTTTTTTTAAAAGCTAAGGCTACCAATATTAATGGACAATTTATTGTAAAAATAAATTATATACTATACATTTTGTGTTACAACTATATTAAAGTATGCATTAAGTTACTTTTCTGTCTTATCTTCAGATAAACTGTAATTGATTAAGTATTATTGATAGATCTATATTTCTAGATAAATAATTATGTGCATGCCTCTTAAATTTTTAACATATAATCAAACACTGTGTGTTTAATTTAACATTTTTATAAGCCATAAAATATTGATGCATAAATTAAATAGTTAAAAATGCCTCTATTAATACAAAGTGGTAGTAAAAAATGAAAAATTCCCAATGAACTTCAATAATTTCATGAAAATTAATAATTACAGTTTTTTTATAGTGAAATAAATAATAAAATAATAATATGTAAAATTGTTATTAGACTTCCAGTTATACAACATTGATTAAAATACAACTAGTATGAAGAAATACAGACAGAAGAAAATATGAAAAAGTTTATATGTGTATTATCAAAAACTGCTTATGTTTACAAAAAATATTAAGCAGCAGTATGTGCTAGCTACATATTGTCATAGTAAATAGCCAAACATTTGAAACCATTTAACGAAGGTGAGTTTATAAAACGTGTATTTTCTTCATTGACTTCCATTACGATTGCACTTAGATTTTCAGCATTGTGCTAATTAAAAAAATACAAATACAATAATAAAAAAAAAAATTATCAATGAAATTATACCATTATTATTTAACAATATTTATCAGAGTTCAATAGAGAAATAAAAAAAACATAATTTGTGAAAAGCATTTGTCATATTAACCAGTCATTACAAAAATTATAACTTTTAGAATATTATGCTCGACAATGGTGAAAGGATTTTTCCTACATTAATTGCGATAAATAAAATCGAATCAGTATTCGTTAAATGTATTTTAGAGAAAACTATTCAAAGTCCATAGTATTAAATCATTATACACACTGGTGTGAAAATGCTTTCCGTTAACTAATTTTGGGACGCCTTCTGCAATCTCCTTTTTCTCAGTTCTCTGCAATTGGTCTCTGGGCATGAGAAGAATTCTTGCTTACTTTGATTCAACAATCTATTATATATCTATTGTATAAGTAAGGGCACGTTATAGTATATACATATATATATATATATTTTGTAATAATATGATTTGGTAACATCATTTGATGATTATTCACTTTTCTTGGTGTCACCTGTAAAAATAAAATAATATGAATTGTTTCAATTAAAATAGCATAGGAGGTTAATACCTCTTACTGTAGGTTACGACTTAATAGTCATTTGTATTGGTAAGTACCTAAATATTAATAATTATGCAAACCACTCGTCTAGACAATTATCTATTGTCGCTTATATTTAAAATAATTCATTATTTTGTTTTCAAAAGGCACCATTCATTTACTGTTAATAAATAAATAATTATAATAGATTATAACAGCCACTTAATCAAAACTAAGCTTCATCGAATAATTCTTAATGATGCCTAGAATCTCTAAATAATTATGCGTTATTGTATTATTACTGTAGGTGTATATTGTAAAAAAACATATATAACAAATTTAACTTTAGCGTAAAATGTGAAAATTTACACATTTATTTTTATATCGAATAGTTTACATATGATGAGGGTAACGAAATATTGTCATGTTATATTGAAACCATGTCAGTACATGTATTTGTATGAATCTTGATAGAGAAATAGATCACTATTTTGCAATTCTTAATTATTTGCAGTAGGAAATTATCATTTCATATCTAGTAGTAGGCGGGTAGTAATATACAGTGTTTTCCGTAATGTTTGAACCACGGTTTATAATTCGAACTAGACGGAATTAAAGAATTGCTAACTGTCATGGTGCACCTATGTGTACATATTTCGTAAAAAAAAAACACATAATTTTGTACCAGGTATTTTAAAATTCTGTTACTAAGTAACCGAACTCGGGTCAAGCGAGGAAATCGTACATCGATATAATTATAATTGATTGGTAGCAAAGCGAAGTTCTACTTACAGTGGATTATTTTTTCGATTGTATTCGATTGCTTGCAAAATTGTTCGTTTCCGGGACGTCATCCTGCAAAACATTAAACGAGTACATAATGACAATGGAAATATCAGTAGGCACGAATTTAAATGAAATTAAAGTGTCGAAAACAAATTTAGGTGTATGATTATCGAGTATACGGTATCAAAAAATCGTCCTTCTAATCAACGGTCCGATAACAATATTTGATAAGAAAATATAGTGGTTATCATTATTATCTATGTATTGTCCGGCTCCTCGAATATTATTGCTATTATTCGGTTTTATATCTACGTTGTTGCCTCCTACTGCTCTGCTCCTAAACATTTTTTTTTTTTTTTTTGTTTTTATAAAAAAATATTCCTTCTTCACAAACATCAATATAAATATATAGGTGCTGCTCGAATATACGGTTTACGTATTAGATTAATTCTGCATATCCAAGCAGCACCAATATATATATATATATATATTATAAATTAAATGTTAACAACTAACTTAAATACAATTCCTGTCTTGGCAATTAATATTATGTAATTTTATTATATATTAATTGTGCATATGTACCATCCCAATATTCAAATGCTGTTTAGTAACCAATTATTTTATTTTCTTATTCAAACATTTTTTTTGAAAAAAAAAATTTGATCATACAACCACGAATACGATTAATATTAACCAGGATTTAAAATGTTGAACATTTTTTTTTTTTTTTTTTTGTTACTATAGGTATTTTTACTACTACATTCATTGCACACTGAATCAACAAAAGTAAAAAAAAAAATCTTCAAAGTTAGGAGAAGTGAAGGAGAAAAAACACATCCATTTATCAAATAATCACTGTAAACTGGAGTAATTGTTTTTTGTTAATTACCTAACAATTATTTAAAAATAATTAATAATTGGTTAGCAAAAAAAAAAAAAAAAAAAATAGTTGTACTTTACAAATACACGGCATTAATATTACAATTAGTTTATCCAAGACTGAACGGACCAAGCAGCTAAATTCGACAATTCTCCGAGCCTAGGCGCAATTTTATATAAAAAAAAAAATCTATTCGTTTGGAATTTTCTCATACATCGGAGTAGTATCGAACTTAATAGAAGAAAACAATATAATTTTTCATGATTAAAATCGTATTTTGAAATCGCGTTGATAATAATATTATATATATATATACGTGTCCGGCGCAAGACGAGTACAGGCCTAAATAAATCGATACACAGGAAACATATATGGATGCGACTATATTGACGAAAACACTGGTGTTTGTGTACGAGCCCGCGGCGTGGAGGTCGAACAAATCGGTCATTACGGAGGCGGCATGGAGGTGTAAACCAGTGAATTGACAAAGACGTAACCCGAGCGGTGCGCGCGCGCGCACACAAACAACTACGCACACGCAAGAACCACGCACACGGACGCAAACGCGTTCCCACCAAATACGCAAACGCACACGCACGCACACACACACACACACACACGCGAGCGCGCGCGTATGCCGACGTCGCCGTCTCTGACAATTGCCACCGCTTCGATTCGCACGCGTCATGGACGCTGAACTGCCGCACCCGGACGAGGAATCAAACGCCGACAATTTCGATTACACGGCCTACCACGAACAGTACAAGGACAACGAGGTGACCGTCGACCAACCGCCAGCATTCATACCTGGATCGCATTTGGAATTGTTAGTATTTAGTTTACCTTATATGACCATTGATAATAATAATAATTTAACCGCGTTATTCCATAGAGCCGCGATTAGCGACTTTGCCGCACCGCAGGACATGGACGACACTAGCAAAATGCAGACGTCCGTCGATTATATTTACCGTTTAGTTCCTGATCTGTTGCAAATCATAAACTTTCCGTTTTACTGGGGCAAAATGAACAGGAGCGAGGCGGAAGAACTGCTGGAAAACAAACCGGATGGCACGTATTTATTGAGAGATTCGGCGCAAGAAGAAAATCTGTTTTCGATAAGTTTCAGAAAGTACGGAAAGTCGTTGCACTCGCGCATGGAGCAGTGGAATCATCTTTTTAGTTTCGATTTGACATATCCCGACGACATCGCATCGTCCTCGGTCTTCGGGCTCATCGAACAATATAAAGATTCCGAATTTGGTATACTTATTGAACCACTGCTGACCAAACCGTTGCAAAGAAATTTTATTATTTCTCTGCAGCACATGTGCCGTGCGACGATTTGCAGCAATGTTACATATGATGATGTCAATCATTTGGATATACCAATACGGTTGAAAACCTTCTTAAAAGAGTATCATTACAAGGAACGAATTAAAATTATACCCTTCGATCTTGATGCATATGAACACTAACAAATGACAACTTTTTTTCTTTTTTTTTTTTTTTCATTCTTTTCTTTTAACAATTAATTCAGCTATAATTGTTTTATTACAACATCAATATACATATTATGATTAAATAGTTTTTTTTAAATATTATTTTAATTTCATAGACAATTTTTTGATTGGGTTTTCTTTAATAATAACAATGTAATTAAATTTTATTCTCAAATCTTCTTATTTTATATTGTAAGTATTACGTTTCAATCTGTTCATTCAAATATCAATTGAAAAAGTTAAAATTCTAATGATATTTAAATTTGATATCTATACCCAACCCCGGTTAGTCCTTCTTAAGATTTTCCGAAACCTGTAAATTACCTGTAATTACCTCTTTAAATCTGATAAATAGAATTTTAAATTTCTAATTGATTAATAGCATATAATTAAATAAAAGATATTATTTAATATACTACTATTACTTATTTAATTATCAATAATTTCAACAAAAAAAAAAAAAACCCTCTCTCATTCTTATATAAGTAGTAGTAATAACAGTAAATACTAAATATTACAAGGCAATACACAAATTTGATAAAACATTTTGATTTTAAAAAAAGTATTACATCCCCCCCCATATAAATGTATACAATGCACATGTATATAATATGTGTATAATCAATAACATAAAATGTGATGAATTTTTATTTTTTAATGTGATTCACATAAAATACTTAGGTATTATTGGCATTATTATTAGTGTTTTCAATATATATTAATATTGGTGTTTTATGTTTATTTTGATAATGTCTTTACACAATTATTGTTGAATATTTTTATTGTTGGTGAAATGTCTCCATTTCATACATATGAAATATTTTTAAGTAATATTTTAAGAGTATTTTTGATAAATTTATTTTTTAATATATTCATATTTGAATACATTATAAATAACAATCAATATAAGCAATTTACTTAGAATACTTAGGTGTTATTATCATTGTATGCAATATTATATAATATTTGGGTTAAATGTTCATTGAATATTTTTGAATTAGTTTTTGTAAAATATTTTTAGGGTATTTTCGGTTCCATTAATATTTTTTTTTTTGATAATTAATTTCTTTTATATGCATATTTGTATACATTACAAGTACTAAAATCAATATTAGCATAAATCAGTTAATTATCCAGGTTAATCTTGTTAATCATATTTATTATAATTATTTCTATAAATTATTAGTACTAATATTTTATAATGTGTAGTACAATCACTTTAATTTCTAAACAAATTTAGAATTAATTATTATCGTATATATATATATATATTTTTTTTTTCTCAAAACATTTAGAGCATTAACATAGATGTAGTATAATATATGGAATATTATCAATATAATTAAAATTCACAATTGTAATAACATTATTATAATCATTGTTGTTGTCATTGCAAGGAAATCTAAGTGTGTGTGTGTGTAATAATATGTCATTTGATTTAATATTATTAAAACTATTTAATTATCTTGCCAGTTCATAAAGTTTAACACTAATAAAAATCATAATTATAACACGATTTTTGTCTTTCTTGCACTTTATTTCCTTGTTATTTATCAGTTATGCCAAAAATATTTGAATATTTTAGAAGAATTATAATATTATAATCCTAATATATTGATAGGATGGTAAAGTTTGAAAACTACTGCTACATCAGAACAAAACTATTGTGCAGTGTATTACAGTAAAAACAATTGTTTTTGACAAAACTCATTTTCAGAAACATGGAATACAGTAAAATATAAAACATGTATTAACAAAATTACATGTATTGTAACTATAGTTTTATTCTGCATATAAGTATTATGATTACAACCACTGCAGCCATCAGGTATAAAAAATATTAAATATCAATAGTTTTTAGTTATAGTAAATAATTTAAAAAAAAAAATGGTATTCTTGTATGTAGTCTAATGTTTTATTATTTATATCCTTACCTAAAATAAAACTGTTGCAACATTAGCTTTAAAAATGTTACAATATAATTGGTACACTCATATACAAACAAATTCCAAATAAGATGCAAATATGAAACAGTAAATCAACAATGATCTAGTGTTATTTTATTCTATTAGTAGCCAACTTTAAACCTTTTCCATTATTTTGCAAATCATTTGCTACGATTTACATATCCTTTAATTTTCGGAAAATTAAGGTGTTTTTTTTTCTCTTTGTGGTAAAGTGAGATCTTGTTAATTTTGAGCAATATAATGTTATATTACTATTGTATATTTGTGTAGGTGTTTATATATTTATATGACAAATTAAAAATACTTTTTAAAAAAAATATTTAAGTATTTTTTATAAATTTGTTTTAATAAATCTTTCCTGGTCAACATTAATGAACATTTCGAAGCCAAAAGAATTGCCTATTTATTTTAAAAAATTAATCAAATATGCAGAAGAACCTAGTATTAGATACACTACTTAAATTATTTATATTTTGGTTTATAATAAGAGCAATTCTACAAAAATGTGTCTTTTTTTAATAAACATAATAAAATCAATAGCATTAACTATTGTTATTTAAAATTCTAAGATAGAGAGTTTTACCATTGTTTGTTAGTTATAAATTAATTAATTATATTTACAATTTGTTTATGATTTTATTAAAGTAATAAGACTATTAATAACCAATTGGTTACCTTATTATATTCAAATAATAATTGGTAGACATATTAATAAGAAACTATTCACATCACTATCACATCTTACAATAATTTTAAAAATTATACTTTGCTGACTAACAGGACTTTTTTTTAAGAAATTGCAATCCCTACAAATCCCTGTCTATTGAACTATTTTAAGTACCATTATTGTATATTAATTAGTAAGAAATATATTTTAATTAAATTACAGCAATAATATTTAACAAGGCACACTGGTTATTATTGTAGTCAACATTTTGTCAGTTTTATGGTTTTATACAAATAAAAATGAATTGTTATTCAATCAATTAGTGTTAATTGCTATAAACTTAGTTTTGTCATTTATATGATAGTTATATTAATATATCACTCAGAAAATGCCATAACAATAATTTATTAAAAACAAATTCCTTATTTATTAAAACATAGACACATACAATAAATAATTAATTTTAATACAATAATGGTTCCAATGGGTAAATATTTGTACAGATTTTTTAATAATTTATTTTTTAATACAATTTCAGATTAAAGTCAAGTTGGTAGACAAAGTAAGCATAATATTTTAAATTATAGTAAGATGTGATATTATATGGCAGGCATGTCATACTTTATCACTACCACACTGTGTACTCAGTTAATTTTTTTGATGAGCTAAGGCTACCAATATTAATGGACAATTTTTGTAAAAATAAATTATTAAAATAAATTATATACTATACATTTTGTGTTACAACTATGTTACAGTATGCATTAAATTACTTTTCTGTCTTATCCACAGATAACTGTAATTGAATAAGTATTATAGATAAATAATTATGTGCATGCCTCTTAAATTTTTAACATATAATCAAACACTGTGTGTTTAATTTAACATTTTTATAAGCCATAAAATATTGATGCATAAATTAAATAGTTAAAAATGCCTCTATTAATACAAAGTGGTAGTAAAAAATGAAAAATTCCCAATGAACTTCAATAATTTCATGAAAATTAATAATTACAGTTTTTTTATAGTGAAATAAATAATAAAACAATAATATGTAAAATTGTTATTAGACTTCCAGTTATACAACATTGATTAAAATACAACTAGTATGAAGAAATACTGACAGAAGAAAATATGAAAAAGTTTATATGTGTATTATCAAAAACGGCTTATGTTTACAAAAAATATTAAGCAGCCATAAATATGTAAAATTGTTAATAGACTTCCAAAGTTATACAACATTGATTAAAATACAACTAGTATGAAAAAATACAGACACAAGAAAATATGAAAATATGAAAATTATTTGAAAAGGATTTTTACATCATCATCCAAATCTTTCTTTGCATTAGTTTTCCTATAACTATTTACTATTTTATTAATATAACTTAAAATTAGTTTGTCATGATAATCAATTTTTTGTGCAGGTTGTAAATTGTATTTAAATTGAACAGTATGTTGTTGCCTCCCAAATAATTTTTTGGAATTGACTTCTGTAGTTCATTTTTGAAATTTGTCAGCAGCAATCACTATTTAATGAAAGTATACAATTAATCACAAATGCTTAAGAAATGTACCATTACAATTGCAAAAAAAAGTCATTACATTTATATATATTTTATCATTTGTTATTGCGTGTCAGTATAAAAATTGTGAATCTAATACTCAGTCTTTCAACATGTAGCACAAATTATAACCAATTCATTAATCATACTAATGTCCTCATAATTTATAGAAGGCTTAAACAGGATAAAAATTGTATTTAAACTAAAAATTTTGTTGCTTCCCAATTAATTTTTTTGGGATTGATTTCTGCAATTCATTTCTTGAAATTTGTCAGCAGCAATCACTATTTAATAAAAAGATACAATTAATCACAAATGCTTAAGAAATCTAACAAAAAAAAAGACATTACCATTTATATATATTTTATCATTTATAATTGTTTGTCAGCATAAAAATAGTGAATATAATATTCAGTCTTTCTACCTTAAAATCATGAATTTTCTACATGTACCACAAATTATAACCAATTCATTAATCATACATATGTCCTCATAATTTATAGAAGGTCCTTACAGCTTATAAATTGGTTTAAAGTTGGCCGCTAATAGAATAAAATAACACTAGATCATTAATTTAATGTTTCATTTTTTCATGTCATTTGGAATTTGTTTGTATATGAGTGTACCAATTATATTGCAACATTTTTAAAGCTAATGTTGCGACAGTTTTATTTTAGGTAAGGATATAAATAATAAAACATTAGACTGCATACAAGAAGAATACCATTTTTTTTTTAAAATTATTTACTATAACTAAAAACTATTGATATTTAATATTTTTTATACCTGATGGCTGCAGTAGGTGTAGTCATAATACTTATATGCAAAATAATACTATGTAGTTACAATATATGTAATTTTGTTAATACATGTTTTATATTTTAATGTATTCTATGTTTCTGAAAATGTGTTTTGCCCAAAAACAATTGTATTTACTGTAATACACTGCACAATAGTATTGATCTGATGTAGCAGTAGTTTTCAAATTTTACCATCCAAACAATATATTATTATAAAAACTCAACTCTTATATATTCAATAATTTTGTCATGACCAAGCTATAATATTATTTTAATATATAATCAGGAAAAAAGGGCAAGACAAAAATCGTATAACAGTTATGTTTTCTTTATTAAATGTATATTTCGGCTACTGGCAATATTATAAAATAATTTTAAATCAAATCAAATCAATTTTTAATAACATTATTATTGACATACACACATAGATTTTGTCAGAACAACAACAATAATTAGTGTTAATATTATTGTTGTGAAATATAGTTATAGTGATAATAATCCAAAAATTATTCTACATCTATGCAAATACAATTTTGGAAATAAAATGAAATACATATATATATATATATATATATGATAATAAATAATTCTGCATTTGTCTGGAAAACTAAAGGTGTTGTACAAAACATTATAAAATATTAGTACTAAAAATAATAATTTTATACATATAATTCTAATAACAGTAAAGATTACTCAGAAAAATTAACTGATTTATAGTATTAAAATTGTTAGTAGTTATTATGTAAACAATTAAAAAAAAAATGTTTATAAAAAAATTAAAGAAACAAATTTAATACCCTTAAAATGTTACATAAAAATATTTCTTAAAATTTTTACAAGCAATTAAATATTTAATGATAATTGTATAATGACATTGTAAAAGGAATACAATAAAAATTTAATGTTAATATTATAATACATTTAAAACACTGATAATAATGTCAAGATAACCTATTGAATTCTAAAAAAATTGCTTCAAAAAAATAAAATGTATTATTTTGAATTTAGGAGTTTCCTTAAAAAAAAAAAAATACATTATATCTATTGTTATTCAAAATACTCAAATTTTATATATAATGGGTGGGCAACAAGCTTTTTTATTGGTTTTAAATGTGTTATACAATTTGTTTTTTCCTATTGTGCATTTACTACTACTTCTGCTACTTAATATGAATGAAATATATGGTTTTTTGAAGTGATCAAAAATGAAAAAAATATTTTTTCAATTTTTTTTTAATAATAACAAAAAATATATAAGGAATAATTATATAATATTTTATAATTTTAAATTAATATCCTTGATTTAATTTTGCGCTACTAGTCAATATGAAATTTAAAATATTATTTATCAGATCTAATGAGGTCATTATTTACAAATAGATATAGAAAATTGAAGGAACAGATTGAAACATAATACTTGAAATATAAAATAAGAAGATTTAAGTATAAAATTTAATATGATTGTTATTATAAAAGAAAAACAAAACAAAAAAAACATTATCTACAGAATTAAAATAATAATGATAAAAAACTATTTAATTATTATATGCTCATTGATGTTGTAATAAAATATGTAGAAGCTAAAGAAAGATTATAAAAAAAAAAAAATTATTTTTTTAGCTATCATTCATCAGAATCAGGTTCATATTCCTCGCTATCAAATTGATCAGAATCAGATTGATTTTTCCTAATGCATTGCTTGTAATGATACTCTTTTAAGTATTCTTTCAAATCTTTTGGTATTTCTAACTGATCGACATCATTATATCTAACTATGCTGCAAATCTTACCACGGCACAAGTGCTGCAGAGAAAAAATAAAATTTCTGCGCAATGGTATGGTCAACAAAGGTCCATAAAACATATAATTAGGATATCTGTAATGACTAATAAGTCCACACATCGTGGCCGATGTGTACGCACGGGGATCATTCGATTTGAATTGAAAATTATTATGGATGTTTGACTGCTCGATCTGCAAGTGAAACGTTTTTCCGTTCTGTCGGAAACTCACCGAAAACATATATTCTTTTTGCACCGATTCTCTCAGCAAAAACGTGCCATGGGGTAGGTCTCCCAGCAGTCTTTCTGCCTCTTGCCTGTCAATCTTGCCCCAGAAATACGAACAATTTGTGATTTTTAGCAGATCAGCACAGAAATAGCGAATATATTCGTAGGGATTGGCCATGTTTTTGAGGTGCGGCGAAGGCGTTAATTGCGTGTCTATGGATTTATTTAACGACGTTAAATTATTTATCAATGGTAATTTTATGTAAACTAAATCCTTACAATTGTATATGCGATCCGGTTCTGAATCCAGGAGGCGGTTCAATTTCCTTTTAGAATCGCTTGATTTGTTCTACGGAGGCTCTGAAATTACCTATTGTGAACGAATTCGATCGGCGGCGGGACTGACGCTTTTTGCAGGCAGCCACGTCGACGTGGCGTGTGCGTGTTTGTTACCGTTTGTATGTGTGTGTTAATGCTTGTAAACAATAAATGGGGATGCGCGAGATGTCCGAAGGTATTTCGTCCGAATAGCAATCTTGTCGAAAAATATTTCATCCGAACAAATGCGAGGAACGTATGTCGTTAGAACCGTATATTATAACAAAATAACAATAATTCCTTTGAACTATATTTTTTATCCGATACGCTATTATAATATTATATGATTTTCGTTTCATTTTATATTGCACAATTCATTGTACTATCGTCTTGATGTTATCAATGTACATTAGAGTGATTTCGTCCGCCCGCCATTTACAAAGTGGCCCATTGTTGATAAGCAAATCTTATGATAAATATTGTAATATTCAGTTCAATTCCTCGATTTTTGACTTATATTAGTTTTTTTTCCTACTTTTGTTTACCACAGTTCACCTACAAGTAATTCATCAAAATTCGTGTAAGTATGGAAACTAATAAAAACATATATATCATATTTATTTGGATTTCGCGATTATTTTTTGTCCATATTAAAGTATTTTTAATAACAAACTTTTATGACTGTTTCTTTATCGAAACTATTTATTCGAAATTTTATGTTAATACACCGAAATTTTATGTTAACACACCGAAATGTGTATGTTAATACACAACGAAAATTTCCTGTACTTTTGTAACACAAGTACGCGTACTACAATTAATTAAAACTCCGCAATCAACTACTTTTTTCATGGCATCTTATGACATTTCTATAACATCAAGTTCATTGACAACTATGAAACTACCTGATGTAGTATCTAGCAACACAACATTTTCTATTTCTACGATTCTAGACCTTCCTGGTATAACAAATGCAACTGGTATTTGTAAACAAATTATATATCTATGTATATTTAGTTATTTAATAGAAAACATTTTAAATAATATACACTATTAAGTAGGTACACCTAGTTTTATTTTTGTTTGCTTTTAAATAGAATAGTAAAGAAGCCCTTTAAGTATTTTGCATTAGAGCTGAATTCTTATAATTACATTACTGGTTTTGTTTCAATAATAATACAAATCACCTTTTATATTTTCAAATCGCCTCAACAAAGAGCCAAATTTTAATATTGTTCATTGTTGTTGTCATCAAGTTGTTATTATTGCAATGAAAAGTAAATTAGATGTGATTAGCACAGAATTGTCTTTAAAAAATTGCATACTGTTTCATTTGATAATGACAAGTTGGCTATCTAGTATAGTTAGTTAGACCACAGCATAGATATATAAGAATAAAAACATTAATTTTATATTTTTGTCGGATTAGTTTCCTTTATGCATGCCGGAATACTGTTGAAGTACTATATTTTACATATAGGTAAAACTATCATCTAATCTATCATTTTTCTTTATGTTTATTCTTTAAAAATCTTTTTATTTTTTTTTTTTTTTTGGTTCTTTAATATCAGGTTTTTATTTTTTTTAATTATATAAGAATATATCACTTTTATTATACTATTTGCATCCTCTTGTACTTACATTTAAAAAAACAAATACATTTATGAACTAATTTAATATATTTATACTACCTATGTTGTTTTCACTTACTATAATTTTGTTTGTAGATTTCCAAAAGACACAAAGTTTTAAAGAAAATAATAATGCTTTAAAATGTAAGCAAGCTGATAAAAGATCCATTTTAGCAATGATGAATATATACGAAATATGAATGCTGAACTGTTTAGTTATACAGCCAAAAAATATCCAAAACCGGAAGATATTTTTACATTGAATATGCCTAATAACAAAGGCCTTATAGTAAAAGAAGTAAATATCGAAAGTATATTATATAATATAATATATTTTTAATTTTAAAATTGTATTCAATAATAACAAAAACATTTTATGACAATATAGGCCGATATTGAAATTGCAGATTGTATTAAAATGCCAACTTCATCAACAATAAGCATATCATCTATCAAAATACAGTAGAAATAATATGCAATGACAAAACTGGTGTGATGACCATAGATTGAAGATTCTGGAAAAACTACTATATTGTATGTATAATTTGAATCAATTATGATATATATTTCTATAACAACTATAAGGATATTATTACAATTATTATAGGTACTATACCCTAAACACAATGTTTAAAATTTAGGTGTAATAGTAACTGAATTTTACAAAGAACATGCATGTTTTATAAAATCAACTTCAGTAAATAGTTACAATGCTTAGTTATAAACTCTGAAATTATGTAGATAAAACGTCTCTATTTTTTATTAGAAACAACAGATTGAAACATAATATATGTAATAAAAAATTGGAAAATTTGAGAATAAAATATAAATCTATTATTATTATTATTGAAGAAAAACAAAATAAAAAAAAAAAGGTCTACTATTTAATTAATAATAATAATAAAAATAACCATTTAATAATATATATTTATTTCAGAGTTAATATCAGAGTTCTCCCAGTGAAGGTACTAAACTAAATGATATATGTTGTTTACTAATTTAAAGAATCTTAAGCATTATTCAACATCATTTATAATTATTTATTTATTTATTTGTTAAGAGTAAAAAGATGGTGCCCTTTCAAATACAATAATGAACAAATTTAAATATAAGCAACAATACATACATCTCTAGATGAGTGGTTTACATAATTATTAATATTAAGGTACTTAACAACACAAATGACTTAATAAATAGGGATTGATGCTGACAAATTTCAAGAAATGAACTGCAGAAATCAATATCCAAAAAATTAACTGTGAAGCAACAACATACTGTTCAATTTATATACATTTTATAAGCTGTAAGATCCTTCTACAAATTATGAGAACAATAATATGATAAATGAAGTGGTAATAATTTGTGCTACATGTAGATAATGCAAGATTTTAATAAATAAAGTCTGAATATTAGATTCACTATTATTATGCTGACACACAATAACAAACAAGAAAATATATATCAATGGTAATAAATTTATTTTTGCAATAGTTCATGGTATAATTTTAAAACATTTGTGATTAATTGTATGTTATTATTAATAAGTGAATGCTGCTGACAAATTTTAAAAAATGAACTACAGAAATCTATTCCAAATAAATTATCTGGGAAGCAATAACATATTGTTCAATTTAAATGCAATATATAACATATATAAGCCTTCTTTAAATTATGATGACATTAATATGATTATTGTAGTGGTTTTAATTTGTGCTACATGTTGAAAGACTGTATATTAGATACACTTTTATTATGCTGACACAAGAAAAATGAAAAAAGATATATAAATGGTAAAGAATTTTTTAAAAAATTATTTTATAATATTATTCCAAGATTATATTTAATAAAGAAAACATAACTGTATTACGATTTTTGTCTCGCCTTTTATATCCTGGGTATATATTAAAAAAATATAATATCTTGTTTATGACAAAATTATTGAATATATAAGAAGATATGAGTTATTATAATAATATTATAATATTAATTTTGAGCAATATAATGTTATATTACTATTTTATATTTGTGTAGTTGTTTAAATATTTATATGACAAATTAAAAGTAGTATTTCAAAAAAATATTAAGGTTTTTTTTATAAATTTGTCTAAATAAATCATTCCTGGTTAACATTATTGAACATTTCGAAGGCAAAAGAATTGCCCATTTATTTAATAATATTGATAATATTTCAGTAATGCAAATTACATCAAATAAAAGTATGTCATACAATTATATTTTTATATATATAATAACTATAAATATAACATATAAATATATAAAATATATAAATAATATAATAATAACTATATTTCTAAGGTAATATTGTTCAGCTATAATATACGGTTCTAACGATTTACGTTCCTCGCATTTGTTCGGATGGAATATTTTTCGTCTAGAATGCTGTTCGGACGAAATACTTTCGGACATATCGCGCATCCCCATTTACTGTATACACACGAATACAAACGGTAACAAACACGCACACTCCGCGTAGACGTGGCTGCCTGCAAAAAGGGTCAGTCCCGCCGCCGATCGAATTCGTTCACAATTGTAATTTCAGAACCTACGTAGAACAAATCAAGCGATTCTAAAAGGAAATTGAACCACCTCCTGGATTCAGAACCGGATCGCATATACAATTGTAAGAATTAATTTTACATAAAATTACCATTGATAAATAATTTAACGTCGTTAAATAAATTCATATAGTCGCAATTAACGCCTTCGCCGCACCTCAAAAACATGGCCAATCCCAACGAATATACTTGCTATTTCAGTGCTGATCTGCTGAAATTTATAAATTGTTCGTATTTCTGGGGCAAGATTGACAGTCACGAGGCAGAAAGACTGCTGAGAAACAAACCCCAAGGCACGTTTTTGTTGAGAGAATCGGTGAAGAAAGACTATATGTTTTTGGTGAGTTTCCGACAGAACGGAGAAACGTTTCATTTGCCGATCGAGCAGTCAAACAACTATAATAATTTTCATTTCATATCGAATGATCCCCGTGCGTACATATCGACCACGATGTGTGGACTTATTAGTCATTACAGATATCCTAATTATATGTTTTATGGACCTTTGTTGACCATACCATTGCACAGAAATTTTATTTTTTCACTGCAGCACTTGTGCCGTGGGACGATTTGCAGCATAGTTAGATATAATGATGTCGATCAGTTAGAAATACCAAAAGATTTGAAAGAATACTTAAAAGAGTATCATTACAAGGTGTCGATCAGTTAGAATTACCAAAAGATTTGAAAGAATACTTAAAAGAGTATCATTACAAGGAATGCATTAAGAAAAATCAATCTGATTCTAATGAATATGATAGTAAGGAATATGAATCTGATTCTGATAAATAATAGCTAAAAAATTAATTTTTTTTATAATCTTTCATTAGCTTCTGCATATTTTATAACAACATCAGTGAACATATTATGATTATATAGTTTTTTTATTATTATTATTTTAATTCTGTAGGTAATGTTTTTTTTTTTTTTGTTTTTCTTTAATAATAACAATCAAATTAAATTTTATACTCATATCTTCTTATTTTATATTTCAAGTATTAGGTTTCAATCTGTTCCTTCAATTTTCTATTGGTAATTATGTTTCTCAACATTAAAATTCTTATGTTATTAAAATTTGATAACTACCAAACACTGGTTGGTACTTTTCAAGACTTTCCAATACCTATAAATAATGATCTCTTTAGATCTGATAAATAATATTTTAAATTTCATATTGACTACTAGCACAAAATTAAATTAAGGATATTAATTTAAAATTATAAAATATTATAAAATTATTCCAAATATAATTTTCGTTATTATTAAAAAAAAATTGAAAAAATATTTTTTTCATTTTTGATCATTTTAAAAACCCATATATTTCATTCATATTAAGTAGCAAAAGTAGTAGTAAATGCACAATAGGAAAAAACAAATTGTACAACACATTTAAAACCAATAAAAAAGCTTGATGCCCACCCATTTTATATAAAATATGTGTATTTTGAATAACAATAAATATATTGTATTTTTTTCTTTTAAGAAAACTCTTAAATTCAAAATAATACATTTTAATTTTTTGTAGCAATTATTTTAGAATTCAATAGGTTATCTTGACATTATTATCTGTGTTTTAAATGTATTATAATATTAACATTAAATATTTATTGTATTCTTTTTACAATGTCATTATACAATTATGATTAAATATTTGATTGCTTGTAAAAATTGTATGAAATATTTTTAAGTAACATTTAAAGCATATTAACTTTGGTACTTTAATGTTTTTATAAAATTTTTTTTTTAATTGAATAAATTATAAGAACTAACAAATTAAATACTATAAATCAGTTTTTCTGGGTAATATTTACTGTTTTTAGAATTATATGTATAAGATTATATGTATAAAATTATTATTTTTAGTACTAATATTTTATAATATTTTGTACAACACCTTTAGTGTTCCAGACAAATGCAGAAATATTTATTATCATATATAAATATATATATTTCATTTTATATCCAAAATTGTTTAGAGTATTTGCATAGATGTAGAATAATATTTGCATTATTATAACTATAAATATATTTCACAACAACAATATTAATACTAATTGTTGTTGTTGTTGTGACAAAATCTATGTGTGTATATAATTATAATATTAATAATAATGTTATTAAAAATTAATTTGATTTGATTTAAAATTATTTTATAATATTGCCAGTTCCAAGATTATATTTAATAAAGAAAACTTAACTGTATTACGATTTTTGTTTTGCACTTTATTTCCCGGGTATATAATAAAATAATATTATAGCATAGTCATAACAAAAGTATTAAATACAAAAGAACATATGAGTTATTATAATCATATTATAATATTAATATTGTGTAATATAATGATATAATACTATTGTATATTTGTGTAAGTGTTTAAAAATTTATATGACAAATTAAAAGTACTTTTTCAAAAAAATATTAAGATATTTTTTATAAATTTGTCAAAATACATCTTTCCTGGTGAACATTATTGAACATTTCGAAGGCAAAAAATTAATTACCATTTATATATATATTATCATTTGATAATGTGTTTCAGCAACAAAATATTCAATATTTTGATCAGTCATTCAACATGTAGCAAAAATTATAACCAATTCTTTATCAAATTAATGTCCTCATAATTTATAGAAGGTTCTTATAGCCTTAAAGTGTGTTGAAATTCAACAGTATGTTGTTGCTTCACAGATATTTATTTTGAATTTGATTTCTGCAGTTTATTCCTTAAAATTTGTCAGCAGCAAACACAATTTAATGAAAGTATAGAACTAATTACAAATGTTACAGAAATCTAAAATAAAATTGCAATAAAAATTAATTACCATTTATATATATTTTATCATTTGTTAATGTCTGTCAGCAAAAAAATAGTGAATCTAATGATCAGTCATTTAACATGTAGCAAAAATTATAACCAATTCTTTATCAAATTAATGTCCTCATAATTTATAGAAGGTTCTTTTAGACTTAATGTGTGCTTGAATTGAACAGTATGTTGTTGCTTCACAGATATTTATTTTGAATTTGATTCCTGCAGTTTATTCCTTAAAATTTGTCAGAAGCAAACACTATTTAATGAAAGTATAGAATTAATTACAAATGTTACAGAAATCTAACATAAAATTGCAATAAAATTTAATTACCATTTATATATATTTTATCATTTGTTAATGTCTGTCAGCCAAAAAATGGTGAATCAAATATTCAGACTTTCTTCATTAAAATCTTGAATTATCTACATGTATCACAAATTATAAACACTTCATTTATTTTTTTTTTGTTCTCATAATTTTTAAAAGGTTTTTAGCAGCTTATAAAATGTATTTAAATTGAACAGTATTTTTTTGCTTCCCAATAAATTTTTTTGATATGATTTCTGCAGTTTAGTTCTTGAAATTTTTTGGCAGTAATCACTATTTAATGAAGGTATACAATTAATTACAAATGTTATAGAAATCTAACAAAAAAATTCCAATAAAAATAAATTACCATTTATATATATATATTATCATATGATAATGTTTTTCAGCAAAAAAATAGTGAATATTTTGATTAGAAATTCAACATCTAGCAAAAATTATAACCAATTCTTTATCAAATTAATGTCCTCATAATTTATAGAAGGTTCTTTTAGACTTAATGTGTGCTTGAATTAAACAGTATGTTGTTGCTTCACAGATATTAATTTTGAATTTGATTCCTGCAGTTTATTCCTTAAAATTTGTCAGCAGCACACACTATTTAATGAAAGTATTGAATTAATTACAAATGTTACAGAAATCTAACATAAAATTGCAATAAAAATTAATTACCATTTATATATATTTTATCATTTGTTAATGTCTGTCAGCAAAAATAGTGAATCAAATATTCAGACTTTCTTCATTAAAATCTTGAATTATCTACATGTATCACAAATTATAACCACTTCATTTATAATATTTTTGTTCTCATAATTTTTAAAAGGTTTTTAGCAGCTTATAAAATGTATTTAAATTGAACAGTATCTTTTTGCTTCCCAATAAATTTTTTTGATATGATTTCTGCAGTTTAGTTCTTGAAATTTTTTGGCAGTAATCACTATTTAATGAAGGTATACAATTAATTACAAATGTTATAGAAATCTAACAAAAAAATTGCAATAAAAATAAATTACCATTTATATATATATTATCATTTGATAATGTGTTTCAGCAAAAAAATAGTGAATATTTTGATTAGTCATTCAACATGTAGCAAAAATTATAACCAATTCTTTTTCAAATTAATGTCCTCATAATTTATAATAGGTTTTTAGCAGCTTATAAAATGTATTTAAATTGAACAGTATCTTTTTGCTTCCCAATAAATTTTTTTGATATGATTTCTGCAGTTTAGATCTTGAAATTTTTTGGCAGTAATCACTATTTAATGAAGGTATACAATTAATTACAAATGTTATAGAAATCTAAAAAAAAAATTGCAATAAAAATTAATTACCATTTATATATATTTTATCATTTGTTAATGTCTGTCAGCCAAAAAATAGTGAATCAAATATTCAGACTTTCTTCATTAAAATCTTGAATTATCTACATGTATCACAAATTATAACCACTTCATTTATAATCTTTTTGTTCTCATAATTTTTAAAAGGTTTTTAGCAGCTTATAAAATGTATTCAAATTGAACAGTATCTTTTTGCTTCCCAATAAATTTTTTTGATATGATTTCTGCAGTTTAGTTCTTGAAATTTTTTTGAAGTAATCACTATTTAATGAAGGTATACAATTAATTACAAATGTTATAGAAATCTAACAAAAAAATTGCAATAAAAATAAATTACCATTTATATATATATTATCATTTGATCATGTGTTTCAGCAAAAAAATAGTGAATATTTTGATTAGTCATTCAACATGTAGCAAAAATTATAACCAATTCTTTATCAAATTATTGTCCTCATAATTTATAGAAGGTTCTTTTAGAATTAATGTGTGCTTGAATTGAACAGTATGTTGTTGCTTCACAGATATTAATTTTGAATTTGATTCCTGCAGTTTATTCCTAAAAATTTGTCAGCAGCACACACTATTTAATGAAAGTATAGAATTAATTACAAATGTTACAGAAATCTAACATAAAATTGCAATAAAAATAATTACCATTTATATATATTTTATCATTTGTTAATGTCTGTCAGCAAAAATAGTGAATCAAATATTCAGACTTTCTTCATTAAAATCTTGAATTATCTACATGTATCACAAATTATAACCACTTCATTTATAATCTTTTTGTTCTCATAATTTTTAAAAGGTTTTTAGCAGCTTATAAAATGTATTCAAATTGAACAGTATCTTTTTGCTTCCCAATAAATTTTTTTGATATGATTTCTGCAGTTTAGTTCTTGAATTTTTTTTGAAGTAATCACTATTTAATGAAGGTATACAATTAATTACAAATGTTATAGAAATCTAACAAAAAAATTGCAATAAAAATAAATTACCATTTATATATATATTATAATTTGATCATGTGTTTCAGCAAAAAAATAGTGAATATTTTGATTAGTCATTCAACATGTAGCAAAAATTATAACCAATTCTTTATCAAATTAATGTCCTCATAATTTATAGAAGGTTCTTTTAGACTTAATGTGTGCTTGAATTGAACAGTATGTTGTTGCTTCACAGATATTTATTTTGGATTTGATTCCTGCAGTTTATTCCTTAAAATTTGTCAGCAGCACACACTATTTAATGAAAGTATAGATTTATTTACAAATGTTACAGAAATCTAACATAAAATTGCAATAAAAATTAATTACCATTTATATATATTTTATCATTTGTTAATGTCTGTCAGCCAAAAAATAGTGAATCTAATGATCAGTCATTTAAAATGTAGCAAAAATTATAACCAATTCTTTATCAAATTAATGTCCTCATAATTTTTAAAAGGTTTTTAGCAGCTTATAAAATGTATTTAAATTGAACAGTATCTTTTTGCTTCCCAATAAATTTTTTTGATATGATTTCTGCAGTTTAGTTCTTGAAATTTTTTGGAAGTAATCACTATTTAATGAAGGTATACAATTAATTACAAATGTTATAGTAATCTAACAAAAAAATTGCAATAAAAATAAATTACCATTTATATATATATTATCATTTGATCATGTGTTTCAGCAAAAAAATAGTGAAGATTTTGATTAGTCATTCAACATGTAGCAAAAATTATAACCAATTCTTTATCAAATTAATGTCCTCATAATTTATAGAAGGTTCTTTTAGAATTAATGTGTGCTTGAATTGAACAGTATGTTGTTGCTTCACAGATATTTATTTTGAATTTGATTCCTGCAGTTTATTCCTTAAAATTTGTCAGCAGCACACACTATTTAATGAAAGTATAGAATTAATTACAAATGTTACAGAAATCTAACATTAAATTGCAATAAAAATAATTACCATTTATATATAATTTATCATTTGTTATTGTCTGTCAGCAAAAATAGTTAATCAAATATTCAGACTTTCTTCATTAAAATCTTGAATTATCTACATGTATCACAAATTATAACCACTTCATTTATAATCTTTTTGTTCTCATAATTTTTAAAAGGTTTTTAGCAGTTTATAAAATGTATTCAAATTGAACAGTATCTTTTTGCTTCCCAATAAATTTTTTTGATATGATTTCTGCAGTTTAGTTCTTGAAATTTTTTTGAAGTAATCACTATTTAATGAAGGTATACAATTAATTACAAATGTTATAGAAATCTAACAAAAAAATTGCAATAAAAATAAATTACCATTTATATATATATTATCATTTGATCATGTGTTTCAGCAAAAAAATAGTGAATATTTTGATTAGTCATTCAACATGTAGCAAAAATTATAACCAATTCTTTATCAAATTAATGTCCTCATAATTTATAGAAGGTTCTTTTAGACTTAATGTGTGCTTGAATTGAACAGTATGTTGTTGCTTCACAGATATTTATTTTGGATTTGATTCCTGCAGTTTATTCCTTAAAATTTGTCAGCAGCACACACTATTTAATGAAAGTATAGATTTAATTACAAATGTTACAGAAATCTAACATAAAATTGCAATAAAAATTAATTACCATTTATTTATATTTTATCATTTGTTAATGTCTGTCAGCCAAAAAATAGTGAATCTAATGATCAGTCATTTAAAATGTAGCAAAAATTATAACCAATTCTTTATCAAATTAATGTCCTCATAATTTTTAAAAGGTTTTTAGCAGCTTATAAAATGTATTTAAATTGAACAGTATCTTTTTGCTTCCCAATAAATTTTTTTGATATGATTTCTGCAGTTTAGTTCTTGAAATTTTTTGGAAGTAATCACTATTTAATGAAGGTATACAATTAATTACAAATGTTATAGTAATCTAACAAAAAAATGAGAATAAAAAAAAATTACCATTTATATATATATTATCATTTGATCATGTGTTTCAGCAAAAAAATAGTGAATATTTTGATTAGTCATTCAACATGTAGCAAAAATTATAACCAATTCTTTATCAAATTAATGTCCTCATAATTTATAGAAGGTTCTTTTAGACTTATGTGTGCTTGAATTGAACAGTATGTTGTTGCTTCACAGATATTTATTTTGAATTTGATTCCTGAAGTTTATTCCTTAAAATTTGTCAGCAGCACACACTATTTAATGAAAGTATAGAATTAATTACAAATGTTACAGAAATCTAACATTAAATTGTAATAAAAATAATTACCATTTATATATATTTTATCATTTGTTAATGTCTGTCAGCAAAAATAGTGAATCAAATATTCAGACTTTCTTCATTAAAATCTTGAATTATCTACATGTATCACAAATTATAACCACTTCATTTATAATCTTTTTGTTCTCATAATTTTTAAAAGGTTTTTAGCAGCTTATAAAATGTATTTAAATTGAACAGTATCTTTTTGCTTCCCAATAAATTTTTTTGATATGATTTCTGCAGTTTAGTTCTTGAAATTTTTTTGAAGTAATCACTATTTAATGAAGGTATACAATTAATTACAAATGTTATAGAAATCTAACAAAAAAATTGCAATAAAAATTAATTACCATTTATATATATATTATCATTTGATCATGTGTTTCAGCAAAAAAATAGTGAATATTTTGATTAGTCATTCAACATGTAGCAAAAATTATAACCAATTCTTTATCAAATTAATGTCCTCATAATTTATAGAAGGTTCTTTTAGACTTAATGTGTGCTTGAATTGAACAGTATGTTGTTGCTTCACAGATATTTATTTTGAATTTGATTCCTGCAGTTTATTCCTTAAAATTTGTCAGCAGCACACACTATTAAAGAAAGTATAGAATTAATTACAAATGTTACAGAAATCTAACATAAAATTGCAATAAAAATTAATTACCATTTATATATATTTTATCATTTGTTAATGTCTGTCAGCCAAAAAATAGTGAATCTAATGATCAGTCATTTAACATGTAGCAAAAATTATAACCAATTCTTTATCAAATTAATGTCCTCATAATTTATAGAAGGTTCTTTTAGACTTAATGTGTGTTTGAATTGAACAGTATCTTTTTGCTTCCCAATAAATTTTTTTGATATGATTTCTGCAGTTTAGTTCTTGAAATTTTTTGGAAGTAATCACTATTTAATGAAGGTATACAATTAATTACAAATGTTATAGTAATCTAACAAAAAAATGAGAATAAAAAAAAATTACCATTTATATATATATTATCATTTGATCATGTGTTTCAGCAAAAAAATAGTGAATATTTTGATTAGTCATTCAACATGTAGCAAAAATTATAACCAATTCTTTATCAAATTAATGTCCTCATAATTTATAGAAGGTTCTTTTAGAATTAATGTGTGCTTGAATTGAACAGTATGTTGTTGCTTCACAGATATTAATTTTGAATTTGATTCCTGCAGTTTATTCCTAAAAATTTGTCAGCAGCACACACTATTTAATGAAAGTATAGAATTAATTACAAATGTTACAGAAATCTAACATAAAATTGCAATAAAAATAATTACCATTTATATATATTTTATCATTTGTTAATGTCTGTCAGCAAAAATAGTGAATCAAATATTCAGACTTTCTTCATTAAAATCTTGAATTATCTACATGTATCACAAATTATAACCACTTCATTTATAATCTTTTTGTTCTCATAATTTTTAAAAGGTTTTTAGCAGCTTATAAAATGTATTCAAATTGAACAGTATCTTTTTGCTTCCCAATAAATTTTTTTGATATGATTTCTGCAGTTTAGTTCTTGAATTTTTTTTGAAGTAATCACTATTTAATGAAGGTATACAATTAATTACAAATGTTATAGAAATCTAACAAAAAAATTGCAATAAAAATAAATTACCATTTATATATATATTATCATTTGATCATGTGTTTCAGCAAAAAAATAGTGAATATTTTGATTAGTCATTCAACATGTAGCAAAAATTATAACCAATTCTTTATCAAATTAATGTCCTCATAATTTATAGAAGGTTCTTTTAGACTTAATGTGTGCTTGAATTGAACAGTATGTTGTTGCTTCACAGATATTTATTTTGGATTTGATTCCTGCAGTTTATTCCTTAAAATTTGTCAGCAGCACACACTATTTAATGAAAGTATAGATTTAATTACAAATGTTACAGAAATCTAACATAAAATTGCAATAAACATTAATTACCATTTATATATATTTTATCATTTGTTAATGTCTGTCAGCCAAAAAATAGTGAATCTAATGATCAGTCATTTAAAATGTAGCAAAAATTATAACCAATTCTTTATCAAATTAATGTCCTCATAATTTTTAAAAGGTTTTTAGCAGCTTATAAAATGTATTTAAATTGAACAGTATCTTTTTGCTTCCCAATAAATTTTTTTGATATGATTTCTGCAGTTTAGTTCTTGAAATTTTTTGGAAGTAATCACTATTTAATGAAGGTATACAATTAATTACAAATGTTATAGTAATCTAACAAAAAAATGAGAATAAAAAAAAATTACCATTTATATATATATTATCATTTGATCATGTGTTTCAGCAAAACAATAGTGAATATTTTGATTAGTCATTCAACATGTAGCAAAAATTATAACCAATTCTTTATCAAATTAATGTCCTCATAATTTATAGAAGGTTCTTTTAGACTTAATGTGTGCTTGAATTGAACAGTATGTTGTTGCTTCACAGATATTTATTTTGGATTTGATTCCTGCAGTTTATTCCTTAAAATTTGTCAGCAGCACACACTATTTAATGAAAGTATAGATTTAATTACAAATGTTACAGAAATCTAACATAAAATTGCAATAAAAATTAATTACCATTTATATATATTTTATCATTTGTTAATGTCTGTCAGCCAAAAAATAGTGAATCTAATGATCAGTCATTTAAAATGTAGCAAAAATTATAACCAATTCTTTATCAAATTAATGTCCTCATAATTTTTAAAAGGTTTTTAGCAGCTTATAAAATGTATTTAAATTGAACAGTATCTTTTTGCTTCCCAATAAATTTTTTTGATATGATTTCTGCAGTTTAGTTCTTGAAATTTTTTGGAAGTAATCACTATTTAATGAAGGTATACAATTAATTACAAATGTTATAGTAATCTAACAAAAAAATGAGAATAAAAAAAAATTACCATTTATATATATATTATCATTTGATCATGTGTTTCAGCAAAAAAATAGTGAATATTTTGATTAGTCATTCAACATGTAGCAAAAATTATAACCAATTCTTTATCAAATTAATGTCCTCATAATTTATAGAAGGTTCTTTTAGACTTATGTGTGCTTGAATTGAACAGTATGTTGTTGCTTCACAGATATTTATTTTGAATTTGATTCCTGAAGTTTATTCCTTAAAATTTGTCAGCAGCACACACTATTTAATGAAAGTATAGAATTAATTACAAATGTTACAGAAATCTAACATTAAATTGTAATAAAAATAATTACCATTTATATATATTTTATCATTTGTTAATGTCTGTCAGCCAAAAAATAGTGAATCTAATGATCAGTCATTTAAAATGTAGCAAAAATTATAACCAATTCTTTATCAAATTAATGTCCTCATAATTTTTAAAAGGTTTTTAGCAGCTTATAAAATGTATTTAAATTGAACAGTATCTTTTTGCTTCCCAATAAATTTTTTTGATATGATTTCTGCAGTTTAGTTCTTGAAATTTTTTGGAAGTAATCACTATTTAATGAAGGTATACAATTAATTACAAATGTTATAGTAATCTAACAAAAAAATGAGAATAAAAAAAAATTACCATTTATATATATATTATCATTTGATCATGTGTTTCAGCAAAACAATAGTGAATATTTTGATTAGTCATTCAACATGTAGCAAAAATTATAACCAATTCTTTATCAAATTAATGTCCTCATAATTTATAGAAGGTTCTTTTAGACTTAATGTGTGCTTGAATTGAACAGTATGTTGTTGCTTCACAGATATTTATTTTGGATTTGATTCCTGCAGTTTATTCCTTAAAATTTGTCAGCAGCACACACTATTTAATGAAAGTATAGATTTAATTACAAATGTTACAGAAATCTAACATAAAATTGCAATAAAAATTAATTACCATTTATATATATTTTATCATTTGTTAATGTCTGTCAGCCAAAAAATAGTGAATCTAATGATCAGTCATTTAAAATGTAGCAAAAATTATAACCAATTCTTTATCAAATTAATGTCCTCATAATTTTTAAAAGGTTTTTAGCAGCTTATAAAATGTATTTAAATTGAACAGTATCTTTTTGCTTCCCAATAAATTTTTTTGATATGATTTCTGCAGTTTAGTTCTTGAAATTTTTTGGAAGTAATCACTATTTAATGAAGGTATACAATTAATTACAAATGTTATAGTAATCTAACAAAAAAATGAGAATAAAAAAAAATTACCATTTATATATATATTATCATTTGATCATGTGTTTCAGCAAAAAAATAGTGAATATTTTGATTAGTCATTCAACATGTAGCAAAAATTATAACCAATTCTTTATCAAATTAATGTCCTCATAATTTATAGAAGGTTCTTTTAGACTTATGTGTGCTTGAATTGAACAGTATGTTGTTGCTTCACAGATATTTATTTTGAATTTGATTCCTGAAGTTTATTCCTTAAAATTTGTCAGCAGCACACACTATTTAATGAAAGTATAGAATTAATTACAAATGTTACAGAAATCTAACATTAAATTGTAATAAAAATAATTACCATTTATATATATTTTATCATTTGTTAATGTCTGTCAGCAAAAATAGTGAATCAAATATTCAGACTTTCTTCATTAAAATCTTGAATTATCTACATGTATCACAAATTATAACCACTTCATTTATAATCTTTTTGTTCTCATAATTTTTAAAAGGTTTTTAGCAGCTTATAAAATGTATTCAAATTGAACAGTATCTTTTTGCTTCCCAATAAATTTTTTTGATATGATTTCTGCAGTTTAGTTCTTGAAATTTTTTTGAAGTAATCACTATTTAATGAAGGTATACAATTAATTACAAATGTTATAGAAATCTAACAAAAAAATTGCAATAAAAATAAATTACCATTTATATATATATTATCATTTGATAATGTTTTTCAGATAAAAAATAGTGAATATTTTGATTAGTCATTTAACATGTAGCAAAAATTATAACCAATTCTTTATCAAATTAATGTCCTCATAATTTATAGAAGGTTCTTTTAGACTTAATGTGTGCTTGAATTGAACAGTATGTTGTTGCTTCACAGATATTTATTTTGAATTTGATTCCTGCAGTTTATTCCTTAAAATTTGTCAGCAGCACACACTATTAAAGAAAGTATAGAATTAATTACAAATGTTACAGAAATCTAACATAAAATTGCAATAAAAATTAATTACCATTTATATATATTTTATCATTTGTTAATGTCTGTCAGCCAAAAAATAGTGAATCTAATGATCAGTCATTTAACATGTAGCAAAAATTATAACCAATTCTTTATCAAATTAATGTCCTCATAATTTATAGAAGGTTCTTTTAGACTTAATGTGTGTTTGAATTGAACAGTATCTTTTTGCTTCCCAATAAATTTTTTTGATATGATTTCTGCAGTTTAGTTCTTGAAATTTTTTGGAAGTAATCACTATTTAATGAAGGTATACAATTAATTACAAATGTTATAGTAATCTAACAAAAAAATGAGAATAAAAAAAAATTACCATTTATATATATATTATCATTTGATCATGTGTTTCAGCAAAAAAATAGTGAATATTTTGATTAGTCATTCAACATGTAGCAAAAATTATAACCAATTCTTTATCAAATTAATGTCCTCATAATTTATAGAAGGTTCTTTTAGAATTAATGTGTGCTTGAATTGAACAGTATGTTGTTGCTTCACAGATATTAATTTTGAATTTGATTCCTGCAGTTTATTCCTAAAAATTTGTCAGCAGCACACACTATTTAATGAAAGTATAGAATTAATTACAAATGTTACAGAAATCTAACATAAAATTGCAATAAAAATAATTACCATTTATATATATTTTATCATTTGTTAATGTCTGTCAGCAAAAATAGTGAATCAAATATTCAGACTTTCTTCATTAAAATCTTGAATTATCTACATGTATCACAAATTATAACCACTTCATTTATAATCTTTTTGTTCTCATAATTTTTAAAAGGTTTTTAGCAGCTTATAAAATGTATTCAAATTGAACAGTATCTTTTTGCTTCCCAATAAATTTTTTTGATATGATTTCTGCAGTTTAGTTCTTGAATTTTTTTTGAAGTAATCACTATTTAATGAAGGTATACAATTAATTACAAATGTTATAGAAATCTAACAAAAAAATTGCAATAAAAATAAATTACCATTTATATATATATTATCATTTGATCATGTGTTTCAGCAAAAAAATAGTGAATATTTTGATTAGTCATTCAACATGTAGCAAAAATTATAACCAATTCTTTATCAAATTAATGTCCTCATAATTTATAGAAGGTTCTTTTAGACTTAATGTGTGCTTGAATTGAACAGTATGTTGTTGCTTCACAGATATTTATTTTGGATTTGATTCCTGCAGTTTATTCCTTAAAATTTGTCAGCAGCACACACTATTTAATGAAAGTATAGATTTAATTACAAATGTTACAGAAATCTAACATAAAATTGCAATAAAAATTAATTACCATTTATTTATATTTTATCATTTGTTAATGTCTGTCAGCCAAAAAATAGTGAATCTAATGATCAGTCATTTAAAATGTAGCAAAAATTATAACCAATTCTTTATCAAATTAATGTCCTCATAATTTTTAAAAGGTTTTTAGCAGCTTATAAAATGTATTTAAATTGAACAGTATCTTTTTGCTTCCCAATAAATTTTTTTGATATGATTTCTGCAGTTTAGTTCTTGAAATTTTTTGGAAGTAATCACTATTTAATGAAGGTATACAATTAATTACAAATGTTATAGTAATCTAACAAAAAAATGAGAATAAAAAAAAATTACCATTTATATATATATTATCATTTGATCATGTGTTTCAGCAAAAAAATAGTGAATATTTTGATTAGTCATTCAACATGTAGCAAAAATTATAACCAATTCTTTATCAAATTAATGTCCTCATAATTTATAGAAGGTTCTTTTAGACTTATGTGTGCTTGAATTGAACAGTATGTTGTTGCTTCACAGATATTTATTTTGAATTTGATTCCTGAAGTTTATTCCTTAAAATTTGTCAGCAGCACACACTATTTAATGAAAGTATAGAATTAATTACAAATGTTACAGAAATCTAACATTAAATTGTAATAAAAATAATTACCATTTATATATATTTTATCATTTGTTAATGTCTGTCAGCCAAAAAATAGTGAATCTAATGATCAGTCATTTAAAATGTAGCAAAAATTATAACCAATTCTTTATCAAATTAATGTCCTCATAATTTTTAAAAGGTTTTTAGCAGCTTATAAAATGTATTTAAATTGAACAGTATCTTTTTGCTTCCCAATAAATTTTTTTGATATGATTTCTGCAGTTTAGTTCTTGAAATTTTTTGGAAGTAATCACTATTTAATGAAGGTATACAATTAATTACAAATGTTATAGTAATCTAACAAAAAAATGAGAATAAAAAAAAATTACCATTTATATATATATTATCATTTGATCATGTGTTTCAGCAAAACAATAGCGAATATTTTGATTAGTCATTCAACATGTAGCAAAAATTATAACCAATTCTTTATCAAATTAATGTCCTCATAATTTATAGAAGGTTCTTTTAGACTTAATGTGTGCTTGAATTGAACAGTATGTTGTTGCTTCACAGATATTTATTTTGGATTTGATTCCTGCAGTTTATTCCTTAAAATTTGTCAGCAGCACACACTATTTAATGAAAGTATAGATTTAATTACAAATGTTACAGAAATCTAACATAAAATTGCAATAAAAATTAATTACCATTTATATATATTTTATCATTTGTTAATGTCTGTCAGCCAAAAAATAGTGAATCTAATGATCAGTCATTTAAAATGTAGCAAAAATTATAACCAATTCTTTATCAAATTAATGTCCTCATAATTTTTAAAAGGTTTTTAGCAGCTTATAAAATGTATTTAAATTGAACAGTATCTTTTTGCTTCCCAATAAATTTTTTTGATATGATTTCTGCAGTTTAGTTCTTGAAATTTTTTGGAAGTAATCACTATTTAATGAAGGTATACAATTAATTACAAATGTTATAGTAATCTAACAAAAAAATGAGAATAAAAAAAAATTACCATTTATATATATATTATCATTTGATCATGTGTTTCAGCAAAAAAATAGTGAATATTTTGATTAGTCATTCAACATGTAGCAAAAATTATAACCAATTCTTTATCAAATTAATGTCCTCATAATTTATAGAAGGTTCTTTTAGACTTATGTGTGCTTGAATTGAACAGTATGTTGTTGCTTCACAGATATTTATTTTGAATTTGATTCCTGAAGTTTATTCCTTAAAATTTGTCAGCAGCACACACTATTTAATGAAAGTATAGAATTAATTACAAATGTTACAGAAATCTAACATTAAATTGTAATAAAAATAATTACCATTTATATATATTTTATCATTTGTTAATGTCTGTCAGCAAAAATAGTGAATCAAATATTCAGACTTTCTTCATTAAAATCTTGAATTATCTACATGTATCACAAATTATAACCACTTCATTTATAATCTTTTTGTTCTCATAATTTTTAAAAGGTTTTTAGCAGCTTATAAAATGTATTCAAATTGAACAGTATCTTTTTGCTTCCCAATAAATTTTTTTGATATGATTTCTGCAGTTTAGTTCTTGAAATTTTTTTGAAGTAATCACTATTTAATGAAGGTATACAATTAATTACAAATGTTATAGAAATCTAACAAAAAAATTGCAATAAAAATAAATTACCATTTATATATATATTATCATTTGATAATGTTTTTCAGATAAAAAATAGTGAATATTTTGATTAGTCATTTAACATGTAGCAAAAATTATAACCAATTCTTTATCAAATTAATGTCCTCATAATTTATAGAAGGTTCTTTTAGACTTAATGTGTGCTTGAATTGAACAGTATGTTGTTGCTTCACAGATATTTATTTTGAATTTGATTCCTGCAGTTTATTCCTTAAAATTTGTCAGCAGCACACACTATTAAAGAAAGTATAGAATTAATTACAAATGTTACAGAAATCTAACATAAAATTGCAATAAAAATTAATTACCATTTATATTTAATTTATCATATGTTAATATGTGTCAGCATAAAAATTGTGTATCTTTTATACAGTCATTTTACATGTAGCAAATATTAAAACCAAATCATTTATCATATTAATGTCCACATAAATTATAGAAGTTTCTTACAACATTAACGTGTGTTTAAATTGAACAGTATGTTGTTGCTTCACAGATATTTATTTTGGATTTGATTCCTGCAGTTTATTCCTTAAAATTTGTCAGCAGCACACACTATTTAATGAAAGTATAGAATTAATTACAAATGTTACAGAAATCTAACATAAAATTGCAATAAAAATAATTACCATTTATATATATTTTATCATTTGTTAATGTCTGTCAGCAAAAATAGTGAATCAAATATTCAGACTTTCTTCATTAAAATCTTGAATTATCTACATGTATCACAAATTATAACCACTTCATTTATAATCTTTTTGTTCTCATAATTTTTAAAAGGTTTTTAGCAGCTTATAAAATGTATTCAAATTGAACAGTATCTTTTTGCTTCCCAATAAATTTTTTTGATATGATTTCTGCAGTTTAGTTCTTGAATTTTTTTTGAAGTAATCACTATTTAATGAAGGTATACAATTAATTACAAATGTTATAGAAATCTAACAAAAAAATTGCAATAAAAATAAATTACCATTTATATATATATTATAATTTGATCATGTGTTTCAGCAAAAAAATAGTGAATATTTTGATTAGTCATTCAACATGTAGCAAAAATTATAACCAATTCTTTATCAAATTAATGTCCTCATAATTTATAGAAGGTTCTTTTAGACTTAATGTGTGCTTGAATTGAACAGTATGTTGTTGCTTCACAGATATTTATTTTGGATTTGATTCCTGCAGTTTATTCCTTAAAATTTGTCAGCAGCACACACTATTTAATGAAAGTATAGATTTATTTACAAATGTTACAGAAATCTAACATAAAATTGCAATAAAAATTAATTACCATTTATATATATTTTATCATTTGTTAATGTCTGTCAGCCAAAAAATAGTGAATCTAATGATCAGTCATTTAAAATGTAGCAAAAATTATAACCAATTCTTTATCAAATTAATGTCCTCATAATTTTTAAAAGGTTTTTAGCAGCTTATAAAATGTATTTAAATTGAACAGTATCTTTTTGCTTCCCAATAAATTTTTTTGATATGATTTCTGCAGTTTAGTTCTTGAAATTTTTTGGAAGTAATCACTATTTAATGAAGGTATACAATTAATTACAAATGTTATAGTAATCTAACAAAAAAATTGCAATAAAAATAAATTACCATTTATATATATATTATCATTTGATCATGTGTTTCAGCAAAAAAATAGTGAAGATTTTGATTAGTCATTCAACATGTAGCAAAAATTATAACCAATTCTTTATCAAATTAATGTCCTCATAATTTATAGAAGGTTCTTTTAGAATTAATGTGTGCTTGAATTGAACAGTATGTTGTTGCTTCACAGATATTTATTTTGAATTTGATTCCTGCAGTTTATTCCTTAAAATTTGTCAGCAGCACACACTATTTAATGAAAGTATAGAATTAATTACAAATGTTACAGAAATCTAACATTAAATTGCAATAAAAATAATTACCATTTATATATAATTTATCATTTGTTATTGTCTGTCAGCAAAAATAGTTAATCAAATATTCAGACTTTCTTCATTAAAATCTTGAATTATCTACATGTATCACAAATTATAACCACTTCATTTATAATCTTTTTGTTCTCATAATTTTTAAAAGGTTTTTAGCAGTTTATAAAATGTATTCAAATTGAACAGTATCTTTTTGCTTCCCAATAAATTTTTTTGATATGATTTCTGCAGTTTAGTTCTTGAAATTTTTTTGAAGTAATCACTATTTAATGAAGGTATACAATTAATTACAAATGTTATAGAAATCTAACAAAAAAATTGCAATAAAAATAAATTACATTTATATATATATTATCATTTGATCATGTGTTTCAGCAAAAAAATAGTGAATATTTTGATTAGTCATTCAACATGTAGCAAAAATTATAACCAATTCTTTATCAAATTAATGTCCTCATAATTTATAGAAGGTTCTTTTAGACTTAATGTGTGCTTGAATTGAACAGTATGTTGTTGCTTCACAGATATTTATTTTGGATTTGATTCCTGCAGTTTATTCCTTAAAATTTGTCAGCAGCACACACTATTTAATGAAAGTATAGATTTAATTACAAATGTTACAGAAATCTAACATAAAATTGCAATAAAAATTAATTACCATTTATTTATATTTTATCATTTGTTAATGTCTGTCAGCCAAAAAATAGTGAATCTAATGATCAGTCATTTAAAATGTAGCAAAAATTATAACCAATTCTTTATCAAATTAATGTCCTCATAATTTTTAAAAGGTTTTTAGCAGCTTATAAAATGTATTTAAATTGAACAGTATCTTTTTGCTTCCCAATAAATTTTTTTGATATGATTTCTGCAGTTTAGTTCTTGAAATTTTTTGGAAGTAATCACTATTTAATGAAGGTATACAATTAATTACAAATGTTATAGTAATCTAACAAAAAAATGAGAATAAAAAAAAATTACCATTTATATATATATTATCATTTGATCATGTGTTTCAGCAAAAAAATAGTGAATATTTTGATTAGTCATTCAACATGTAGCAAAAATTATAACCAATTCTTTATCAAATTAATGTCCTCATAATTTATAGAAGGTTCTTTTAGACTTATGTGTGCTTGAATTGAACAGTATGTTGTTGCTTCACAGATATTTATTTTGAATTTGATTCCTGAAGTTTATTCCTTAAAATTTGTCAGCAGCACACACTATTTAATGAAAGTATAGAATTAATTACAAATGTTACAGAAATCTAACATTAAATTGTAATAAAAATAATTACCATTTATATATATTTTATCATTTGTTAATGTCTGTCAGCAAAAATAGTGAATCAAATATTCAGACTTTCTTCATTAAAATCTTGAATTATCTACATGTATCACAAATTATAACCACTTCATTTATAATCTTTTTGTTCTCATAATTTTTAAAAGGTTTTTAGCAGCTTATAAAATGTATTTAAATTGAACAGTATCTTTTTGCTTCCCAATAAATTTTTTTGATATGATTTCTGCAGTTTAGTTCTTGAAATTTTTTTGAAGTAATCACTATTTAATGAAGGTATACAATTAATTACAAATGTTATAGAAATCTAACAAAAAAATTGCAATAAAAATTAATTACCATTTATATATATATTATCATTTGATCATGTGTTTCAGCAAAAAAATAGTGAATATTTTGATTAGTCATTCAACATGTAGCAAAAATTATAACCAATTCTTTATCAAATTAATGTCCTCATAATTTATAGAAGGTTCTTTTAGACTTAATGTGTGCTTGAATTGAACAGTATGTTGTTGCTTCACAGATATTTATTTTGAATTTGATTCCTGCAGTTTATTCCTTAAAATTTGTCAGCAGCACACACTATTAAAGAAAGTATAGAATTAATTACAAATGTTACAGAAATCTAACATAAAATTGCAATAAAAATTAATTACCATTTATATATATTTTATCATTTGTTAATGTCTGTCAGCCAAAAAATAGTGAATCTAATGATCAGTCATTTAACATGTAGCAAAAATTATAACCAATTCTTTATCAAATTAATGTCCTCATAATTTATAGAAGGTTCTTTTAGACTTAATGTGTGTTTGAATTGAACAGTATCTTTTTGCTTCCCAATAAATTTTTTTGATATGATTTCTGCAGTTTAGTTCTTGAAATTTTTTGGAAGTAATCACTATTTAATGAAGGTATACAATTAATTACAAATGTTATAGTAATCTAACAAAAAAATGAGAATAAAAAAAAATTACCATTTATATATATATTATCATTTGATCATGTGTTTCAGCAAAAAAATAGTGAATATTTTGATTAGTCATTCAACATGTAGCAAAAATTATAACCAATTCTTTATCAAATTAATGTCCTCATAATTTATAGAAGGTTCTTTTAGAATTAATGTGTGCTTGAATTGAACAGTATGTTGTTGCTTCACAGATATTAATTTTGAATTTGATTCCTGCAGTTTATTCCTAAAAATTTGTCAGCAGCACACACTATTTAATGAAAGTATAGAATTAATTACAAATGTTACAGAAATCTAACATAAAATTGCAATAAAAATAATTACCATTTATATATATTTTATCATTTGTTAATGTCTGTCAGCAAAAATAGTGAATCAAATATTCAGACTTTCTTCATTAAAATCTTGAATTATCTACATGTATCACAAATTATAACCACTTCATTTATAATCTTTTTGTTCTCATAATTTTTAAAAGGTTTTTAGCAGCTTATAAAATGTATTCAAATTGAACAGTATCTTTTTGCTTCCCAATAAATTTTTTTGATATGATTTCTGCAGTTTAGTTCTTGAATTTTTTTTGAAGTAATCACTATTTAATGAAGGTATACAATTAATTACAAATGTTATAGAAATCTAACAAAAAAATTGCAATAAAAATAAATTACCATTTATATATATATTATCATTTGATCATGTGTTTCAGCAAAAAAATAGTGAATATTTTGATTAGTCATTCAACATGTAGCAAAAATTATAACCAATTCTTTATCAAATTAATGTCCTCATAATTTATAGAAGGTTCTTTTAGACTTAATGTGTGCTTGAATTGAACAGTATGTTGTTGCTTCACAGATATTTATTTTGGATTTGATTCCTGCAGTTTATTCCTTAAAATTTGTCAGCAGCACACACTATTTAATGAAAGTATAGATTTAATTACAAATGTTACAGAAATCTAACATAAAATTGCAATAAACATTAATTACCATTTATATATATTTTATCATTTGTTAATGTCTGTCAGCCAAAAAATAGTGAATCTAATGATCAGTCATTTAAAATGTAGCAAAAATTATAACCAATTCTTTATCAAATTAATGTCCTCATAATTTTTAAAAGGTTTTTAGCAGCTTATAAAATGTATTTAAATTGAACAGTATCTTTTTGCTTCCCAATAAATTTTTTTGATATGATTTCTGCAGTTTAGTTCTTGAAATTTTTTGGAAGTAATCACTATTTAATGAAGGTATACAATTAATTACAAATGTTATAGTAATCTAACAAAAAAATGAGAATAAAAAAAAATTACCATTTATATATATATTATCATTTGATCATGTGTTTCAGCAAAACAATAGTGAATATTTTGATTAGTCATTCAACATGTAGCAAAAATTATAACCAATTCTTTATCAAATTAATGTCCTCATAATTTATAGAAGGTTCTTTTAGACTTAATGTGTGCTTGAATTGAACAGTATGTTGTTGCTTCACAGATATTTATTTTGGATTTGATTCCTGCAGTTTATTCCTTAAAATTTGTCAGCAGCACACACTATTTAATGAAAGTATAGATTTAATTACAAATGTTACAGAAATCTAACATAAAATTGCAATAAAAATTAATTACCATTTATATATATTTTATCATTTGTTAATGTCTGTCAGCCAAAAAATAGTGAATCTAATGATCAGTCATTTAAAATGTAGCAAAAATTATAACCAATTCTTTATCAAATTAATGTCCTCATAATTTTTAAAAGGTTTTTAGCAGCTTATAAAATGTATTTAAATTGAACAGTATCTTTTTGCTTCCCAATAAATTTTTTTGATATGATTTCTGCAGTTTAGTTCTTGAAATTTTTTGGAAGTAATCACTATTTAATGAAGGTATACAATTAATTACAAATGTTATAGTAATCTAACAAAAAAATGAGAATAAAAAAAAATTACCATTTATATATATATTATCATTTGATCATGTGTTTCAGCAAAAAAATAGTGAATATTTTGATTAGTCATTCAACATGTAGCAAAAATTATAACCAATTCTTTATCAAATTAATGTCCTCATAATTTATAGAAGGTTCTTTTAGACTTATGTGTGCTTGAATTGAACAGTATGTTGTTGCTTCACAGATATTTATTTTGAATTTGATTCCTGAAGTTTATTCCTTAAAATTTGTCAGCAGCACACACTATTTAATGAAAGTATAGAATTAATTACAAATGTTACAGAAATCTAACATTAAATTGTAATAAAAATAATTACCATTTATATATATTTTATCATTTGTTAATGTCTGTCAGCCAAAAAATAGTGAATCTAATGATCAGTCATTTAAAATGTAGCAAAAATTATAACCAATTCTTTATCAAATTAATGTCCTCATAATTTTTAAAAGGTTTTTAGCAGCTTATAAAATGTATTTAAATTGAACAGTATCTTTTTGCTTCCCAATAAATTTTTTTGATATGATTTCTGCAGTTTAGTTCTTGAAATTTTTTGGAAGTAATCACTATTTAATGAAGGTATACAATTAATTACAAATGTTATAGTAATCTAACAAAAAAATGAGAATAAAAAAAAATTACCATTTATATATATATTATCATTTGATCATGTGTTTCAGCAAAACAATAGTGAATATTTTGATTAGTCATTCAACATGTAGCAAAAATTATAACCAATTCTTTATCAAATTAATGTCCTCATAATTTATAGAAGGTTCTTTTAGACTTAATGTGTGCTTGAATTGAACAGTATGTTGTTGCTTCACAGATATTTATTTTGGATTTGATTCCTGCAGTTTATTCCTTAAAATTTGTCAGCAGCACACACTATTTAATGAAAGTATAGATTTAATTACAAATGTTACAGAAATCTAACATAAAATTGCAATAAAAATTAATTACCATTTATATATATTTTATCATTTGTTAATGTCTGTCAGCCAAAAAATAGTGAATCTAATGATCAGTCATTTAAAATGTAGCAAAAATTATAACCAATTCTTTATCAAATTAATGTCCTCATAATTTTTAAAAGGTTTTTAGCAGCTTATAAAATGTATTTAAATTGAACAGTATCTTTTTGCTTCCCAATAAATTTTTTTGATATGATTTCTGCAGTTTAGTTCTTGAAATTTTTTGGAAGTAATCACTATTTAATGAAGGTATACAATTAATTACAAATGTTATAGTAATCTAACAAAAAAATGAGAATAAAAAAAAATTACCATTTATATATATATTATCATTTGATCATGTGTTTCAGCAAAAAAATAGTGAATATTTTGATTAGTCATTCAACATGTAGCAAAAATTATAACCAATTCTTTATCAAATTAATGTCCTCATAATTTATAGAAGGTTCTTTTAGACTTATGTGTGCTTGAATTGAACAGTATGTTGTTGCTTCACAGATATTTATTTTGAATTTGATTCCTGAAGTTTATTCCTTAAAATTTGTCAGCAGCACACACTATTTAATGAAAGTATAGAATTAATTACAAATGTTACAGAAATCTAACATTAAATTGTAATAAAAATAATTACCATTTATATATATTTTATCATTTGTTAATGTCTGTCAGCAAAAATAGTGAATCAAATATTCAGACTTTCTTCATTAAAATCTTGAATTATCTACATGTATCACAAATTATAACCACTTCATTTATAATCTTTTTGTTCTCATAATTTTTAAAAGGTTTTTAGCAGCTTATAAAATGTATTCAAATTGAACAGTATCTTTTTGCTTCCCAATAAATTTTTTTGATATGATTTCTGCAGTTTAGTTCTTGAATTTTTTTTGAAGTAATCACTATTTAATGAAGGTATACAATTAATTACAAATGTTATAGAAATCTAACAAAAAAATTGCAATAAAAATAAATTACCATTTATATATATATTATCATTTGATCATGTGTTTCAGCAAAAAAATAGTGAATATTTTGATTAGTCATTCAACATGTAGCAAAAATTATAACCAATTCTTTATCAAATTAATGTCCTCATAATTTATAGAAGGTTCTTTTAGACTTAATGTGTGCTTGAATTGAACAGTATGTTGTTGCTTCACAGATATTTATTTTGGATTTGATTCCTGCAGTTTATTCCTTAAAATTTGTCAGCAGCACACACTATTTAATGAAAGTATAGATTTAATTACAAATGTTACAGAAATCTAACATAAAATTGCAATAAAAATTAATTACCATTTATTTATATTTTATCATTTGTTAATGTCTGTCAGCCAAAAAATAGTGAATCTAATGATCAGTCATTTAAAATGTAGCAAAAATTATAACCAATTCTTTATCAAATTAATGTCCTCATAATTTTTAAAAGGTTTTTAGCAGCTTATAAAATGTATTTAAATTGAACAGTATCTTTTTGCTTCCCAATAAATTTTTTTGATATGATTTCTGCAGTTTAGTTCTTGAAATTTTTTGGAAGTAATCACTATTTAATGAAGGTATACAATTAATTACAAATGTTATAGTAATCTAACAAAAAAATGAGAATAAAAAAAAATTACCATTTATATATATATTATCATTTGATCATGTGTTTCAGCAAAAAAATAGTGAATATTTTGATTAGTCATTCAACATGTAGCAAAAATTATAACCAATTCTTTATCAAATTAATGTCCTCATAATTTATAGAAGGTTCTTTTAGACTTATGTGTGCTTGAATTGAACAGTATGTTGTTGCTTCACAGATATTTATTTTGAATTTGATTCCTGAAGTTTATTCCTTAAAATTTGTCAGCAGCACACACTATTTAATGAAAGTATAGAATTAATTACAAATGTTACAGAAATCTAACATTAAATTGTAATAAAAATAATTACCATTTATATATATTTTATCATTTGTTAATGTCTGTCAGCCAAAAAATAGTGAATCTAATGATCAGTCATTTAAAATGTAGCAAAAATTATAACCAATTCTTTATCAAATTAATGTCCTCATAATTTTTAAAAGGTTTTTAGCAGCTTATAAAATGTATTTAAATTGAACAGTATCTTTTTGCTTCCCAATAAATTTTTTTGATATGATTTCTGCAGTTTAGTTCTTGAAATTTTTTGGAAGTAATCACTATTTAATGAAGGTATACAATTAATTACAAATGTTATAGTAATCTAACAAAAAAATGAGAATAAAAAAAAATTACCATTTATATATATATTATCATTTGATCATGTGTTTCAGCAAAACAATAGCGAATATTTTGATTAGTCATTCAACATGTAGCAAAAATTATAACCAATTCTTTATCAAATTAATGTCCTCATAATTTATAGAAGGTTCTTTTAGACTTAATGTGTGCTTGAATTGAACAGTATGTTGTTGCTTCACAGATATTTATTTTGGATTTGATTCCTGCAGTTTATTCCTTAAAATTTGTCAGCAGCACACACTATTTAATGAAAGTATAGATTTAATTACAAATGTTACAGAAATCTAACATAAAATTGCAATAAAAATTAATTACCATTTATATATATTTTATCATTTGTTAATGTCTGTCAGCCAAAAAATAGTGAATCTAATGATCAGTCATTTAAAATGTAGCAAAAATTATAACCAATTCTTTATCAAATTAATGTCCTCATAATTTTTAAAAGGTTTTTAGCAGCTTATAAAATGTATTTAAATTGAACAGTATCTTTTTGCTTCCCAATAAATTTTTTTGATATGATTTCTGCAGTTTAGTTCTTGAAATTTTTTGGAAGTAATCACTATTTAATGAAGGTATACAATTAATTACAAATGTTATAGTAATCTAACAAAAAAATGAGAATAAAAAAAAATTACCATTTATATATATATTATCATTTGATCATGTGTTTCAGCAAAAAAATAGTGAATATTTTGATTAGTCATTCAACATGTAGCAAAAATTATAACCAATTCTTTATCAAATTAATGTCCTCATAATTTATAGAAGGTTCTTTTAGACTTATGTGTGCTTGAATTGAACAGTATGTTGTTGCTTCACAGATATTTATTTTGAATTTGATTCCTGAAGTTTATTCCTTAAAATTTGTCAGCAGCACACACTATTTAATGAAAGTATAGAATTAATTACAAATGTTACAGAAATCTAACATTAAATTGTAATAAAAATAATTACCATTTATATATATTTTATCATTTGTTAATGTCTGTCAGCAAAAATAGTGAATCAAATATTCAGACTTTCTTCATTAAAATCTTGAATTATCTACATGTATCACAAATTATAACCACTTCATTTATAATCTTTTTGTTCTCATAATTTTTAAAAGGTTTTTAGCAGCTTATAAAATGTATTCAAATTGAACAGTATCTTTTTGCTTCCCAATAAATTTTTTTGATATGATTTCTGCAGTTTAGTTCTTGAAATTTTTTTGAAGTAATCACTATTTAATGAAGGTATACAATTAATTACAAATGTTATAGAAATCTAACAAAAAAATTGCAATAAAAATAAATTACCATTTATATATATATTATCATTTGATAATGTTTTTCAGATAAAAAATAGTGAATATTTTGATTAGTCATTTAACATGTAGCAAAAATTATAACCAATTCTTTATCAAATTAATGTCCTCATAATTTATAGAAGGTTCTTTTAGACTTAATGTGTGCTTGAATTGAACAGTATGTTGTTGCTTCACAGATATTTATTTTGAATTTGATTCCTGCAGTTTATTCCTTAAAATTTGTCAGCAGCACACACTATTAAAGAAAGTATAGAATTAATTACAAATGTTACAGAAATCTAACATAAAATTGCAATAAAAATTAATTACCATTTATATATATTTTATCATTTGTTAATGTCTGTCAGCCAAAAAATAGTGAATCTAATGATCAGTCATTTAACATGTAGCAAAAATTATAACCAATTCTTTATCAAATTAATGTCCTCATAATTTATAGAAGGTTCTTTTAGACTTAATGTGTGTTTGAATTGAACAGTATCTTTTTGCTTCCCAATAAATTTTTTTGATATGATTTCTGCAGTTTAGTTCTTGAAATTTTTTGGAAGTAATCACTATTTAATGAAGGTATACAATTAATTACAAATGTTATAGTAATCTAACAAAAAAATGAGAATAAAAAAAAATTACCATTTATATATATATTATCATTTGATCATGTGTTTCAGCAAAAAAATAGTGAATATTTTGATTAGTCATTCAACATGTAGCAAAAATTATAACCAATTCTTTATCAAATTAATGTCCTCATAATTTATAGAAGGTTCTTTTAGAATTAATGTGTGCTTGAATTGAACAGTATGTTGTTGCTTCACAGATATTAATTTTGAATTTGATTCCTGCAGTTTATTCCTAAAAATTTGTCAGCAGCACACACTATTTAATGAAAGTATAGAATTAATTACAAATGTTACAGAAATCTAACATAAAATTGCAATAAAAATAATTACCATTTATATATATTTTATCATTTGTTAATGTCTGTCAGCAAAAATAGTGAATCAAATATTCAGACTTTCTTCATTAAAATCTTGAATTATCTACATGTATCACAAATTATAACCACTTCATTTATAATCTTTTTGTTCTCATAATTTTTAAAAGGTTTTTAGCAGCTTATAAAATGTATTCAAATTGAACAGTATCTTTTTGCTTCCCAATAAATTTTTTTGATATGATTTCTGCAGTTTAGTTCTTGAATTTTTTTTGAAGTAATCACTATTTAATGAAGGTATACAATTAATTACAAATGTTATAGAAATCTAACAAAAAAATTGCAATAAAAATAAATTACCATTTATATATATATTATCATTTGATCATGTGTTTCAGCAAAAAAATAGTGAATATTTTGATTAGTCATTCAACATGTAGCAAAAATTATAACCAATTCTTTATCAAATTAATGTCCTCATAATTTATAGAAGGTTCTTTTAGACTTAATGTGTGCTTGAATTGAACAGTATGTTGTTGCTTCACAGATATTTATTTTGGATTTGATTCCTGCAGTTTATTCCTTAAAATTTGTCAGCAGCACACACTATTTAATGAAAGTATAGATTTAATTACAAATGTTACAGAAATCTAACATAAAATTGCAATAAAAATTAATTACCATTTATTTATATTTTATCATTTGTTAATGTCTGTCAGCCAAAAAATAGTGAATCTAATGATCAGTCATTTAAAATGTAGCAAAAATTATAACCAATTCTTTATCAAATTAATGTCCTCATAATTTTTAAAAGGTTTTTAGCAGCTTATAAAATGTATTTAAATTGAACAGTATCTTTTTGCTTCCCAATAAATTTTTTTGATATGATTTCTGCAGTTTAGTTCTTGAAATTTTTTGGAAGTAATCACTATTTAATGAAGGTATACAATTAATTACAAATGTTATAGTAATCTAACAAAAAAATGAGAATAAAAAAAAATTACCATTTATATATATATTATCATTTGATCATGTGTTTCAGCAAAAAAATAGTGAATATTTTGATTAGTCATTCAACATGTAGCAAAAATTATAACCAATTCTTTATCAAATTAATGTCCTCATAATTTATAGAAGGTTCTTTTAGACTTATGTGTGCTTGAATTGAACAGTATGTTGTTGCTTCACAGATATTTATTTTGAATTTGATTCCTGAAGTTTATTCCTTAAAATTTGTCAGCAGCACACACTATTTAATGAAAGTATAGAATTAATTACAAATGTTACAGAAATCTAACATTAAATTGTAATAAAAATAATTACCATTTATATATATTTTATCATTTGTTAATGTCTGTCAGCCAAAAAATAGTGAATCTAATGATCAGTCATTTAAAATGTAGCAAAAATTATAACCAATTCTTTATCAAATTAATGTCCTCATAATTTTTAAAAGGTTTTTAGCAGCTTATAAAATGTATTTAAATTGAACAGTATCTTTTTGCTTCCCAATAAATTTTTTTGATATGATTTCTGCAGTTTAGTTCTTGAAATTTTTTGGAAGTAATCACTATTTAATGAAGGTATACAATTAATTACAAATGTTATAGTAATCTAACAAAAAAATGAGAATAAAAAAAAATTACCATTTATATATATATTATCATTTGATCATGTGTTTCAGCAAAACAATAGCGAATATTTTGATTAGTCATTCAACATGTAGCAAAAATTATAACCAATTCTTTATCAAATTAATGTCCTCATAATTTATAGAAGGTTCTTTTAGACTTAATGTGTGCTTGAATTGAACAGTATGTTGTTGCTTCACAGATATTTATTTTGGATTTGATTCCTGCAGTTTATTCCTTAAAATTTGTCAGCAGCACACACTATTTAATGAAAGTATAGATTTAATTACAAATGTTACAGAAATCTAACATAAAATTGCAATAAAAATTAATTACCATTTATATATATTTTATCATTTGTTAATGTCTGTCAGCCAAAAAATAGTGAATCTAATGATCAGTCATTTAAAATGTAGCAAAAATTATAACCAATTCTTTATCAAATTAATGTCCTCATAATTTTTAAAAGGTTTTTAGCAGCTTATAAAATGTATTTAAATTGAACAGTATCTTTTTGCTTCCCAATAAATTTTTTTGATATGATTTCTGCAGTTTAGTTCTTGAAATTTTTTGGAAGTAATCACTATTTAATGAAGGTATACAATTAATTACAAATGTTATAGTAATCTAACAAAAAAATGAGAATAAAAAAAAATTACCATTTATATATATATTATCATTTGATCATGTGTTTCAGCAAAAAAATAGTGAATATTTTGATTAGTCATTCAACATGTAGCAAAAATTATAACCAATTCTTTATCAAATTAATGTCCTCATAATTTATAGAAGGTTCTTTTAGACTTATGTGTGCTTGAATTGAACAGTATGTTGTTGCTTCACAGATATTTATTTTGAATTTGATTCCTGAAGTTTATTCCTTAAAATTTGTCAGCAGCACACACTATTTAATGAAAGTATAGAATTAATTACAAATGTTACAGAAATCTAACATTAAATTGTAATAAAAATAATTACCATTTATATATATTTTATCATTTGTTAATGTCTGTCAGCAAAAATAGTGAATCAAATATTCAGACTTTCTTCATTAAAATCTTGAATTATCTACATGTATCACAAATTATAACCACTTCATTTATAATCTTTTTGTTCTCATAATTTTTAAAAGGTTTTTAGCAGCTTATAAAATGTATTCAAATTGAACAGTATCTTTTTGCTTCCCAATAAATTTTTTTGATATGATTTCTGCAGTTTAGTTCTTGAAATTTTTTTGAAGTAATCACTATTTAATGAAGGTATACAATTAATTACAAATGTTATAGAAATCTAACAAAAAAATTGCAATAAAAATAAATTACCATTTATATATATATTATCATTTGATAATGTTTTTCAGATAAAAAATAGTGAATATTTTGATTAGTCATTTAACATGTAGCAAAAATTATAACCAATTCTTTATCAAATTAATGTCCTCATAATTTATAGAAGGTTCTTTTAGACTTAATGTGTGCTTGAATTGAACAGTATGTTGTTGCTTCACAGATATTTATTTTGAATTTGATTCCTGCAGTTTATTCCTTAAAATTTGTCAGCAGCACACACTATTAAAGAAAGTATAGAATTAATTACAAATGTTACAGAAATCTAACATAAAATTGCAATAAAAATTAATTACCATTTATATATATTTTATCATTTGTTAATGTCTGTCAGCCAAAAAATAGTGAATCTAATGATCAGTCATTTAACATGTAGCAAAAATTATAACCAATTCTTTATCAAATTAATGTCCTCATAATTTATAGAAGGTTCTTTTAGACTTAATGTGTGTTTGAATTGAACAGTATCTTTTTGCTTCCCAATAAATTTTTTTGATATGATTTCTGCAGTTTAGTTCTTGAAATTTTTTGGAAGTAATCACTATTTAATGAAGGTATACAATTAATTACAAATGTTATAGTAATCTAACAAAAAAATGAGAATAAAAAAAAATTACCATTTATATATATATTATCATTTGATCATGTGTTTCAGCAAAAAAATAGTGAATATTTTGATTAGTCATTCAACATGTAGCAAAAATTATAACCAATTCTTTATCAAATTAATGTCCTCATAATTTATAGAAGGTTCTTTTAGAATTAATGTGTGCTTGAATTGAACAGTATGTTGTTGCTTCACAGATATTAATTTTGAATTTGATTCCTGCAGTTTATTCCTAAAAATTTGTCAGCAGCACACACTATTTAATGAAAGTATAGAATTAATTACAAATGTTACAGAAATCTAACATAAAATTGCAATAAAAATAATTACCATTTATATATATTTTATCATTTGTTAATGTCTGTCAGCAAAAATAGTGAATCAAATATTCAGACTTTCTTCATTAAAATCTTGAATTATCTACATGTATCACAAATTATAACCACTTCATTTATAATCTTTTTGTTCTCATAATTTTTAAAAGGTTTTTAGCAGCTTATAAAATGTATTCAAATTGAACAGTATCTTTTTGCTTCCCAATAAATTTTTTTGATATGATTTCTGCAGTTTAGTTCTTGAATTTTTTTTGAAGTAATCACTATTTAATGAAGGTATACAATTAATTACAAATGTTATAGAAATCTAACAAAAAAATTGCAATAAAAATAAATTACCATTTATATATATATTATCATTTGATCATGTGTTTCAGCAAAAAAATAGTGAATATTTTGATTAGTCATTCAACATGTAGCAAAAATTATAACCAATTCTTTATCAAATTAATGTCCTCATAATTTATAGAAGGTTCTTTTAGACTTAATGTGTGCTTGAATTGAACAGTATGTTGTTGCTTCACAGATATTTATTTTGGATTTGATTCCTGCAGTTTATTCCTTAAAATTTGTCAGCAGCACACACTATTTAATGAAAGTATAGATTTAATTACAAATGTTACAGAAATCTAACATAAAATTGCAATAAAAATTAATTACCATTTATATATATTTTATCATTTGTTAATGTCTGTCAGCCAAAAAATAGTGAATCTAATGATCAGTCATTTAAAATGTAGCAAAAATTATAACCAATTCTTTATCAAATTAATGTCCTCATAATTTTTAAAAGGTTTTTAGCAGCTTATAAAATGTATTTAAATTGAACAGTATCTTTTTGCTTCCCAATAAATTTTTTTGATATGATTTCTGCAGTTTAGTTCTTGAAATTTTTTGGAAGTAATCACTATTTAATGAAGGTATACAATTAATTACAAATGTTATAGTAATCTAACAAAAAAATGAGAATAAAAAAAAATTACCATTTATATATATATTATCATTTTATCATGTGTTTCAGCAAAACAATAGTGAATATTTTGATTAGTCATTCAACATGTAGCAAAAATTATAACCAATTCTTTATCAAATTAATGTCCTCATAATTTATAGAAGGTTCTTTTAGACTTAATGTGTGCTTGAATTGAACAGTATGTTGTTGCTTCACAGATATTTATTTTGGATTTGATTCCTGCAGTTTATTCCTTAAAATTTGTCAGCAGCACACACTATTTAATGAAAGTATAGATTTAATTACAAATGTTACAGAAATCTAACATATAATTGCAATAAAAATTAATTACCATTTATATATATTTTATCATTTGTTAATGTCTGTCAGCCAAAAAATAGTGAATCTAATGATCAGTCATTTAAAATGTAGCAAAAATTATAACCAATTCTTTATCAAATTAATGTCCTCATAATTTTTAAAAGGTTTTTAGCAGCTTATAAAATGTATTTAAATTGAACAGTATCTTTTTGCTTCCCAATAAATTTTTTTTATATGATTTCTGCAGTTTAGTTCTTGAAATTTTTTGGAAGTAATCACTATTTAATGAAGGTATACAATTAATTACAAATGTTATAGTAATCTAACAAAAAAATGAGAATAAAAAAAAATTACCATTTATATATATATTATCATTTGATCATGTGTTTCAGCAAAAAAATAGTGAATATTTTGATTAGTCATTCAACATGTAGCAAAAATTATAACCAATTCTTTATCAAATTAATGTCCTCATAATTTATAGAAGGTTCTTTTAGACTTATGTGTGCTTGAATTGAACAGTATGTTGTTGCTTCACAGATATTTATTTTGAATTTGATTCCTGAAGTTTATTCCTTAAAATTTGTCAGCAGCACACACTATTTAATGAAAGTATAGAATTAATTACAAATGTTACAGAAATCTAACATTAAATTGTAATAAAAATAATTACCATTTATATATATTTTATCATTTGTTAATGTCTGTCAGCAAAAATAGTGAATCAAATATTCAGACTTTCTTCATTAAAATCTTGAATTATCTACATGTATCACAAATTATAACCACTTCATTTATAATCTTTTTGTTCTCATAATTTTTAAAAGGTTATTAGCAGCTTATAAAATGTATTCAAATTGAACAGTATCTTTTTGCTTCCCAATAAATTTTTTTGATATGATTTCTGCAGTTTAGTTCTTGAAATTTTTTTGAAGTAATCACTATTTAATGAAGGTATACAATTAATTACAAATGTTATAGAAATCTAACAAAAAAATTGCAATAAAAATAAATTACCATTTATATATATATTATCATTTGATAATGTTTTTCAGATAAAAAATAGTGAATATTTTGATTAGTCATTTAACATGTAGCAAAAATTATAACCAATTCTTTATCAAATTAATGTCCTCATAATTTATAGAAGGTTCTTTTAGACTTAATGTGTGCTTGAATTGAACAGTATGTTGTTGCTTCACAGATATTTATTTTGAATTTGATTCCTGCAGTTTATTCCTTAAAATTTGTCAGCAGCACACACTATTAAAGAAAGTATAGAATTAATTACAAATGTTACAGAAATCTAACATAAAATTGCAATAAAAATTAATTACCATTTATATATATTTTATCATTTGTTAATGTCTGTCAGCCAAAAAATAGTGAATCTAATGATCAGTCATTTAACATGTAGCAAAAATTATAACCAATTCTTTATCAAATTAATGTCCTCATAATTTATAGAAGGTTCTTTTAGACTTAATGTGTGTTTGAATTGAACAGTATCTTTTTGCTTCCCAATAAATTTTTTTGATATGATTTCTGCAGTTTAGTTCTTGAAATTTTTTGGAAGTAATCACTATTTAATGAAGGTATACAATTAATTACAAATGTTATAGTAATCTAACAAAAAAATGAGAATAAAAAAAAATTACCATTTATATATATATTATCATTTGATCATGTGTTTCAGCAAAAAAATAGTGAATATTTTGATTAGTCATTCAACATGTAGCAAAAATTATAACCAATTCTTTATCAAATTAATGTCCTCATAATTTATAGAAGGTTCTTTTAGAATTAATGTGTGCTTGAATTGAACAGTATGTTGTTGCTTCACAGATATTAATTTTGAATTTGATTCCTGCAGTTTATTCCTAAAAATTTGTCAGCAGCACACACTATTTAATGAAAGTATAGAATTAATTACAAATGTTACAGAAATCTAACATAAAATTGCAATAAAAATAATTACCATTTATATATATTTTATCATTTGTTAATGTCTGTCAGCAAAAATAGTGAATCAAATATTCAGACTTTCTTCATTAAAATCTTGAATTATCTACATGTATCACAAATTATAACCACTTCATTTATAATCTTTTTGTTCTCATAATTTTTAAAAGGTTTTTAGCAGCTTATAAAATGTATTCAAATTGAACAGTATCTTTTTGCTTCCCAATAAATTTTTTTGATATGATTTCTGCAGTTTAGTTCTTGAATTTTTTTTGAAGTAATCACTATTTAATGAAGGTATACAATTAATTACAAATGTTATAGAAATCTAACAAAAAAATTGCAATAAAAATAAATTACCATTTATATATATATTATCATTTGATCATGTGTTTCAGCAAAAAAATAGTGAATATTTTGATTAGTCATTCAACATGTAGCAAAAATTATAACCAATTCTTTATCAAATTAATGTCCTCATAATTTATAGAAGGTTCTTTTAGACTTAATGTGTGCTTGAATTGAACAGTATGTTGTTGCTTCACAGATATTTATTTTGGATTTGATTCCTGCAGTTTATTCCTTAAAATTTGTCAGCAGCACACACTATTTAATGAAAGTATAGATTTAATTACAAATGTTACAGAAATCTAACATAAAATTGCAATAAAAATTAATTACCATTTATTTATATTTTATCATTTGTTAATGTCTGTCAGCCAAAAAATAGTGAATCTAATGATCAGTCATTTAAAATGTAGCAAAAATTATAACCAATTCTTTATCAAATTAATGTCCTCATAATTTTTAAAAGGTTTTTAGCAGCTTATAAAATGTATTTAAATTGAACAGTATCTTTTTGCTTCCCAATAAATTTTTTTGATATGATTTCTGCAGTTTAGTTCTTGAAATTTTTTGGAAGTAATCACTATTTAATGAAGGTATACAATTAATTACAAATGTTATAGTAATCTAACAAAAAAATGAGAATAAAAAAAAATTACCATTTATATATATATTATCATTTGATCATGTGTTTCAGCAAAAAAATAGTGAATATTTTGATTAGTCATTCAACATGTAGCAAAAATTATAACCAATTCTTTATCAAATTAATGTCCTCATAATTTATAGAAGGTTCTTTTAGACTTATGTGTGCTTGAATTGAACAGTATGTTGTTGCTTCACAGATATTTATTTTGAATTTGATTCCTGAAGTTTATTCCTTAAAATTTGTCAGCAGCACACACTATTTAATGAAAGTATAGAATTAATTACAAATGTTACAGAAATCTAACATAAAATTGCAATAAAAATTAATTACCATTTATATATATTTTATCATTTGTTAATGTCTGTCAGCCAAAAAATAGTGAATCTAATGATCAGTCATTTAACATGTAGCCAAAATTTATAACAAATTCTTTATCAAATTAAAGTCCTCATAATTTATAGAAGGTTCTTTTAGACTTAATGTGTGTTTGAATTGAACAGTATGTTGTTGCTTCACAGATATTTATTTTGGATTTGATTCCTGCAGTTTATTCCTTAAAATTTGTCAGCAGCACACACTATTTAATGAAAGTATAGAATTAATTACAAATGTTACAGAAATCTAACATAAAATTTCAATAAAATTTAATTACCATTTATATATATTTTATCATTTGTTAATGTCTGTCAGCCAAAAAATAGTGAATCAAATATTCAGACTTTCTTCATTAAAATCTTGAATTATCTACATGTATCATAAATTATAACCACTTCATTTATAATCTTTTTGTTCTCATAATTTTTAAAAGGTTTTTAGCAGCTTATAAAATGTATTCAAATTGAACAGTATCTTTTTGCTTCCCAATAAATTTTTTTGATATGATTTCTGCAGTTTAGTTCTTGAATTTTTTTTGAAGTAATCACTATTTAATGAAGGTATACAATTAATTACAAATGTTATAGAAATCTAACAAAAAAATTGCAATAAAAATAAATTACCATTTATATATATATTATCATTTGATCATGTGTTTCAGCAAAAAAATAGTGAATATTTTGATTAGTCATTCAACATGTAGCAAAAATTATAACCAATTCTTTATCAAATTAATGTCCTCATAATTTATAGAAGGTTCTTTTAGACTTAATGTGTGCTTGAATTGAACAGTATGTTGTTGCTTCACAGATATTTATTTTGGATTTGATTCCTGCAGTTTATTCCTTAAAATTTGTCAGCAGCACACACTATTTAATGAAAGTATAGATTTAATTACAAATTTTACAGAAATCTAACATAAAATTGCAATAAAAATTAATTACCATTTATATATATTTTATCATTTGTTAATGTCTGTCAGCCAAAAAATAGTGAATCTAATGATCAGTCATTTAAAATGTAGCAAAAATTATAACCAATTCTTTATCAAATTAATGTCCTCATAATTTTTAAAAGGTTTTTAGCAGCTTATAAAATGTATTTAAATTGAACAGTATCTTTTTGCTTCCCAATAAATTTTTTTGATATGATTTCTGCAGTTTAGTTCTTGAAATTTTTTGGAAGTAATCACTATTTAATGAAGGTATACAATTAATAACAAATGTTATAGTAATCTAACAAAAAAATGAGAATAAAAAAAAATTACCATTTATATATATATTATCATTTGATCATGTGTTTCAGCAAAAAAATAGTGAATATTTTGATTAGTCATTCAACATGTAGCAAAAATTATAACCAATTCTTTATCAAATTAATGTCCTCATAATTTATAGAAGGTTCTTTTAGAATTAATGTGTGCTTGAATTGAACAGTATGTTGTTGCTTCACAGATATTTATTTTGAATTTGATTCCTGAAGTTTATTCCTTAAAATTTGTCAGCAGCACACACTATTTAATGAAAGTATAGAATTAATTACAAATGTTACAGAAATCTAACATTAAATTGTAATAAAAATAATTACCATTTATATATATTTTATCATTTGTTAATGTCTGTCAGCAAAAATAGTGAATCAAATATTCAGACTTTCTTCATTAAAATCTTGAATAATCTACGTGTATCACAAATTATAACCACTTCATTTATAATCTTTTTGTTCTCATAATTTTTAAAAGGTTTTTATCAGCTTATAAAATGTATTCAAATTGAACAGTATCTTTTTGCTTCCCAATAAATTTTTTTGATATGATTTCTGCAGTTTAGTTCTTGAAATTTTTTTGAAGTAATCACTATTTAATGAAGGTATACAATTAATTACAAATGTTATAGAAATCTAACAAAAAAATTGCAATAAAAATAAATTACCATTTATATATATATTATCATTTGATAATGTTTTTCAGATAAAAAATAGTGAATATTTTGATTAGTCATTCAACATATAGCAAAAATTATAACCAATTCTTTATCAAATTAATGTCCTCATATTTTTAGAAGGTTCTTTTAGACTTAATGTGTGCTTGAATTGAACAGTATGTTGTTGCTTCACAGATATTAATTTTGAATTTGATTCCTGCAGTTTATTCGTTAAAATTTGTCAGCAGCACACACTATTTAATGAAAGTATTGAATTATTTACAAATGTAACAGAAATCTAACATAAAATTGCAATAAAAATTAATTACCATTTATATATATATTTTATCATTTGTTAATGTCTGTCAGCAAAAAAATAGTGAATCTAATGATCAGTCATTTAACATGTAGCAAAAATTATAACCAATTCTTTATCAAATTAAAGTCCTCATAATTTATAGAAGGTTCTTTTAGACTTAATGTGTGTTTGAATTGAACAGTATGTTGTTGCTTCACAGATATTTATTTTGGATTTGATTCCTGCAGTTTATTCCTTAAAATTTGTCAGCAGCACACACTATTTAATGAAAGTATAGTATTAATTATAAATGTTACAGAAATCTAACATAAAATTTCAATAAAATTTAATTACCATTTATTTATATTTTATCATTATTAATGTCTGTCAGCCAAAAAATAGTGAATCAAATATTCAGACTTTCTTCATTAAAAACTTGAATTATCTACATGTATCACAAATTATAACCACTTCTTTTTTAATATTTTGATTCTCATAATTTTTAAAAGGTTTTTAGAAGCTTATAAAATGTATTTAAATTGAACAGTATCTTTTTGCTTCCCAATAAATTTTTTTGATATGATTTCTGCAGTTTAGTTCTTAAAATTTTTTGGCAGTAATCACTATTTAATGAAGGTATACAATTAATTACAGATGTTATAAAAATCTAACAAAAAAATTGCAATAAAAATAAATTACCATTTATATATATATTATCATTTGATAATGTGTTTCAGCAAAGAAATAGTGAATATTTTGATCAGTCATTCACCATGTAGCAAAAATGATAACCAATTCTTTATCAAATTAATGTCCTCATAATTTATAGAAGGTTCTTTTAGACTTAATGTGTGCTTGAATTGAACAGTATGTTGTTGCTTCACAGATATTTATTTTGGATTTGATTCCTGCAGTTTATTCCTTAAAATTTGTCAGCAGCACACACTATTTAATGAAAGTATAGATTTAATTACAAATGTTACAGAAATCTAACATAAAATTGCAATAAAAATTAATTACCATTTATATATATTTTATCATTTGTTAATGTCTGTCAGCCAAAAAATAGTGAATCTAATGATCAGTCATTTAAAATGTAGCAAAAATTATAACCAATTCTTTATCAAATTAATGTCCTCATAATTTTTAAAAGGTTTTTAGCAGCTTATAAAATGTATTTAAATTGAACAGTATCTTTTTGCTTCCCAATAAATTTTTTTGATATGATTTCTGCAGTTTAGTTCTTGAAATTTTTTTGAAGTAATCACTATTTAATGAAGGTATACAATTAATTACAAATGTTATAGAAATCTAACAAAAAAATTGCAATAAAAATAAATTACCATTTATATATATATTATCATTTGATAATGTTTTTCAGATAAAAAATAGTGAATATTTTGATTAGTCATTCAACATATAGCAAAAATTATAACCAATTCTTTATCAAATTAATGTCCTCATATTTTTAGAAGGTTCTTTTAGACTTAATGTGTGCTTGAATTGAACAGTATGTTGTTGCTTCACAGATATTAATTTTGAATTTGATTCCTGCAGTTTATTCGTTAAAATTTGTCAGCAGCACACACTATTTAATGAAAGTATTGAATTATTTACAAATGTAACAGAAATCTAACATAAAATTGCAATAAAAATTAATTACCATTTATATATATATTTTATCATTTGTTAATGTCTGTCAGCAAAAAAATAGTGAATCTAATGATCAGTCATTTAACATGTAGCAAAAATTATAACCAATTCTTTATCAAATTAAAGTCCTCATAATTTATAGAAGGTTCTTTTAGACTTAATGTGTGTTTGAATTGAACAGTATGTTGTTGCTTCACAGATATTTATTTTGGATTTGATTCCTGCAGTTTATTCCTTAAAATTTGTCAGCAGCACACACTATTTAATGAAAGTATAGTATTAATTATAAATGTTACAGAAATCTAACATAAAATTTCAATAAAATTTAATTACCATTTATTTATATTTTATCATTATTAATGTCTGTCAGCCAAAAAATAGTGAATCAAATATTCAGACTTTCTTCATTAAAAACTTGAATTATCTACATGTATCACAAATTATAACCACTTCTTTTTTAATATTTTGATTCTCATAATTTTTAAAAGGTTTTTAGAAGCTTATAAAATGTATTTAAATTGAACAGTATCTTTTTGCTTCCCAATAAATTTTTTTGATATGATTTCTGCAGTTTAGTTCTTAAAATTTTTTGGCAGTAATCACTATTTAATGAAGGTATACAATTAATTACAGATGTTATAAAAATCTAACAAAAAAATTGCAATAAAAATAAATTACCATTTATATATATATTATCATTTGATAATGTGTTTCAGCAAAGAAATAGTGAATATTTTGATCAGTCATTCACCATGTAGCAAAAATGATAACCAATTCTTTATCAAATTAATGTCCTCATAATTTATAGAAGGTTCTTTTAGACTTAATGTGTGCTTGAATTGAACAGTATGTTGTTGCTTCACAGATATTTATTTTGGATTTGATTCCTGCAGTTTATTCCTTAAAATTTGTCAGCAGCACACACTATTTAATGAAAGTATAGATTTAATTACAAATGTTACAGAAATCTAACATAAAATTGCAATAAAAATTAATTACCATTTATATATATTTTATCATTTGTTAATGTCTGTCAGCCAAAAAATAGTGAATCTAATGATCAGTCATTTAAAATGTAGCAAAAATTATAACCAATTCTTTATCAAATTAATGTCCTCATAATTTTTAAAAGGTTTTTAGCAGCTTATAAAATGTATTTAAATTGAACAGTATCTTTTTGCTTCCCAATAAATTTTTTTGATATGATTTCTGCAGTTTAGTTCTTGAAATTTTTTGGAAGTAATCACTATTTAATGAAGGTATACAATTAATTACAAATGTTATAGTAATCTAACAAAAAAATGAGAATAAAAAAAAATTACCATTTATATATATATTATCATTTTATCATGTGTTTCAGCAAAACAATAGTGAATATTTTGATTAGTCATTCAACATGTAGCAAAAATTATAACCAATTCTTTATCAAATTAATGTCCTCATAATTTATAGAAGGTTCTTTTAGACTTAATGTGTGCTTGAATTGAACAGTATGTTGTTGCTTCACAGATATTTATTTTGGATTTGATTCCTGCAGTTTATTCCTTAAAATTTGTCAGCAGCACACACTATTTAATGAAAGTATAGATTTAATTACAAATGTTACAGAAATCTAACATATAATTGCAATAAAAATTAATTACCATTTATATATATTTTATCATTTGTTAATGTCTGTCAGCCAAAAAATAGTGAATCTAATGATCAGTCATTTAAAATGTAGCAAAAATTATAACCAATTCTTTATCAAATTAATGTCCTCATAATTTTTAAAAGGTTTTTAGCAGCTTATAAAATGTATTTAAATTGAACAGTATCTTTTTGCTTCCCAATAAATTTTTTTTATATGATTTCTGCAGTTTAGTTCTTGAAATTTTTTGGAAGTAATCACTATTTAATGAAGGTATACAATTAATTACAAATGTTATAGTAATCTAACAAAAAAATGAGAATAAAAAAAAATTACCATTTATATATATATTATCATTTGATCATGTGTTTCAGCAAAAAAATAGTGAATATTTTGATTAGTCATTCAACATGTAGCAAAAATTATAACCAATTCTTTATCAAATTAATGTCCTCATAATTTATAGAAGGTTCTTTTAGACTTATGTGTGCTTGAATTGAACAGTATGTTGTTGCTTCACAGATATTTATTTTGAATTTGATTCCTGAAGTTTATTCCTTAAAATTTGTCAGCAGCACACACTATTTAATGAAAGTATAGAATTAATTACAAATGTTACAGAAATCTAACATTAAATTGTAATAAAAATAATTACCATTTATATATATTTTATCATTTGTTAATGTCTGTCAGCAAAAATAGTGAATCAAATATTCAGACTTTCTTCATTAAAATCTTGAATTATCTACATGTATCACAAATTATAACCACTTCATTTATAATCTTTTTGTTCTCATAATTTTTAAAAGGTTATTAGCAGCTTATAAAATGTATTCAAATTGAACAGTATCTTTTTGCTTCCCAATAAATTTTTTTGATATGATTTCTGCAGTTTAGTTCTTGAAATTTTTTTGAAGTAATCACTATTTAATGAAGGTATACAATTAATTACAAATGTTATAGAAATCTAACAAAAAAATTGCAATAAAAATAAATTACCATTTATATATATATTATCATTTGATAATGTTTTTCAGATAAAAAATAGTGAATATTTTGATTAGTCATTTAACATGTAGCAAAAATTATAACCAATTCTTTATCAAATTAATGTCCTCATAATTTATAGAAGGTTCTTTTAGACTTAATGTGTGTTTGAATTGAACAGTATATTGTTGCTTCACAGATATTTATTTTGGATTTGATTCCTGCAGTTTATTCCTTAAAATTTGTCAGCAGCACACACTATTTAATGAAAGTATAGTATTAATTATAAATGTTACAGAAATCTAACATAAAATTTCAATAAAATTTAATTACCATTTATTTATATTTTATCATTATTAATGTCTGTCAGCCAAAAAATAGTGAATCAAATATTCAGACTTTCTTCATTAAAAACTTGAATTATCTACATGTATCACAAATTATAACCACTTCTTTTTTAATATTTTTGTTCTCATAATTTTTAAAAGGTTTTTAGAAGCAAATAAAATGTATTTAAATTGAACAGTATCTTTTTGCTTCCCAATAAATTTTTTTGATATGATTTCTGCAGTTTAGTTCTTAAAATTTTTTGGCAGTAATCACTATTTAATGAAGGTATACAATTAATTACAGATGTTATAGAAATCTAACAAAAAAATTGCAATAAAAATAAATTACCATTTATATATATATTATCATTTGATAATGTGTGTCAGCATAAAAATTGTGTATCTTTTTTACAGTCATTCAACATGTAGCAAAACTGATAACCAATTCTTTATCAAATTAATGTCCTCATAATTTATAGAAGGTTCTTATAGCCTTAATGTGTGTTGAAATTGAACAGTATGTTGTTGCTTCACAGATATTTATTTTGAATTTGATTTCTGCAGTTTATTACTTAAAATTTGTCAGCAGCAAACACAATTTAATGAAAGTATTGAATTAATTACAAATGTTACAGAAATCTAACATAAAATTGCAATAAAAATTAATTACCATTTATATATATTTTATCATTTGTTAATGTCTGTCAGCCAAAAAATAGTGAATCTAATGATCAGTCATTTAACATGTAGCCAAAATTTATAACAAATTCTTTATCAAATTAAAGTCCTCATAATTTATAGAAGGTTCTTTTAGACTTAATGTGTGTTTGAATTGAACAGTATGTTGTTGCTTCACAGATATTTATTTTGGATTTGATTCCTGCAGTTTATTCCTTAAAATTTGTCAGCAGCACACACTATTTAATGAAAGTATAGAATTAATTACAAATGTTACAGAAATCTAACATAAAATTTCAATAAAATTTAATTACCATTTATATATATTTTATCATTTGTTAATGTCTGTCAGCCAAAAAATAGTGAATCAAATATTCAGACTTTCTTCATTAAAATCTTGAATTATCTACATGTATCATAAATTATAACCACTTCATTTATAATCTTTTTGTTCTCATAATTTTTAAAAGGTTTTTAGCAGCTTATAAAATGTATTCAAATTGAACAGTATCTTTTTGCTTCCCAATAAATTTTTTTGATATGATTTCTGCAGTTTAGTTCTTGAATTTTTTTTGAAGTAATCACTATTTAATGAAGGTATACAATTAATTACAAATGTTATAGAAATCTAACAAAAAAATTGCAATAAAAATAAATTACCATTTATATATATATTATCATTTGATCATGTGTTTCAGCAAAAAAATAGTGAATATTTTGATTAGTCATTCAACATGTAGCAAAAATTATAACCAATTCTTTATCAAATTAATGTCCTCATAATTTATAGAAGGTTCTTTTAGACTTAATGTGTGCTTGAATTGAACAGTATGTTGTTGCTTCACAGATATTTATTTTGGATTTGATTCCTGCAGTTTATTCCTTAAAATTTGTCAGCAGCACACACTATTTAATGAAAGTATAGATTTAATTACAAATTTTACAGAAATCTAACATAAAATTGCAATAAAAATTAATTACCATTTATATATATTTTATCATTTGTTAATGTCTGTCAGCCAAAAAATAGTGAATCTAATGATCAGTCATTTAAAATGTAGCAAAAATTATAACCAATTCTTTATCAAATTAATGTCCTCATAATTTTTAAAAGGTTTTTAGCAGCTTATAAAATGTATTTAAATTGAACAGTATCTTTTTGCTTCCCAATAAATTTTTTTGATATGATTTCTGCAGTTTAGTTCTTGAAATTTTTTGGAAGTAATCACTATTTAATGAAGGTATACAATTAATAACAAATGTTATAGTAATCTAACAAAAAAATGAGAATAAAAAAAAATTACCATTTATATATATATTATCATTTGATCATGTGTTTCAGCAAAAAAATAGTGAATATTTTGATTAGTCATTCAACATGTAGCAAAAATTATAACCAATTCTTTATCAAATTAATGTCCTCATAATTTATAGAAGGTTCTTTTAGAATTAATGTGTGCTTGAATTGAACAGTATGTTGTTGCTTCACAGATATTTATTTTGAATTTGATTCCTGAAGTTTATTCCTTAAAATTTGTCAGCAGCACACACTATTTAATGAAAGTATAGAATTAATTACAAATGTTACAGAAATCTAACATTAAATTGTAATAAAAATAATTACCATTTATATATATTTTATCATTTGTTAATGTCTGTCAGCAAAAATAGTGAATCAAATATTCAGACTTTCTTCATTAAAATCTTGAATAATCTACGTGTATCACAAATTATAACCACTTCATTTATAATCTTTTTGTTCTCATAATTTTTAAAAGGTTTTTATCAGCTTATAAAATGTATTCAAATTGAACAGTATCTTTTTGCTTCCCAATAAATTTTTTTGATATGATTTCTGCAGTTTAGTTCTTGAAATTTTTTTGAAGTAATCACTATTTAATGAAGGTATACAATTAATTACAAATGTTATAGAAATCTAACAAAAAAATTGCAATAAAAATAAATTACCATTTATATATATATTATCATTTGATAATGTTTTTCAGATAAAAAATAGTGAATATTTTGATTAGTCATTCAACATATAGCAAAAATTATAACCAATTCTTTATCAAATTAATGTCCTCATATTTTTAGAAGGTTCTTTTAGACTTAATGTGTGCTTGAATTGAACAGTATGTTGTTGCTTCACAGATATTAATTTTGAATTTGATTCCTGCAGTTTATTCGTTAAAATTTGTCAGCAGCACACACTATTTAATGAAAGTATTGAATTATTTACAAATGTAACAGAAATCTAACATAAAATTGCAATAAAAATTAATTACCATTTATATATATATTTTATCATTTGTTAATGTCTGTCAGCAAAAAAATAGTGAATCTAATGATCAGTCATTTAACATGTAGCAAAAATTATAACCAATTCTTTATCAAATTAAAGTCCTCATAATTTATAGAAGGTTCTTTTAGACTTAATGTGTGTTTGAATTGAACAGTATGTTGTTGCTTCACAGATATTTATTTTGGATTTGATTCCTGCAGTTTATTCCTTAAAATTTGTCAGCAGCACACACTATTTAATGAAAGTATAGTATTAATTATAAATGTTACAGAAATCTAACATAAAATTTCAATAAAATTTAATTACCATTTATTTATATTTTATCATTATTAATGTCTGTCAGCCAAAAAATAGTGAATCAAATATTCAGACTTTCTTCATTAAAAACTTGAATTATCTACATGTATCACAAATTATAACCACTTCTTTTTTAATATTTTGATTCTCATAATTTTTAAAAGGTTTTTAGAAGCTTATAAAATGTATTTAAATTGAACAGTATCTTTTTGCTTCCCAATAAATTTTTTTGATATGATTTCTGCAGTTTAGTTCTTAAAATTTTTTGGCAGTAATCACTATTTAATGAAGGTATACAATTAATTACAGATGTTATAAAAATCTAACAAAAAAATTGCAATAAAAATAAATTACCATTTATATATATATTATCATTTGATAATGTGTTTCAGCAAAGAAATAGTGAATATTTTGATCAGTCATTCACCATGTAGCAAAAATGATAACCAATTCTTTATCAAATTAATGTCCTCATAATTTAAAGAAGGTTCTTTTAGACTTAATGTGTGTTTGAATTGAACAGTATGTTGTTGCTTCACAGATATTAATTTTGAATTTGATTCCTGCAGTTTATTCGTTAAAATTTGTCAGCAGCACACACTATTTAATGAAAGTATTGAATTATTTACAAATGTAACAGAAATCTAACATAAAATTGCAATAAAAATTAATTACCATTTATATATATATTTTATCATTTGTTAATGTCTGTCAGCCAAAAAATAGTGAATCTAATGATCAGTCATTTAAAATGTAGCAAAAATTATAACCAATTCTTTATCAAATTAATGTCCTCATAATTTTTAAAAGGTTTTTAGCAGCTTATAAAATGTATTTAAATTGAACAGTATCTTTTTGCTTCCCAATAAATTTTTTTGATATGATTTCTGCAGTTTAGTTCTTGAAATTTTTTGGAAGTAATCACTATTTAATGAAGGTATACAATTAATTACAAATGTTATAGTAATCTAACAAAAAAATGAGAATAAAAAAAAATTACCATTTATATATATATTATCATTTTATCATGTGTTTCAGCAAAACAATAGTGAATATTTTGATTAGTCATTCAACATGTAGCAAAAATTATAACCAATTCTTTATCAAATTAATGTCCTCATAATTTATAGAAGGTTCTTTTAGACTTAATGTGTGCTTGAATTGAACAGTATGTTGTTGCTTCACAGATATTTATTTTGGATTTGATTCCTGCAGTTTATTCCTTAAAATTTGTCAGCAGCACACACTATTTAATGAAAGTATAGATTTAATTACAAATGTTACAGAAATCTAACATATAATTGCAATAAAAATTAATTACCATTTATATATATTTTATCATTTGTTAATGTCTGTCAGCCAAAAAATAGTGAATCTAATGATCAGTCATTTAAAATGTAGCAAAAATTATAACCAATTCTTTATCAAATTAATGTCCTCATAATTTTTAAAAGGTTTTTAGCAGCTTATAAAATGTATTTAAATTGAACAGTATCTTTTTGCTTCCCAATAAATTTTTTTTATATGATTTCTGCAGTTTAGTTCTTGAAATTTTTTGGAAGTAATCACTATTTAATGAAGGTATACAATTAATTACAAATGTTATAGTAATCTAACAAAAAAATGAGAATAAAAAAAAATTACCATTTATATATATATTATCATTTGATCATGTGTTTCAGCAAAAAAATAGTGAATATTTTGATTAGTCATTCAACATGTAGCAAAAATTATAACCAATTCTTTATCAAATTAATGTCCTCATAATTTATAGAAGGTTCTTTTAGACTTATGTGTGCTTGAATTGAACAGTATGTTGTTGCTTCACAGATATTTATTTTGAATTTGATTCCTGAAGTTTATTCCTTAAAATTTGTCAGCAGCACACACTATTTAATGAAAGTATAGAATTAATTACAAATGTTACAGAAATCTAACATTAAATTGTAATAAAAATAATTACCATTTATATATATTTTATCATTTGTTAATGTCTGTCAGCAAAAATAGTGAATCAAATATTCAGCCTTTCTTCATTAAAATCTTGAATTATCTACATGTATCACAAATTATAACCACTTCATTTATAATCTTTTTGTTCTCATAATTTTTAAAAGGTTATTAGCAGCTTATAAAATGTATTCAAATTGAACAGTATCTTTTTGCTTCCCAATAAATTTTTTTGATATGATTTCTGCAGTTTAGTTCTTGAAATTTTTTTGAAGTAATCACTATTTAATGAAGGTATACAATTAATTACAAATGTTATAGAAATCTAACAAAAAAATTGCAATAAAAATAAATTACCATTTATATATATATTATCATTTGATAATGTTTTTCAGATAAAAAATAGTGAATATTTTGATTAGTCATTTAACATGTAGCAAAAATTATAACCAATTCTTTATCAAATTAATGTCCTCATAATTTATAGAAGGTTCTTTTAGACTTAATGTGTGTTTGAATTAAACAGTATATTGTTGCTTCACAGATATTTATTTTGGATTTGATTCCTGCAGTTTATTCCTTAAAATTTGTCAGCAGCACACACTATTTAATGAAAGTATAGTATTAATTATAAATGTTACAGAAATCTAACATAAAATTTCAATAAAATTTAATTACCATTTATTTATATTTTATCATTATTAATGTCTGTCAGCCAAAAAATAGTGAATCAAATATTCAGACTTTCTTCATTAAAAACTTGAATTATCTACATGTATCACAAATTATAACCACTTCTTTTTTAATATTTTTGTTCTCATAATTTTTAAAAGGTTTTTAGAAGCAAATAAAATGTATTTAAATTGAACAGTATCTTTTTGCTTCCCAATAAATTTTTTTGATATGATTTCTGCAGTTTAGTTCTTAAAATTTTTTGGCAGTAATCACTATTTAATGAAGGTATACAATTAATTACAGATGTTATAGAAATCTAACAAAAAAATTGCAATAAAAATAAATTACCATTTATATATATATTATCATTTGATAATGTGTGTCAGCATAAAAATTGTGTATCTTTTTTACAGTCATTCAACATGTAGCAAAACTGATAACCAATTCTTTATCAAATTAATGTCCTCATAATTTATAGAAGGTTCTTATAGCCTTAATGTGTGTTGAAATTGAACAGTATGTTGTTGCTTCACAGATATTTATTTTGAATTTGATTTCTGCAGTTTATTACTTAAAATTTGTCAGCAGCAAACACAATTTAATGAAAGTATTGAATTAATTACAAATGTTACAGAAATCTAACATAAAATTGCAATAAAAATTAATTACCATTTATATATATTTTATCATTTGTTAATGTCTGTCAGCCAAAAAATAGTGAATCTAATGATCAGTCATTTAACATGTAGCCAAAATTTATAACAAATTCTTTATCAAATTAAAGTCCTCATAATTTATAGAAGGTTCTTTTAGACTTAATGTGTGTTTGAATTGAACAGTATGTTGTTGCTTCACAGATATTTATTTTGGATTTGATTCCTGCAGTTTATTCCTTAAAATTTGTCAGCAGCACACACTATTTAATGAAAGTATAGAATTAATTACAAATGTTACAGAAATCTAACATAAAATTACAATAAAATTTAATTACCATTTATATATATTTTATCATTTGTTAATGTCTGTCAGCCAAAAAATAGTGAATCAAATATTCAGACTTTCTTCATTAAAATCTTGAATTATCTACATGTATCATAAATTATAACCACTTCATTTATAATCTTTTTGTTCTCATAATTTTTAAAAGGTTTTTAGCAGCTTATAAAATGTATTCAAATTGAACAGTATCTTTTTGCTTCCCAATAAATTTTTTTGATATGATTTCTGCAGTTTAGTTCTTGAATTTTTTTTGAAGTAATCACTATTTAATGAAGGTATACAATTAATTACAAATGTTATAGAAATCTAACAAAAAAATTGCAATAAAAATAAATTACCATTTATATATATATTATCATTTGATCATGTGTTTCAGCAAAAAAATAGTGAATATTTTGATTAGTCATTCAACATGTAGCAAAAATTATAACCAATTCTTTATCAAATTAATGTCCTCATAATTTATAGAAGGTTCTTTTAGACTTAATGTGTGCTTGAATTGAACAGTATGTTGTTGCTTCACAGATATTTATTTTGGATTTGATTCCTGCAGTTTATTCCTTAAAATTTGTCAGCAGCACACACTATTTAATGAAAGTATAGATTTAATTACAAATTTTACAGAAATCTAACATAAAATTGCAATAAAAATTAATTACCATTTATATATATTTTATCATTTGTTAATGTCTGTCAGCCAAAAAATAGTGAATCTAATGATCAGTCATTTAAAATGTAGCAAAAATTATAACCAATTCTTTATCAAATTAATGTCCTCATAATTTTTAAAAGGTTTTTAGCAGCTTATAAAATGTATTTAAATTGAACAGTATCTTTTTGCTTCCCAATAAATTTTTTTGATATGATTTCTGCAGTTTAGTTCTTGAAATTTTTTGGAAGTAATCACTATTTAATGAAGGTATACAATTAATTACAAATGTTATAGTAATCTAACAAAAAAATGAGAATAAAAAAAAATTACCATTTATATATATATTATCATTTGATCATGTGTTTCAGCAAAAAAATAGTGAATATTTTGATTAGTCATTCAACATGTAGCAAAAATTATAACCAATTCTTTATCAAATTAATGTCCTCGTAATTTATAGAAGGTTCTTTTAGACTTAATGTGTGCTTGAATTGAACAGTATGTTGTTGCTTCACAGATATTTATTTTGGATTTGATTCCTGAAGTTTATTCCTTAAAATTTGTCAGCAGCACACACTATTTAATGAAAGTATAGAATTAATTACAAATGTTACAGAAATCTAACATTAAATTGTAATAAAAATAATTACCATTTATATATATTTTATCATTTGTTAATGTCTGTCAGCAAAAATAGTGAATCAAATATTCAGACTTTCTTCATTAAAATCTTGAATTATCTACGTGTATCACAAATTATAACCACTTCATTTATAATCTTTTTGTTCTCATAATTTTTAAAAGGTTTTTATCAGCTTATAAAATGTATTCAAATTGAACAGTATCTTTTTGCTTCCCAATAAATTTTTTTGATATGACTTCTGCAGTTTAGTTCTTGAAATTTTTTTGAAGTAATCACTATTTAATGAAGGTATACAATTAATTACAAATGTTATAGAAATCTAACAAAAAAATTGCAATAAAAATAAATTACCATTTATATATATATTATCATTTGATAATGTTTTTCAGATAAAAAATAGTGAATATTTTGATTAGTCATTCAACATATAGCAAAAATTATAACCAATTCTTTATCAAATTAATGTCCTCATATTTTTAGAAGGTTCTTTTAGACTTAATGTGTGCTTGAATTGAACAGTATGTTGTTGCTTCACAGATATTAATTTTGAATTTGATTCCTGCAGTTTATTCGTTAAAATTTGTCAGCAGCACACACTATTTAATGAAAGTATTGAATTATTTACAAATGTAACAGAAATCTAACATAAAATTGCAATAAAAATTAATTACCATTTATATATATATTTTATCATTTGTTAATGTCTGTCAGCAAAAAAATAGTGAATCTAATGATCAGTCATTTAACATGTAGCAAAAATTATAACCAATTCTTTATCAAATTAAAGTCCTCATAATTTATAGAAGGTTCTTTTAGACTTAATGTGTGTTTGAATTGAACAGTATGTTGTTGCTTCACAGATATTTATTTTGGATTTGATTCCTGCAGTTTATTCCTTAAAATTTGTCAGCAGCACACACTATTTAATGAAAGTATAGTATTAATTATAAATGTTACAGAAATCTAACATAAAATTTCAATAAAATTTAATTACCATTTATTTATATTTTATCATTATTAATGTCTGTCAGCCAAAAAATAGTGAATCAAATATTCAGACTTTCTTCATTAAAAACTTGAATTATCTACATGTATCACAAATTATAACCACTTCTTTTTTAATATTTTGATTCTCATAATTTTTAAAAGGTTTTTAGAAGCTTATAAAATGTATTTAAATTGAACAGTATCTTTTTGCTTCCCAATAAATTTTTTTGATATGATTTCTGCAGTTTAGTTCTTAAAATTTTTTGGCAGTAATCACTATTTAATGAAGGTATACAATTAATTACAGATGTTATAAAAATCTAACAAAAAAATTGCAATAAAAATAAATTACCATTTATATATATATTATCATTTGATAATGTGTTTCAGCAAAGAAATAGTGAATATTTTGATCAGTCATTCACCATGTAGCAAAAATGATAACCAATTCTTTATCAAATTAATGTCCTCATAATTTATAGAAGGTTCTTTTAGACTTAATGTGTGCTTGAATTGAACAGTATGTTGTTGCTTCACAGATATTAATTTTGAATTTGATTCCTGCAGTTTATTCGTTAAAATTTGTCAGCAGCACACACTATTTAATGAAAGTATAGATTTAATTACAAATGTTACAGAAATCTAACAAAAAAATTGCAATAAAAATTAATTACCATTTATATATATTTTATCATTTGTTAATGTCTGTCAGCAAAAATAGTAAATCAAATATTCAGACTTTCTTCATTAAAATCTTGAATTATCTACATGTATCACAAATTATAACCACTTCATTTATAATCTTTTTGTTCTCATAATTTTTAAAAGGTTTTTAGCAGCTTATAAAATGTATTTAAATTGAACAGTATCTTTTTGCTTCCCAATTTATTTTTTTGATATGATTTCTCCAGTTTAGTTCTTGAAATTTTTTGGCAGTAATCACTATTTAATGAAGGTATACAATTAATTACAAATGTTATAGAAATCTAACAAAAAAATTGCAATAAAAATAAATTACCATTTATATATATATTATCATTTGATAATGTTTTTCAGATAAAAAATAGTGAATATTTTGATTAGTCATTCAACATGTAGCAAAAATTATAACCAATTCTTTATCAAATTAATGTCCTCATATTTTTAGAAGGTTCTTTTAGACTTAATGTGTTCTTGAATTGAACAGTATGTTGTTGCTTCACAGATGATTATTTTGAATTTGATTCCTGCAGTTTATTCGTTAAAATTTGTCAGCAGCACACACTATTTAATGAAAGTATAGATTTAATTACAAATGTTATAGAAATCTTACATAAAAATTGCAATAAAAATTAATTACCATTTATATATATTTTATCATTTGTTAATGTCTGTCAGCAAAAAAATAGTGAATCCAATGATCAGTCATTTAACATGTAGCAAAAATTATAACCAATTCTTTATCAAATTAATGTCCTCATAATTTATAGAAGGTTTTCTTAGACTTAATGTGTGCTTAAATTGAACAGTATGTTAAGCTTCACAGATATTTATTTTGAATTTGATTCTTGCAGTTTATTCCTTAAAATTTGTCAGCAGCACACACTATTAAAGAAAGTATAGAATTAATTACAAATGTTACAGAAATCTAACATAAAATTGCAATAAAAATTAATTACCATTTATATATATTTTATCATTTGTTAATGTCTGTCAGCCAAAAAATAGTGAATCTAATGATCAGTCATTTAACATGTAGCAAAAATTATAACAAATTCTTTATCAAATTAAAGTCCTCATAATTTATAGAAGGTTCTTTTAGACTTAATGTGTGTTTGAATTGAACAGTATGTTGTTGCTTCACAGATATTTATTTTGGATTTGATTCCTGCAGTTTATTCCTTAAAATTTGTCAGCAGCACACACTATTTAATGAAAGTATAGAATTAATTACAAATGTTACAGAAATCTAACATAAAATTTCAATAAAATTTAATTACCATTTATATATATTTTATCATTTGTTAATGTCTGTCAGCCAAAAAATAGTGAATCAAATATTCAGACTTTCTTCATTAAAAACTTGATTATCTACATGTATCACAAATTATAACCACTTCATTTATAATCTTTTTGTTCTCATAATTTTTAAAAGGTTTTTAGCAGCTTATAAAATGTATTTAAATTGAACAGTATCTTTTTGCTTCCCAATAAATTTTTTTGATATGATTTCTGCAGTTTAGTTCTTGAAATTTTTTGGCAGTAATCACTATTTAATGAAGGTATACAATTAATTACAAATGTTATAGAAATCTAACAAAAAAATTGCAATAAAAATAAATTACCATTTATATATATATTATCATTTGATAATGTTTTTCAGATAAAAAATAGTGAATATTTTGATTAGTCATTCAACATGTAGCAAAAATTATAACCAATTCTTTATCAAATTAATGTCCTCATATTTTTAGAAGGTTCTTTTAGACTTAATGTGTGCTTGAATTGAACAGTATGTTGTTGCTTCACAGATATTAATTTTGAATTTGATTCCTGCAGTTTATTCCTTAAAATTTGTCAGCAGCACACACTATTTAATGAAAGTATTGAATTAATTACAAATGTAACAGAAATCTAACATAAAATTGCAATAAAAATTAATTACCATTTATATATATATTTTATCATTTGTTAATGTCTGTCAGCAAAAAAATAGTGAATCTAATGATCAGTCATTTAACATGTAGCAAAAATTATAACCAATTCTTTATCAAATTAAAGTCCTCATAATTTTTAGAAGGTTCTTTTAGACTTAATGTGTGCTTGAATTGAACAGTATGTTGTTGCTTCACAGATATTAATTTTGAATTTGATTCCTGCAGTTTATTCCTTAAAATTTGTCAGCAGCACACACTATTTAATGAAAGTATTGAATTAATTACAAATGTAACAGAAATCTAACATAAAATTGCAATAAAAATTAATTACCATTTATATATATATTTTATCATTTGTTAATGTCTGTCAGCCAAAAAATAGTGAATCAAATATTCAGACTTTCTTCATTAAAAACTTGAATTATCTACATGTATCACAAATTATAACCACTTCTTTTTTAATATTTTTGTTCCCATAATTTTTAAAAGGTTTTTAGAAGCAAATAAAATGTATTTAAATTGAACAGTATCTTTTTGCTTCCCAATAAATTTTTTTGATATGATTTCTGCAGTTTAGTTCTTAAAATTTTTTGGCAGTAATCACTATTTAATGAAGGTATACAATTAATTACAGATGTTATAGAAATCTAACAAAAAAATTGCAATAAAAATAAATTACCATTTATATATATATTATCATTTGATAATGTGTGTCAGCATAAAAATTGTGTATCTTTTTTACAGTCATTCAACATGTAGCAAAAATGATAACCAATTCTTTATCAAATTAATGTCCTCATAATTTATAGAAGGTTCTTATAGCCTTAATGTGTGTTGAAATTGAACAGTATGTTGTTGCTTCACAGATATTTATTTTGAATTTGATTTCTGCAGTTTATTACTTAAAATTTGTCAGCAGCAAACACAATTTAATGAAAGTATTGAATTAATTACAAATGTTACAGAAATCTAACATAAAATTGCAATAAAAATTAATTACCATTTATATATATTTTATCATTTGTTAATGTCTGTCAGCCAAAAAATAGTGAATCTAATGATCAGTCATTTAACATGTAGCAAAAATTATAACAAATTCTTTATCAAATTAAAGTCCTCATAATTTATAGAAGGTTCTTTTAGACTTAATGTGTGTTTGAATTGAACAGTATGTTGTTGCTTCACAGATATTTATTTTGGATTTGATTCCTGTATTTTTTTCCTTAAAATTTGTCAGCAGCACACACTATTTAATGAAAGTATAGAATTAATTACAAATGTTACAGAAATCTAACATAAAATTTCAATAAAATTTAATTACCATTTATATATATTTTATCATTTGTTAATGTCTGTCAGCCAAAAAATAGTGAATCAAATATTCAGACTTTCTTCATTAAAAACTTGAATTATCTACATGTATCACAAATTATAACCACTTCATTTATAATCTTTTTGTTCTCATAATTTTTAAAAGGTTTTTAGCAGCTTATAAAATGTATTTAAATTGAACAGTATCTTTTTGCTTCCCAATAAATTTTTTTGATATGATTTCTGCAGTTTAGTTCTTGAAATTTTTTGGCAGTAATCACTATTTAATGAAGGTATACAATTAATTACAAATGTTATAGAAATCTAACAAAAAAATTGCAATAAAAATAAATTACCATTTATATATATATTATCATTTGATAATGTGTGTCAGCATAAAAATTGTGTATCTTTTTTACAGTCATTCATCATGTAGCAAAAATGATAACCAATTCTTTATCAAATTAATGTCCTCATAATTTATAGAAGGTTCTTATAGCCTTAATGTGTGTTGAAATTGAACAGTATGTTGTTGCTTCACAGATATTTATTTTGAATTTGATTTCTGCAGGTTATTACTTAAAATTTGTCAGCAGCAAACACAATTTAATGAAAGTATTGAATTAATTACAAATGTTACAGAAATCTAACATAAAATTGCAATAAAAATTAATTACCATTTATATATATTTTATCATTTGTTAATGTCTGTCAGCAAAAAAATAGTGAATCCAATGATCAGTCATTTAACATGTAGCAAAAATTATAACCAATTCTTTATCAAATTAATGTCCTCATAATTTATAGAAGGTTTTCTTAGACTTAATGTGTGCTTAAATTGAACAGTATGTTAAGCTTCACAGATATTTATTTTGAATTTGATTCTTGCAGTTTATTCCTTAAAATTTGTCAGCAGCACACACTATTAAAGAAAGTATAGAATTAATTACAAATGTTACAGAAATCTAACATAAAATTGCAATAAAAATTAATTACCATTTATATATATTTTATCATTTGTTAATGTCTGTCAGCCAAAAAATAGTGAATCTAATGATCAGTCATTTAACATGTAGCAAAAATTATAACAAATTCTTTATCAAATTAAAGTCCTCATAATTTATAGAAGGTTCTTTTAGACTTAATGTGTGTTTGAATTGAACAGTATGTTGTTGCTTCACAGATATTTATTTTGGATTTGATTCCTGCAGTTTATTCCTTAAAATTTGTCAGCAGCACACACTATTTAATGAAAGTATAGAATTAATTACAAATGTTACAGAAATCTAACATAAAATTTCAATAAAATTTAATTACCATTTATATATATTTTATCATTTGTTAATGTCTGTCAGCCAAAAAATAGTGAATCAAATATTCAGACTTTCTTCATTAAAAACTTGAATTATCTACATGTATCACAAATTATAACCACTTCATTTATAATCTTTTTGTTCTCATAATTTTTAAAAGGTTTTTAGCAGCTTATAAAATGTATTTAAATTGAACAGTATCTTTTTGCTTCCCAATAAATTTTTTTGATATGATTTCTGCAGTTTAGTTCTTGAAATTTTTTGGCAGTAATCACTATTTAATGAAGGTATACAATTAATTACAAATGTTATAGAAATCTAACAAAAAAATTGCAATAAAAATAAATTACCATTTATATATATATTATCATTTGATAATGTTTTTCAGATAAAAAATAGTGAATATTTTGATTAGTCATTCAACATGTAGCAAAAATTATAACCAATTCTTTATCAAATTAATGTCCTCATATTTTTAGAAGGTGCTTTTAGACTTAATGTGTGCTTGAATTGAACAGTATGTTGTTGCTTCACAGATATTAATTTTGAATTTGATTCCTGCAGTTTATTCCTTAAAATTTGTCAGCAGCACACACTATTTAATGAAAGTATTGAATTAATTACAAATGTAACAGAAATCTAACATAAAATTGCAATAAAAATTAATTACCATTTATATATATATTTTATCATTTGTTAATGTCTGTCAGCAAAAAAATAGTGAATCTAATGATCAGTCATTTAACATGTAGCAAAAATTATAACCAATTCTTTATCAAATTAAAGTCCTCATAATTTATAGAAGGTTCCTTTAGACTTAATGTGTGTTTGAATTGAACAGTATGTTGTTGCTTCACAGATATTTATTTTGGATTTGATTCCTGCAGTTTATTCCTTAAAATTTGTCAGCAGCACACACTATTTAATGAAAGTATAGTATTAATTATAAATGTTACAGAAATCTAACATAAAATTTCAATAAAATTTAATAACCATTTATTTATATTTTATCATTTGTTAATGTCTGTCAGCCAAAAAATAGTGAATCAAATATTCAGACTTTCTTCATTAAAAACTTGAATTATCTACATGTATCACAAATTATAACCACTTCTTTTTTAATATTTTTGTTCTCATAATTTTTAAAAGGTTTTTAGAAGCAAATAAAATGTATTTAAATTGAACAGTATCTTTTTGCTTCCCAATAAATTTTTTTGATATGATTTCTGCAGTTTAGTTCTTAAAATTTTTTGGCAGTAATCACTATTTAATGAAGGTATACAATTAATTACAGATGTTATAGAAATCTAACAAAAAAATTGCAATAAAAATAAATTACCATTTATATATATATTATCATTTGATAATGTGTTTCAGCAAAAAAATAGTGAATATTTTAATCAGTCATTCAACATGTAGCAAAAATGATAACCAATTCTTTATCAAATTAATGTCCTCATAATTTATAGAAGGTTCTTTTAGACTTAATGTGTTCTTGAATTGAACAGTATGTTGTTGCTTCACAGATATTTATTTTGGATTTGATTCCTGCTGTTTATTCCTTAAAATTTGTCAGCAGCACACACTATTTAATGAAAGTATAGAATTAATTACAAATGTTACAGAAATCTAACATAAAATTTCAATAAAATTTAATTACCATTTATATATATTTTATCATTTGTTAATGTCTGTCAGCCAAAAAATAGTGAATCAAATATTCAGACTTTCTTCATTAAAAACTTGAATTATCTACATGTATCACAAATTATAACCACTTCATTTATAATCTTTTTGTTCTCATAATTTTTAAAAGGTTTTTAGCAGCTTATAAAATGTATTTAAATTGAACAGTATCTTTTTGCTTCCCAATAAATTTTTTTGATATGATTTCTGCAGTTTAGTTCTTGAAATTTTTTGGCAGTAATCACTATTTAATGAAGGTATACAATTAATTACAAATGTTATAGAAATCTAACAAAAAAATTGCAATAAAAATAAATTACCATTTATATATATATTATCATTTGATAATGTGTGTCAGCATAAAAATTGTGTATCTTTTTTACAGTCATTCAACATGTAGCAAAAATGATAACCAATTCTTTATCAAATTAATGTCCTCATAATTTATAGAAGGTTCTTATAGCCTTAATGTGTGTTGAAATTGAACAGTATGTTGTTGCTTCACAGATATTTATTTTGAATTTGATTTCTGCAGGTTATTACTTAAAATTTGTCAGCAGCAAACACAATTTAATGAAAGTATTGAATTAATTACAAATGTTACAGAAATCTAACATAAAATTGCAATAAAAATTAATTACCATTTATATATATTTTATCATTTGTTAATGTCTGTCAGCAAAAAAATAGTGAATCCAATGATCAGTCATTTAACATGTAGCAAAAATTATAACCAATTCTTTATCAAATTAATGTCCTCATAATTTATAGAAGGTTTTCTTAGACTTAATGTGTGCTTAAATTGAACAGTATGTTAAGCTTCACAGATATTTATTTTGAATTTGATTCTTGCAGTTTATTCCTTAAAATTTGTCAGCAGCACACACTATTAAAGAAAGTATAGAATTAATTACAAATGTTACAGAAATCTAACATAAAATTGCAATAAAAATTAATTACCATTTATATATATTTTATCATTTGTTAATGTCTGTCAGCCAAAAAATAGTGAATCTAATGATCAGTCATTTAACATGTAGCAAAAATTATAACAAATTCTTTATCAAATTAAAGTCCTCATAATTTATAGAAGGTTCTTTTAGACTTAATGTGTGTTTGAATTGAACAGTATGTTGTTGCTTCACAGATATTTATTTTGGATTTGATTCCTGCAGTTTATTCCTTAAAATTTGTCAGCAGCACACACTATTTAATGAAAGTATAGAATTAATTACAAATGTTACAGAAATCTAACATAAAATTTCAATAAAATTTAATTACCATTTATATATATTTTATCATTTGTTAATGTCTGTCAGCCAAAAAATAGTGAATCAAATATTCAGACTTTCTTCATTAAAAACTTGAATTATCTACATGTATCACAAATTATAACCACTTCATTTATAATCTTTTTGTTCTCATAATTTTTAAAAGGTTTTTAGCAGCTTATAAAATGTATTTAAATTGAACAGTATCTTTTTGCTTCCCAATAAATTTTTTTGATATGATTTCTGCAGTTTAGTTCTTGAAATTTTATGGCAGTAATCACTATTTAATGAAGGTATACAATTAATTACAAATGTTATAGAAATCTAACAAAAAAATTGCAATAAAAATAAATTACCATTTATATATATATTATCATTTGATAATGTTTTTCAGATAAAAAATAGTGAATATTTTGATTAGTCATTCAACATGTAGCAAAAATTATAACCAATTCTTTATCAAATTAATGTCCTCATATTTTTAGAAGGTTCTTTTAGACTTAATGTGTGCTTGAATTGAACAGTATGTTGTTGCTTCACAGATATTAATTTTGAATTTGATTCCTGCAGTTTATTCCTTAAAATTTGTCAGCAGCACACACTATTTAATGAAAGTATTGAATTAATTACAAATGTAACAGAAATCTAACATAAAATTGCAATAAAAATTAATTACCATTTATATATATATTTTATCATTTGTTAATGTCTGTCAGCAAAAAAATAGTGAATCTAATGATCAGTCATTTAACATGTAGCAAAAATTATAACCAATTCTTTATCAAATTAAAGTCCTCATAATTTATAGAAGGTTCCTTTAGACTTAATGTGTGTTTGAATTGAACAGTATGTTGTTGCTTCACAGATATTTATTTTGGATTTGATTCCTGCAGTTTATTCCTTAAAATTTGTCAGCAGCACACACTATTTAATGAAAGTATAGTATTAATTATAAATGTTACAGAAATCTAACATAAAATTTCAATAAAATTTAATAACCATTTATTTATATTTTATCATTTGTTAATGTCTGTCAGCCAAAAAATAGTGAATCAAATATTCAGACTTTCTTCATTAAAAACTTGAATTATCTACATGTATCACAAATTATAACCACTTCTTTTTTAATATTTTTGTTCTCATAATTTTTAAAAGGTTTTTAGAAGCAAATAAAATGTATTTAAATTGAACAGTATCTTTTTGCTTCCCAATAAATTTTTTTGATATGATTTCTGCAGTTTAGTTCTTAAAATTTTTTGGCAGTAATCACTATTTAATGAAGGTATACAATTAATTACAGATGTTATAGAAATCTAACAAAAAAATTGCAATAAAAATAAATTACCATTTATATATATATTATCATTTGATAATGTGTGTCAGCATAAAAATTGTGTATCTTTTTTACAGTCATTCAACATGTAGCAAAAATGATAACCAATTCTTTATCAAATTAATGTCCTCATAATTTATAGAAGGTTCTTATAGCCTTAATGTGTGTTGAAATTGAACAGTATGTTGTTGCTTCACAGATATTTATTTTGAATTTGATTTCTGCAGTTTATTACTTAAAATTTGTCAGCAGCAAACACAATTTAATGAAAGTATTGAATTAATTACAAATGTTACAGAAATCTAACATAAAATTGCAATAAAAATTAATTACCATTTATATATATTTTATCATTTGTTAATGTCTGTCAGCCAAAAAATAGTGAATCTAATGATCAGTCATTTAACATGTAGCAAAAATTATAACAAATTCTTTATCAAATTAAAGTCCTCATAATTTATAGAAGGTTCTTTTAGACTTAATGTGTGTTTGAATTGAACAGTATGTTGTTGCTTCACAGATATTTATTTTGGATTTGATTCCTGCAGTTTATTCCTTAAAATTTGTCAGCAGCACACACTATTTAATGAAAGTATAGAATTAATTACAAATGTTACAGAAATCTAACATAAAATTTCAATAAAATTTAATTACCATTTATATATATTTTATCATTTGTTAATGTCTGTCAGCCAAAAAATAGTGAATCAAATATTCAGACTTTCTTCATTAAAAACTTGAATTATCTACATGTATCACAAATTATAACCACTTCATTTATAATCTTTTTGTTCTCATAATTTTTAAAAGGTTTTTAGCAGCTTATAAAATGTATTTAAATTGAACAGTATCTTTTTGCTTCCCAATAAATTTTTTTGATATGATTTCTGCAGTTTAGTTCTTGAAATTTTTTGGCAGTAATCACTATTTAATGAAGGTATACAATTAATTACAAATGTTATAGAAATCTAACAAAAAAATTGCAATAAAAATAAATTACCATTTATATATATATTATCATTTGATAATGTGTGTCAGCATAAAAATTGTGTATCTTTTTTACAGTCATTCAACATGTAGCAAAAATGATAACCAATTCTTTATCAAATTAATGTCCTCATAATTTATAGAAGGTTCTTATAGCCTTAATGTGTGTTGAAATTGAACAGTATGTTGTTGCTTCACAGATATTTATTTTGAATTTGATTTCTGCAGGTTATTACTTAAAATTTGTCAGCAGCAAACACAATTTAATGAAAGTATTGAATTAATTACAAATGTTACAGAAATCTAACATAAAATTGCAATAAAAATTAATTACCATTTATATATATTTTATCATTTGTTAATGTCTGTCAGCAAAAAAATAGTGAATCCAATGATCAGTCATTTAACATGTAGCAAAAATTATAACCAATTCTTTATCAAATTAATGTCCTCATAATTTATAGAAGGTTTTCTTAGACTTAATGTGTGCTTAAATTGAACAGTATGTTAAGCTTCACAGATATTTATTTTGAATTTGATTCTTGCAGTTTATTCCTTAAAATTTGTCAGCAGCACACACTATTAAAGAAAGTATAGAATTAATTACAAATGTTACAGAAATCTAACATAAAATTGCAATAAAAATTAATTACCATTTATATATATTTTATCATTTGTTAATGTCTGTCAGCCAAAAAATAGTGAATCTAATGATCAGTCATTTAACATGTAGCAAAAATTATAACAAATTCTTTATCAAATTAAAGTCCTCATAATTTATAGAAGGTTCTTTTAGACTTAATGTGTGTTTGAATTGAACAGTATGTTGTTGCTTCACAGATATTTATTTTGGATTTGATTCCTGCAGTTTATTCCTTAAAATTTGTCAGCAGCACACACTATTTAATGAAAGTATAGAATTAATTACAAATGTTACAGAAATCTAACATAAAATTGCAATAAAAATTAATTACCATTTATATATATTTTATCATTTGTTAATGTCTGTCAGCCAAAAAATAGTGAATCAAATATTCAGACTTTCTTCATTAAAAACTTGAATTATCTACATGTATCACAAATTATAACCACTTCATTTATAATCTTTTTGTTCTCATAATTTTTAAAAGGTTTTTAGCAGCTTATAAAATGTATTTAAATTGAACAGTATCTTTTTGCTTCCCAATAAATTTTTTTGATATGATTTCTGCAGTTTAGTTCTTGAAATTTTTTGGCAGTAATCACTATTTAATGAAGGTATACAATTAATTACAAATGTTATAGAAATCTAACAAAAAAATTGCAATAAAAATAAATTACCATTTATATATATATTATCATTTGATAATGTGTGTCAGCATAAAAATTGTGTATCTTTTTTACAGTCATTCAACATGTAGCAAAAATGATAACCAATTCTTTATCAAATTAATGTCCTCATATTTTTAGAAGGTTCTTTTAGACTTAATGTGTGCTTGAATTGAACAGTATGTTGTTGCTTCACAGATATTAATTTTGAATTTGATTCCTGCAGTTTATTCCTTAAAATTTGTCAGCAGCACACACTATTTAATGAAAGTATTGAATTAATTACAAATGTAACAGAAATCTAACATAAAATTGCAATAAAAATTAATTACCATTTATATATATATTTTATCATTTGTTAATGTCTGTCAGCAAAAAAATAGTGAATCTAATGATCAGTCATTTAACATGTAGCAAAAATTATAACCAATTCTTTATCAAATTAAAGTCCTCATAATTTATAGAAGGTTCCTTTAGACTTAATGTGTGTTTGAATTGAACAGTATGTTGTTGCTTCACAGATATTTATTTTGGATTTGATTCCTGCAGTTTATTCCTTAAAATTTGTCAGCAGCACACACTATTTAATGAAAGTATAGTATTAATTATAAATGTTACAGAAATCTAACATAAAATTTCAATAAAATTTAATTACCATTTATTTATATTTTATCATTTGTTAATGTCTGTCAGCCAAAAAATAGTGAATCAAATATTCAGACTTTCTTCATTAAAAACTTGAATTATCTACATGTATCACAAATTATAACCACTTCATTTATAATCTTTTTGTTCTCATAATTTTTAAAAGGTTTTTAGCAGCTTATAAAATGTATTTAAATTGAACAGTATCTTTTTGCTTCCCAATAAATTTTTTTGATATGATTTCTGCAGTTTAGTTCTTGAAATTTTTTGGCAGTAATCACTATTTAATGAAGGTATACAATTAATTACAAATGTTATAGAAATCTAACAAAAAAATTGCAATAAAAATAAATTACCATTTATATATATATTATCATTTGATAATGTTTTTCAGATAAAAAATAGTGAATATTTTGATTAGTCATTCAACATGTAGCAAAAATTATAACCAATTCTTTATCAAATTAATGTCCTCATATTTTTAGAAGGTTCTTTTAGACTTAATGTGTGCTTGAATTGAACAGTATGTTGTTGCTTCACAGATATTAATTTTGAATTTGATTCCTGCAGTTTATTCCTTAAAATTTGTCAGCAGCACACACTATTTAATGAAAGTATTGAATTAATTACAAATGTAACAGAAATCTAACATAAAATTGCAATAAAAATTAATTACCATTTATATATATTTTATCATTTGTTAATGTCTGTCAGCCAAAAAATAGTGAATCAAATATTCAGACTTTCTTCATTAAAAACTTGAATTATCTACATGTATCACAAATTATAACCACTTCATTTATAATCTTTTTGTTCTCATAATTTTTAAAAGGTTTTTAGCAGCTTATAAAATGTATTTAAATTGAACAGTATCTTTTTGCTTCCCAATAAATTTTTTTGATATGATTTCTGCAGTTTAGTTCTTGAAATTTTTTGGCAGTAATCACTATTTAATGAAGGTATACAATTAATTACAAATGTTATAGAAATCTAACAAAAAAATTGCAATAAAAATAAATTACCATTTATATATATATTATCATTTGATAATGTTTTTCAGATAAAAAATAGTGAATATTTTGATTAGTCATTCAACATGTAGCAAAAATTATAACCAATTCTTTATCAAATTAATGTCCTCATATTTTTAGAAGGTTCTTTTAGACTTAATGTGTTCTTGAATTGAACAGTATGTTGTTGCTTCACAGATATTTATTTTGGATTTGATTCCTGCAGTTTATTCCTTAAAATTTGTCAGCAGCACACAATATTTAATGAAAGTATAGATTTAATTACAAATGTTACAGAAATCTAACATAAAATTGCAATAAAAATTAATTACCATTTATATATATTTTATCATTTGTTAATGTCTGTCAGCAAAAATAGTGAATCAAATATTCAGACTTTCTTCATTAAAATCTTGAATTATCTACATGTATCACAAATTATAACCACTTCATTTATAATCTTTTTGTTCTCATAATTTTTAAAAGGTTTTTAGCATCTTATAAAATGTATTTAAATTGAACAGTATCTTTTTGCTTCCCAATAAATTTTTTTGATATGATTTCTGCAGTTTAGTTCTTGAAATTTTTTGGAAGTAATCACTATTTAATGAAGGTATACAATTAATTACAAATGTTATAGAAATCTTACATAAAAATTGCAATAAAAATAAATTACCATTTATATATATATTATCATTTGATAATGTGTGTCAGCATAAAAATTGTGTATCTTTTTTACAGTCATTCAACATGTAGCAAAAATGATAACCAATTCTTTATCAAATTAATGTCCTCATAATTTATAGAAGGTTCTTATAGCCTTAATGTGTGTTGAAATTGAACAGTATGTTGTTGCTTCACAGATATTTATTTTGAATTTGATTTCTGCAGTTTATTACTTAAAATTTGTCAGCAGCAAACACAATTTAATGAAAGTATTGAATTAATTACAAATGTTACAGAAATCTAACATAAAATTGCAATAAAAATTAATTACCATTTATATATATTTTATCATTTGTTAATGTCTGTCAGCCAAAAAATAGTGAATCTAATGATCAGTCATTTAACATGTAGCAAAAATTATAACAAATTCTTTATCAAATTAAAGTCCTCATAATTTATAGAAGGTTCTTTTAGACTTATTGTGTGTTTGAATTGAACAGTATGTTGTTGCTTCACAGATATTTATTTTGGATTTGATTCCTGCATTTTTTTCCTTAAAATTTGTCAGCAGCACACACTATTTAATGAAAGTATAGAATTAATTACAAATGTTACAGAAATCTAACATAAAATTTCAATAAAATTTAATTACCATTTATATATATTTTATCATTTGTTAATGTCTGTCAGCCAAAAAATAGTGAATCAAATATTCAGACTTTCTTCATTAAAAACTTGAATTATCTACATGTATCACAAATTATAACCACTTCATTTATAATCTTTTTGTTCTCATAATTTTTAAAAGGTTTTTAGCAGCTTATAAAATGTATTTAAATTGAACAGTATCTTTTTGCTTCCCAATAAATTTTTTTGATATGATTTCTGCAGTTTAGTTCTTGAAATTTTTTGGCAGTAATCACTATTTAATGAAGGTATACAATTAATTACAAATGTTATAGAAATCTAACAAAAAAATTGCAATAAAAATAAATTACCATTTATATATATATTATCATTTGATAATGTTTTTCAGATAAAAAATAGTGAATATTTTGATTAGTCATTCAACATGTAGCAAAAATTATAACCAATTCTTTATCAAATTAATGTCCTCATATTTTTAGAAGGTTCTTTTAGACTTAATGTGTTCTTGAATTGAACAGTATGTTGTTGCTTCACAGATATTTATTTTGGATTTGATTCCTGCAGTTTATTCCTTAAAATTTGTCAGCAGCACACAATATTTAATGAAAGTATAGATTTAATTACAAATGTTACAGAAATCTAACATAAAATTGCAATAAAAATTAATTACCATTTATATATATTTTATCATTTGTTAATGTCTGTCAGCAAAAATAGTGAATCAAATATTCAGACTTTCTTCATTAAAATCTTGAATTATCTACATGTATCACAAATTATAACCACTTCATTTATAGTCTTTTTGTTCTCATAATTTTTAAAAGGTTTTTAGCATCTTATAAAATGTATTTAAATTGAACAGTATCTTTTTGCTTCCCAATAAATTTTTTTGATATGATTTCTGCAGTTTAGTTCTTGAAATTTTTTGGAAGTAATCACTATTTAATGAAGGTATACAATTAATTACAAATGTTATAGAAATCTTACATAAAAATTGCAATAAAAATAAATTACCATTTATATATATATTATCATTTGATAATGTGTGTCAGCATAAAAATTGTGTATCTTTTTTACAGTCATTCAACATGTAGCAAAAATGATAACCAATTCTTTATCAAATTAATGTCCTCATAATTTATAGAAGGTTCTTATAGCCTTAATGTGTGTTGAAATTGAACAGTATGTTGTTGCTTCACAGATATTTATTTTGAATTTGATTTCTGCAGTTTATTACTTAAAATTTGTCAGCAGCAAACACAATTTAATGAAAGTATTGAATTAATTACAAATGTTACAGAAATCTAACATAAAATTGCAATAAAAATTAATTACCATTTATATATATTTTATCATTTGTTAATGTCTGTCAGCCAAAAAATAGTGAATCTAATGATCAGTCATTTAACATGTAGCAAAAATTATAACAAATTCTTTATCAAATTAAAGTCCTCATAATTTATAGAAGGTTCTTTTAGACTTATTGTGTGTTTGAATTGAACAGTATGTTGTTGCTTCACAGATATTTATTTTGGATTTGATTCCTGCATTTTTTTCCTTAAAATTTGTCAGCAGCACACACTATTTAATGAAAGTATAGAAATAATTACAAATGTTACAGAAATCTAACATAAAATTTCAATAAAATTTAATTACCATTTATATATATTTTATCATTTGTTAATGTCTGTCAGCCAAAAAATAGTGAATCAAATATTCAGACTTTCTTCATTAAAAACTTGAATTATCTACATGTATCACAAATTATAACCACTTCATTTATAATCTTTTTGTTCTCATAATTTTTAAAAGGTTTTTAGCAGCTTATAAAATGTATTTAAATTGAACAGTATCTTTTTGCTTCCCAATAAATTTTTTTGATATGATTTCTGCAGTTTAGTTCTTGAAATTTTTTGGCAGTAATCACTATTTAATGAAGGTATACAATTAATTACAAATGTTATAGAAATCTAACAAAAAAATTGCAATAAAAATAAATTACCATTTATATATATATTATCATTTGATAATGTTTTTCAGATAAAAAATAGTGAATATTTTGATTAGTCATTCAACATGTAGCAAAAATTATAACCAATTCTTTATCAAATTAATGTCCTCATATTTTTAGAAGGTTCTTTTAGACTTAATGTGTTCTTGAATTGAACAGTATGTTGTTGCTTCACAGATATTTATTTTGGATTTGATTCCTGCAGTTTATTCCTTAAAATTTGTCAGCAGCACACACTATTTAATGAAAGTATAGATTTAATTACAAATGTTACAGAAATCTAACATAAAATTTCAATAAAATTTAATTACCATTTATATATATTTTATCATTTGTTAATGTCTGTCAGCAAAAAAATAGTGAATCAAATATTCAGACTTTCTTCATTAAAAACTTGAATTATCTACATGTATCACAAATTATAACCACTTCATTTATAATCTTTTTGTTCTCATAATTTTTAAAAGGTTTTTAGCAGCTTATAAAATGTATTTAAATTGAACAGTATCTTTTTGCTTCCCAATAAATTTTTTTGATATGATTTCTGCAGTTTAGTTCTTGAAATTTTTTGGCAGTAATCACTATTTAATGAAGGTATACAATTAATTACAAATGTTATAGAAATCTAACAAAAAAATTGCAATAAAAATAAATTACCATTTATATATATATTATCATTTGATAATGTTTTTCAGATAAAAAATAGTGAATATTTTGATTAGTCATTCAACATGTAGCCAAAATTATAACCAATTCTTTATCAAATTAATGTCCTCATATTTTTAGAAGGTTCTTTTAGACTTAATGTGTGCTTGAATTGAACAGTATGTTGTTGCTTCACAGATATTAATTTTGAATTTGATTCCTGCAGTTTATTCCTTAAAATTTGTCAGCAGCACACACTATTTAATGAAAGTATTGAATTAATTACAAATGTAACAGAAATCTAACATAAAATTGCAATAAAAATTAATTACCATTTATATGTATATTTTATCATTTGTTAATGTCTGTCAGCAAAAAAATAGTGAATCTAATGATCAGTCATTTAACATGTAGCAAAAATTATAACCAATTCTTTATCAAATTAAAGTCCTCATAATTTATAGAAGGTTCCTTTAGACTTAATGTGTGTTTGAATTGAACAGTATGTTGTTGCTTCACAGATATTTATTTTGGATTTGATTCCTGAAGTTTATTCCTTAAAATTTGTCAGCAGCACACAATATTTAATGAAAGTATAGATTTAATTACAAATGTTACAGAAATCTAACATAAAATTTCAATAAAAATTAATTACCATTTATATATATTTTATCATTTGTTAATGTCTGTCAGCCAAAAAATAGTGAATCTAATGATCAGTCATTTAACATGTAGCAAAAATTATAACAAATTCTTTATCAAATTAAAGTCCTCATAATTTATAGAAGGTTCTTTTAGACTTATTGTGTGTTTAAATTGAACAGTATGTTAAGCTTCACAGATATTTATTTTGAATTTGATTCTTGCAGTTTATTCCTTAAAATTTGTCAGCAGCACACACTATTAAAGAAAGTATAGAATTAATTACAAATGTTACAGAAATCTAACATAAAATTGCAATAAAAATTAATTACCATTTATATATATTTTATCATTTGTTAATGTCTGTCAGCCAAAAAATAGTGAATCAAATATTCAGACTTTCTTCATTAAAAACTTGAATTATCTACATGTATCACAAATTATAACCACTTCATTTATAATCTTTTTGTTCTCATAATTTTTAAAAGGTTTTTAGCAGCTTATAAAATGTATTTAAATTGAACAGTATCTTTTTGCTTCCCAATAAATTTTTTTGATATGATTTCTGCAGTTTAGTTCTTGAAATTTTTTGGCAGTAATCACTATTTAATGAAGGTATACAATTAATTACAAATGTTATAGAAATCTAACAAAAAAATTGCAATAAAAATAAATTACCATTTATATATATATTATCATTTGATAATGTGTGTCAGCATAAAAATTGTGTATCTTTTTTACAGTCATTCAACATGTAGCAAAAATGATAACCAATTCTTTATCAAATTAATGTCCTCATATTTTTAGAAGGTTCTTTTAGACTTAATGTGTGCTTGAATTGAACAGTATGTTGTTGCTTCACAGATATTAATTTTGAATTTGATTCCTGCAGTTTATTCCTTAAAATTTGTCAGCAGCACACACTATTTAATGAAAGTATTGAATTAATTACAAATGTAACAGAAATCTAACATAAAATTGCAATAAAAATTAATTACCATTTATATATATATTTTATCATTTGTTAATGTCTGTCAGCAAAAAAATAGTGAATCTAATGATCAGTCATTTAACATGTAGCAAAAATTATAACCAATTCTTTATCAAATTAAAGTCCTCATAATTTATAGAAGGTTCCTTTAGACTTAATGTGTGTTTGAATTGAACAGTATGTTGTTGCTTCACAGATATTTATTTTGGATTTGATTCCTGCAGTTTATTCCTTAAAATTTGTCAGCAGCACACACTATTTAATGAAAGTATAGTATTAATTATAAATGTTACAGAAATCTAACATAAAATTTCAATAAAATTTAATTACCATTTATTTATATTTTATCATTTGTTAATGTCTGTCAGCCAAAAAATAGTGAATCAAATATTCAGACTTTCTTCATTAAAAACTTGAATTATCTACATGTATCACAAATTATAACCACTTCATTTATAATCTTTTTGTTCTCATAATTTTTAAAAGGTTTTTAGCAGCTTATAAAATGTATTTAAATTGAACAGTATCTTTTTGCTTCCCAATAAATTTTTTTGATATGATTTCTGCAGTTTAGTTCTTGAAATTTTTTGGCAGTAATCACTATTTAATGAAGGTATACAATTAATTACAAATGTTATAGAAATCTAACAAAAAAATTGCAATAAAAATAAATTACCATTTATATATATATTATCATTTGATAATGTTTTTCAGATAAAAAATAGTGAATATTTTGATTAGTCATTCAACATGTAGCAAAAATTATAACCAATTCTTTATCAAATTAATGTCCTCATATTTTTAGAAGGTTCTTTTAGACTTAATGTGTTCTTGAATTGAACAGTATGTTGTTGCTTCACAGATATTTATTTTGGATTTGATTCCTGCAGTTTATTCCTTAAAATTTGTCAGCAGCACACAATATTTAATGAAAGTATAGATTTAATTACAAATGTTACAGAAATCTAACATAAAATTGCAATAAAAATTAATTACCATTTATATATATTTTATCATTTGTTAATGTCTGTCAGCAAAAATAGTGAATCAAATATTCAGACTTTCTTCATTAAAATCTTGAATTATCTACATGTATCACAAATTATAACCACTTCATTTATAATCTTTTTGTTCTCATAATTTTTAAAAGGTTTTTAGCATCTTATAAAATGTATTTAAATTGAACAGTATCTTTTTGCTTCCCAATAAATTTTTTTGATATGATTTCTGCAGTTTAGTTCTTGAAATTTTTTGGAAGTAATCACTATTTAATGAAGGTATACAATTAATTACAAATGTTATAGAAATCTTACATAAAAATTGCAATAAAAATAAATTACCATTTATATATATATTATCATTTGATAATGTGTGTCAGCATAAAAATTGTGTATCTTTTTTACAGTCATTCAACATGTAGCAAAAATGATAACCAATTCTTTATCAAATTAATGTCCTCATAATTTATAGAAGGTTCTTATAGCCTTAATGTGTGTTGAAATTGAACAGTATGTTGTTGCTTCACAGATATTTATTTTGAATTTGATTTCTGCAGTTTATTACTTAAAATTTGTCAGCAGCAAACACAATTTAATGAAAGTATTGAATTAATTACAAATGTTACAGAAATCTAACATAAAATTGCAATAAAAATTAATTACCATTTATATATATTTTATCATTTGTTAATGTCTGTCAGCCAAAAAATAGTGAATCTAATGATCAGTCATTTAACATGTAGCAAAAATTATAACAAATTCTTTATCAAATTAAAGTCCTCATAATTTATAGAAGGTTCTTTTAGACTTATTGTGTGTTTGAATTGAACAGTATGTTGTTGCTTCACAGATATTTATTTTGGATTTGATTCCTGCATTTTTTTCCTTAAAATTTGTCAGCAGCACACACTATTTAATGAAAGTATAGAATTAATTACAAATGTTACAGAAATCTAACATAAAATTTCAATAAAATTTAATTACCATTTATATATATTTTATCATTTGTTAATGTCTGTCAGCCAAAAAATAGTGAATCAAATATTCAGACTTTCTTCATTAAAAACTTGAATTATCTACATGTATCACAAATTATAACCACTTCATTTATAATCTTTTTGTTCTCATAATTTTTAAAAGGTTTTTAGCAGCTTATAAAATGTATTTAAATTGAACAGTATCTTTTTGCTTCCCAATAAATTTTTTTGATATGATTTCTGCAGTTTAGTTCTTGAAATTTTTTGGCAGTAATCACTATTTAATGAAGGTATACAATTAATTACAAATGTTATAGAAATCTAACAAAAAAATTGCAATAAAAATAAATTACCATTTATATATATATTATCATTTGATAATGTTTTTCAGATAAAAAATAGTGAATATTTTGATTAGTCATTCAACATGTAGCAAAAATTATAACCAATTCTTTATCAAATTAATGTCCTCATATTTTTAGAAGGTTCTTTTAGACTTAATGTGTTCTTGAATTGAACAGTATGTTGTTGCTTCACAGATATTTATTTTGGATTTGATTCCTGCAGTTTATTCCTTAAAATTTGTCAGCAGCACACAATATTTAATGAAAGTATAGATTTAATTACAAATGTTACAGAAATCTAACATAAAATTGCAATAAAAATTAATTACCATTTATATATATTTTATCATTTGTTAATGTCTGTCAGCAAAAATAGTGAATCAAATATTCAGACTTTCTTCATTAAAATCTTGAATTATCTACATGTATCACAAATTATAACCACTTCATTTATAGTCTTTTTGTTCTCATAATTTTTAAAAGGTTTTTAGCATCTTATAAAATGTATTTAAATTGAACAGTATCTTTTTGCTTCCCAATAAATTTTTTTGATATGATTTCTGCAGTTTAGTTCTTGAAATTTTTTGGAAGTAATCACTATTTAATGAAGGTATACAATTAATTACAAATGTTATAGAAATCTTACATAAAAATTGCAATAAAAATAAATTACCATTTATATATATATTATCATTTGATAATGTGTGTCAGCATAAAAATTGTGTATCTTTTTTACAGTCATTCAACATGTAGCAAAAATGATAACCAATTCTTTATCAAATTAATGTCCTCATAATTTATAGAAGGTTCTTATAGCCTTAATGTGTGTTGAAATTGAACAGTATGTTGTTGCTTCACAGATATTTATTTTGAATTTGATTTCTGCAGTTTATTACTTAAAATTTGTCAGCAGCAAACACAATTTAATGAAAGTATTGAATTAATTACAAATGTTACAGAAATCTAACATAAAATTGCAATAAAAATTAATTACCATTTATATATATTTTATCATTTGTTAATGTCTGTCAGCCAAAAAATAGTGAATCTAATGATCAGTCATTTAACATGTAGCAAAAATTATAACAAATTCTTTATCAAATTAAAGTCCTCATAATTTATAGAAGGTTCTTTTAGACTTATTGTGTGTTTGAATTGAACAGTATGTTGTTGCTTCACAGATATTTATTTTGGATTTGATTCCTGCATTTTTTTCCTTAAAATTTGTCAGCAGCACACACTATTTAATGAAAGTATAGAAATAATTACAAATGTTACAGAAATCTAACATAAAATTTCAATAAAATTTAATTACCATTTATATATATTTTATCATTTGTTAATGTCTGTCAGCCAAAAAATAGTGAATCAAATATTCAGACTTTCTTCATTAAAAACTTGAATTATCTACATGTATCACAAATTATAACCACTTCATTTATAATCTTTTTGTTCTCATAATTTTTAAAAGGTTTTTAGCAGCTTATAAAATGTATTTAAATTGAACAGTATCTTTTTGCTTCCCAATAAATTTTTTTGATATGATTTCTGCAGTTTAGTTCTTGAAATTTTTTGGCAGTAATCACTATTTAATGAAGGTATACAATTAATTACAAATGTTATAGAAATCTAACAAAAAAATTGCAATAAAAATAAATTACCATTTATATATATATTATCATTTGATAATGTTTTTCAGATAAAAAATAGTGAATATTTTGATTAGTCATTCAACATGTAGCAAAAATTATAACCAATTCTTTATCAAATTAATGTCCTCATATTTTTAGAAGGTTCTTTTAGACTTAATGTGTTCTTGAATTGAACAGTATGTTGTTGCTTCACAGATATTTATTTTGGATTTGATTCCTGCAGTTTATTCCTTAAAATTTGTCAGCAGCACACACTATTTAATGAAAGTATAGATTTAATTACAAATGTTACAGAAATCTAACATAAAATTTCAATAAAATTTAATTACCATTTATATATATTTTATCATTTGTTAATGTCTGTCAGCAAAAAAATAGTGAATCTAATGATCAGTCATTTAACATGTAGCAAAAATTATAACCAATTCTTTATCAAATTAAAGTCCTCATAATTTATAGAAGGTTCCTTTAGACTTAATGTGTGTTTGAATTGAACAGTATGTTGTTGCTTCACAGATATTTATTTTGGATTTGATTCCTGCAGTTTATTCCTTAAAATTTGTCAGCAGCACACACTATTTAATGAAAGTATTGAATTAATTACAAATGTAACAGAAATCTAACATAAAATTGCAATAAAAATTAATTACCATTTATATGTATATTTTATCATTTGTTAATGTCTGTCAGCAAAAAAATAGTGAATCTAATGATCAGTCATTTAACATGTAGCAAAAATTATAACCAATTCTTTATCAAATTAAAGTCCTCATAATTTATAGAAGGTTCCTTTAGACTTAATGTGTGTTTGAATTGAACAGTATGTTGTTGCTTCACAGATATTTATTTTGGATTTGATTCCTGCAGTTTATTCCTTAAAATTTGTCAGCAGCACACAATATTTAATGAAAGTATAGATTTAATTACAAATGTTACAGAAATCTAACATAAAATTGCAATAAAAATTAATTACCATTTATATATATTTTATCATTTGTTAATGTCTGTCAGCAAAAATAGTGAATCAAATATTCAGACTTTCTTCATTAAAATCTTGAATTATCTACATGTATCACAAATTATAACCACTTCATTTATAATCTTTTTGTTCTCATAATTTTTTAAAGGTTTTTAGCATCTTATAAAATGTATTTAAATTGAACAGTATCTTTTTGCTTCCCAATAAATTTTTTTGATATGATTTCTGCAGTTTAGTTCTTGAAATTTTTTGGAAGTAATCACTGTTTAATGAAGGTATACAATTAATTACAAATGTTATAGAAATCTTACATAAAAATTGCAATAAAAATAAATTACCATTTATATATATATTATCATTTGATAATGTGTGTCAGCATAAAAATTGTGTATCTTTTTTACAGTCATTCAACATGTAGCAAAAATGATAACCAATTCTTTATCAAATTAATGTCCTCATAATTTATAGAAGGTTCTTATAGCCTTAATGTGTGTTGAAATTGAACAGTATGTTGTTGCTTCACAGATATTTATTTTGAATTTGATTTCTGCAGTTTATTACTTAAAATTTGTCAGCAGCAAACACAATTTAATGAAAGTATTGAATTAATTACAAATGTTACAGAAATCTAACATAAAATTGCAATAAAAATTAATTACCATTTATATATATTTTATCATTTGTTAATGTCTGTCAGCCAAAAAATAGTGAATCTAATGATCAGTCATTTAACATGTAGCAAAAATTATAACAAATTCTTTATCAAATTAAAGTCCTCATAATTTATAGAAGGTTCTTTTAGACTTATTGTGTGTTTGAATTGAACAGTATGTTGTTGCTTCACAGATATTTATTTTGGATTTGATTCCTGCATTTTTTTCCTTAAAATTTGTCAGCAGCACACACTATTTAATGAAAGTATAGAATTAATTACAAATGTTACAGAAATCTAACATAAAATTTCAATAAAATTTAATTACCATTTATATATATTTTATCATTTGTTAATGTCTGTCAGCCAAAAAATAGTGAATCAAATATTCAGACTTTCTTCATTAAAAACTTGAATTATCTACATGTATCACAAATTATAACCACTTCATTTATAATCTTTTTGTTCTCATAATTTTTAAAAGGTTTTTAGCAGCTTATAAAATGTATTTAAATTGAACAGTATCTTTTTGCTTCCCAATAAATTTTTTTGATATGATTTCTGCAGTTTAGTTCTTGAAATTTTTTGGCAGTAATCACTATTTAATGAAGGTATACAATTAATTACAAATGTTATAGAAATCTAACAAAAAAATTGCAATAAAAATAAATTACCATTTATATATATATAATCATTTGATAATGTTTTTCAGATAAAAAATAGTGAATATTTTGATTAGTCATTCAACATGTAGCCAAAATTATAACCAATTCTTTATCAAATTAATGTCCTCATATTTTTAGAAGGTTCTTTTAGACTTAATGTGTGCTTGAATTGAACAGTATGTTGTTGCTTCACAGATATTAATTTTGAATTTGATTCCTGCAGTTTATTCCTTAAAATTTGTCAGCAGCACACACTATTTAATGAAAGTATTGAATTAATTACAAATGTAACAGAAATCTAACATAAAATTGCAATAAAAATTAATTACCATTTATATATATATTTTATCATTTGTTAATGTCTGTCAGCAAAAAAATAGTGAATCTAATGATCAGTCATTTAACATGTAGCAAAAATTATAACCAATTCTTTATCAAATTAAAGTCCTCATAATTTATAGAAGGTTCCTTTAGACTTAATGTGTGTTTGAATTGAACAGTATGTTGTTGCTTCACAGATATTTATTTTGGATTTGATTCCTGCAGTTTATTCCTTAAAATTTGTCAGCAGCACACACTATTTAATGAAAGTATAGTATTAATTATAAATGTTACAGAAATCTAACATAAAATTTCAATCAAATTTAATTACCATTTATTTATATTTTATCATTTGTTAATGTCTGTCAGCCAAAAAATAGTGAATCTAATGATCAGTCATTTAACATGTAGCAAAAATTATAACAAATTCTTTATCAAATTAAAGTCCTCATAATTTATAGAAGGTTCTTTTAGACTTAATGTGTGTTTGAATTGAACAGTATGTTGTTGCTTCACAGATATTTATTTTGGATTTGATTCCTGCAGTTTATTCCTTAAAATTTGTCAGCAGCACACACTATTTAATAAAAGTATAGAATTAATTACAAATGTTACAGAAATCTAACATAAAATTTCAATAAAATTTAATTACCATTTATATATATTTTATCATTTGTTAATGTCTGTCAGCCAAAAAATAGTGAATCAAATATTCAGACTTTCTTCATTAAAAACTTGAATTATCTACATGTATCACAAATTATAACCACTTCATTTATAATCTTTTTGTTCTCATAATTTTTAAAAGGTTTTTAGCAGCTTATAAAATGTATTTAAATTGAACAGTATCTTTTTGCTTCCCAATAAATTTTTTTGATATGATTTCTGCAGTTTAGTTCTTGAAATTTTTTGGCAGTAATCACTATTTAATGAAGGTATACAATTAATTACAAATGTTATAGAAATCTAACAAAAAAATTGCAATAAAAATAAATTACCATTTATATATATATTATCATTTGATAATGTTTTTCAGATAAAAAATAGTGAATATTTTGATTAGTCATTCAACATGTAGCAAAAATTATAACCAATTCTTTATCAAATTAATGTCCTCATATTTTTAGAAGGTTCTTTTAGACTTAATGTGTTCTTGAATTGAACAGTATGTTGTTGCTTCACAGATATTTATTTTGGATTTGATTCCTGCAGTTTATTCCTTAAAATTTGTCAGCAGCACACACTATTTAATGAAAGTATAGATTTAATTACAAATGTTACAGAAATCTAACATAAAATTTCAATAAAATTTAATTACCATTTATATATATTTTATCATTTGTTAATGTCTGTCAGCAAAAAAATAGTGAATCAAATATTCAGACTTTCTTCATTAAAAACTTGAATTATCTACATGTATCACAAATTATAACCACTTCATTTATAATCTTTTTGTTCTCATAATTTTTAAAAGGTTTTTAGCAGCTTATAAAATGTATTTAAATTGAACAGTATCTTTTTGCTTCCCAATAAATTTTTTTGATATGATTTCTGCAGTTTAGTTCTTGAAATTTTTTGGCAGTAATCACTATTTAATGAAGGTATACAATTAATTACAAATGTTATAGAAATCTAACAAAAAAATTGCAATAAAAATAAATTACCATTTATATATATATTATCATTTGATAATGTTTTTCAGATAAAAAATAGTGAATATTTTGATTAGTCATTCAACATGTAGCCAAAATTATAACCAATTCTTTATCAAATTAATGTCCTCATATTTTTAGAAGGTTCTTTTAGACTTAATGTGTGCTTGAATTGAACAGTATGTTGTTGCTTCACAGATATTAATTTTGAATTTGATTCCTGCAGTTTATTCCTTAAAATTTGTCAGCAGCACACACTATTTAATGAAAGTATTGAATTAATTACAAATGTAACAGAAATCTAACATAAAATTGCAATAAAAATTAATTACCATTTATATGTATATTTTATCATTTGTTAATGTCTGTCAGCAAAAAAATAGTGAATCTAATGATCAGTCATTTAACATGTAGCAAAAATTATAACCAATTCTTTATCAAATTAAAGTCCTCATAATTTATAGAAGGTTCCTTTAGACTTAATGTGTGTTTGAATTGAACAGTATGTTGTTGCTTCACAGATATTTATTTTGGATTTAATTCCTGCAGTTTATTCCTTAAAATTTGTCAGCAGCACACACTATTTAATGAAAGTATAGTATTAATTATAAATGTTACAGAAATCTAACATAAAATTTCAATCAAATTTAATTACCATTTATTTATATTTTATCATTTGTTAATGTCTGTCAGCCAAAAAATAGTGAATCTAATGATCAGTCATTTAACATGTAGCAAAAATTATAACAAATTCTTTATCAAATTAAAGTCCTCATAATTTATAGAAGGTTCTTTTAGACTTAATGTGTGTTTGAATTGAACAGTATGTTGTTGCTTCACAGATATTTATTTTGGATTTGATTCCTGCAGTTTATTCCTTAAAATTTGTCAGCAGCACACACTATTTAATAAAAGTATAGAATTAATTACAAATGTTACAGAAATCTAACATAAAATTTCAATAAAATTTAATTACCATTTATATATATTTTATCATTTGTTAATGTCTGTCAGCCAAAAAATAGTGAATCAAATATTCAGACTTTCTTCATTAAAAACTTGAATTATCTACATGTATCACAAATTATAACCACTTCATTTATAATCTTTTTGTTCTCATAATTTTTAAAAGGTTTTTAGCAGCTTATAAAATGTATTTAAATTGAACAGTATCTTTTTGCTTCCCAATAAATTTTTTTGATATGATTTCTGCAGTTTAGTTCTTGAAATTTTTTGGCAGTAATCACTATTTAATGAAGGTATACAATTAATTACAAATGTTATAGAAATCTAACAAAAAAATTGCAATAAAAATAAATTACCATTTATATATATATTATCATTTGATAATGTTTTTCAGATAAAAAATAGTGAATATTTTGATTAGTCATTCAACATGTAGCAAAAATTATAACCAATTCTTTATCAAATTAATGTCCTCATATTTTTAGAAGGTTCTTTTAGACTTAATGTGTTCTTGAATTGAACAGTATGTTGTTGCTTCACAGATATTTATTTTGGATTTGATTCCTGCAGTTTATTCCTTAAAATTTGTCAGCAGCACACACTATTTAATGAAAGTATAGATTTAATTACAAATGTTACAGAAATCTAACATAAAATTTCAATAAAATTTAATTACCATTTATATATATTTTATCATTTGTTAATGTCTGTCAGCAAAAAAATAGTGAATCAAATATTCAGACTTTCTTCATTAAAAACTTGAATTATCTACATGTATCACAAATTATAACCACTTCATTTATAATCTTTTTGTTCTCATAATTTTTAAAAGGTTTTTAGCAGCTTATAAAATGTATTTAAATTGAACAGTATCTTTTTGCTTCCCAATAAATTTTTTTGATATGATTTCTGCAGTTTAGTTCTTGAAATTTTTTGGCAGTAATCACTATTTAATGAAGGTATACAATTAATTACAAATGTTATAGAAATCTAACAAAAAAATTGCAATAAAAATAAATTACCATTTATATATATATTATCATTTGATAATGTTTTTCAGATAAAAAATAGTGAATATTTTGATTAGTCATTCAACATGTAGCCAAAATTATAACCAATTCTTTATCAAATTAATGTCCTCATATTTTTAGAAGGTTCTTTTAGACTTAATGTGTGCTTGAATTGAACAGTATGTTGTTGCTTCACAGATATTAATTTTGAATTTGATTCCTGCAGTTTATTCCTTAAAATTTGTCAGCAGCACACACTATTTAATGAAAGTATTGAATTAATTACAAATGTAACAGAAATCTAACATAAAATTGCAATAAAAATTAATTACCATTTATATGTATATTTTATCATTTGTTAATGTCTGTCAGCAAAAAAATAGTGAATCTAATGATCAGTCATTTAACATGTAGCAAAAATTATAACCAATTCTTTATCAAATTAAAGTCCTCATAATTTATAGAAGGTTCCTTTAGACTTAATGTGTGTTTGAATTGAACAGTATGTTGTTGCTTCACAGATATTTATTTTGGATTTAATTCCTGCAGTTTATTCCTTAAAATTTGTCAGCAGCACACACTATTTAATGAAAGTATAGTATTAATTATAAATGTTACAGAAATCTAACATAAAATTTCAATAAAATTTAATTACCATTTATTTATATTTTATCATTTGTTAATGTCTGTCAGCCAAAAAATAGTGAATCTAATGATCAGTCATTTAACATGTAGCAAAAATTATAACAAATTCTTTATCAAATTAAAGTCCTCATAATTTATAGAAGGTTCTTTTAGACTTAATGTGTTCTTGAATTGAACAGTATGTTGTTGCTTCACAGATATTTATTTTGGATTTGATTCCTGCAGTTTATTCCTTAAAATTTGTCAGCAGCACACAGTATTTAATGAAAGTATAGATTTAATTACAAATGTTACAGAAATCTAACATAAAATTGCAATAAAAATTAATTACCATTTATATATATTTTATCATTTGTTAATGTCTGTCAGCAAAAATAGTGAATCAAATATTCAGACTTTCTTCATTAAAAACTTGAATTATCTACATGTATCACAAATTATAACCACTTCATTTATAATCTTTTTGTTCTCATAATTTTTAAAAGGTTTTTAGCAGCTTATAAAATGTATTTAAATTGAACAGTATCTTTTTGCTTCCCAATAAATGTTTTTGATATGATTTCTGCAGTTTAGTTCTTGAAATTTTTTGGCAGTAATCACTATTTAATGAAGGTATACAATTAATTACAAATGTTATAGAAATCTAACAAAAAAATTGCAATAAAAATAAATTACCATTTATATATATATTATCATTTGATAATGTTTTTCAGATAAAAAATAGTGAATATTTTGATTAGTCATTCAACATGTAGCAAAAATTATAACCAATTCTTTATCAAATTAATGTCCTCATATTTTTAGAAGGTTCTTTTAGACTTAATGTGTGCTTGAATTGAACAGTATGTTGTTGCTTCACAGATATTAATTTTGAATTTGATTCCTGCAGTTTATTCCTTAAAATTTGTCAGCAGCACACACTATTTAATGAAAGTATTGAATTAATTACAAATGTAACAGAAATCTAACATAAAATTGCAATAAAAATTAATTACCATTTATATATATATTTTATCATTTGTTAATGTCTGTCAGCAAAAAAATAGTGAATCTAATGATCAGTCATTTAACATGTAGCAAAAATTATAACCAATTCTTTATCAAATTAAAGTCCTCATAATTTATAGAAGGTTCCTTTAGACTTAATGTGTGTTTGAATTGAACAGTATGTTGTTGCTTCACAGATATTTATTTTGGATTTGATTCCTGCAGTTTATTCCTTAAAATTTGTCAGCAGCACACACTATTTAATGAAAGTATAGTATTAATTATAAATGTTACAGAAATCTAACATAAAATTTCAATAAAATTTAATTACCATTTATTTATATTTTATCATTTGTTAATGTCTGTCAGCCAAAAAATAGTGAATCAAATATTCAGACTTTCTTCATTAAAAACTTGAATTATCTACATGTATCACAAATTATAACCACTTCTTTTTTAATATTTTTGTTCTCATAATTTTTAAAAGGTTTTTAGAAGCTTATAAAATGTATTTAAATTGAACAGTATCTTTTTGCTTCCCAATAAATTTTTTTATATGATTTCTGCAGTTTAGTTCTTGAAATTTTTTGGCAGTAATCACTATTTAATGAAGGTATACAATTAATTACAAATGTTATAGAAATCTAACAAAAAAATTGCAATAAAAATAAATTACCATTTATATATATATTATCATTTGATAATGTGTTTCAGCAAAAAAATAGTGAATATTTTGATTAGTCATTCAACATGTAGCAAAAATTATAACCAATTCTTTATCAAATTAATGTCCTCATATTTTTAGAAGGTTCTTTTAGACTTAATGTGTTCTTGAATTGAACAGTATGTTGTTGCTTCACAGATATTTATTTTGGATTTGATTCCTGCAGTTTATTCCTTAAAATTTGTCAGCAGCACACAATATTTAATGAAAGTATAGATTTAATTACAAATGTTACAGAAATCTAACATAAAATTGCAATAAAAATTAATTACCATTTATATATATTTTATCATTTGTTAATGTCTGTCAGCAAAAATAGTGAATCAAATATTCAGACTTTCTTCATTAAAATCTTGAATTATCTACATGTATCACAAATTATAACCACTTCATTTATAATCTTTTTGTTCTCATAATTTTTTAAAGGTTTTTAGCATCTTATAAAATGTATTTAAATTGAACAGTATCTTTTTGCTTCCCAATAAATTTTTTTGATATGATTTCTGCAGTTTAGTTCTTGAAATTTTTTGGAAGTAATCACTATTTAATGAAGGTATACAATTAATTACAAATGTTATAGAAATCTTACATAAAAATTGCAATAAAAATAAATTACCATTTATATATATATTATCATTTGATAATGTGTGTCAGCATAAAAATTGTGTATCTTTTTTACAGTCATTCAACATGTAGCAAAAATGATAACCAATTCTTTATCAAATTAATGTCCTCATAATTTATAGAAGGTTCTTATAGCCTTAATGTGTGTTGAAATTGAACAGTATGTTGTTGCTTCACAGATATTTATTTTGAATTTGATTTCTGCAGTTTATTACTTAAAATTTGTCAGCAGCAAACACAATTTAATGAAAGTATTGAATTAATTACAAATGTTACAGAAATCTAACATAAAATTGCAATAAAAATTAATTACCATTTATATATATTTTATCATTTGTTAATGTCTGTCAGCCAAAAAATAGTGAATCTAATGATCAGTCATTTAACATGTAGCAAAAATTATAACAAATTCTTTATCAAATTAAAGTCCTCATAATTTATAGAAGGTTCTTTTAGACTTATTGTGTGTTTGAATTGAACAGTATGTTGTTGCTTCACAGATATTTATTTTGGATTTGATTCCTGCATTTTTTTCCTTAAAATTTGTCAGCAGCACACACTATTTAATGAAAGTATAGAATTAATTACAAATGTTACAGAAATCTAACATAAAATTTCAATAAAATTTAATTACCATTTATATATATTTTATCATTTGTTAATGTCTGTCAGCCAAAAAATAGTGAATCAAATATTCAGACTTTCTTCATTAAAAACTTGAATTATCTACATGTATCACAAATTATAACCACTTCATTTATAATCTTTTTGTTCTCATAATTTTTAAAAGGTTTTTAGCAGCTTATAAAATGTATTTAAATTGAACAGTATCTTTTTGCTTCCCAATAAATTTTTTTGATATGATTTCTGCAGTTTAGTTCTTGAAATTTTTTGGCAGTAATCACTATTTAATGAATGTATACAATTAATTACAAATGTTATAGAAATCTAACAAAAAAATTGCAATAAAAATAAATTACCATTTATATATATATAATCATTTGATAATGTTTTTCAGATAAAAAATAGTGAATATTTTGATTAGTCATTCAACATGTAGCCAAAATTATAACCAATTCTTTATCAAATTAATGTCCTCATATTTTTAGAAGGTTCTTTTAGACTTAATGTGTGCTTGAATTGAACAGTATGTTGTTGCTTCACAGATATTAATTTTGAATTTGATTCCTGCAGTTTATTCCTTAAAATTTGTCAGCAGCACACACTATTTAATGAAAGTATTGAATTAATTACAAATGTAACAGAAATCTAACATAAAATTGCAATAAAAATTAATTACCATTTATATATATATTTTATCATTTGTTAATGTCTGTCAGCAAAAAAATAGTGAATCTAATGATCAGTCATTTAACATGTAGCAAAAATTATAACCAATTCTTTATCAAATTAAAGTCCTCATAATTTATAGAAGGTTCCTTTAGACTTAATGTGTGTTTGAATTGAACAGTATGTTGTTGCTTCACAGATATTTATTTTGGATTTGATTCCTGCAGTTTATTCCTTAAAATTTGTCAGCAGCACACACTATTTAATGAAAGTATAGTATTAATTATAAATGTTACAGAAATCTAACATAAAATTTCAATCAAATTTAATTACCATTTATTTATATTTTATCATTTGTTAATGTCTGTCAGCCAAAAAATAGTGAATCTAATGATCAGTCATTTAACATGTAGCAAAAATTATAACAAATTCTTTATCAAATTAAAGTCCTCATAATTTATAGAAGGTTCTTTTAGACTTAATGTGTGTTTGAATTGAACAGTATGTTGTTGCTTCACAGATATTTATTTTGGATTTGATTCCTGCAGTTTATTCCTTAAAATTTGTCAGCAGCACACACTATTTAATGAAAGTATAGAATTAATTACAAATGTTACAGAAATCTAACATAAAATTTCAATAAAATTTAATTACCATTTATATATATTTTATCATTTGTTAATGTCTGTCAGCCAAAAAATAGTGAATCAAATATTCAGACTTTCTTCATTAAAAACTTGAATTATCTACATGTATCACAAATTATAACCACTTCATTTATAATCTTTTTGTTCTCATAATTTTTAAAAGGTTTTTAGCAGCTTATAAAATGTATTTAAATTGAACAGTATCTTTTTGCTTCCCAATAAATTTTTTTGATATGATTTCTGCAGTTTAGTTCTTGAAATTTTTTGGCAGTAATCACTATTTAATGAAGGTATACAATTAATTACAAATGTTATAGAAATCTAACAAAAAAATTGCAATAAAAATAAATTACCATTTATATATATATTATCATTTGATAATGTTTTTCAGATAAAAAATAGTGAATATTTTGATTAGTCATTCAACATGTAGCAAAAATTATAACCAATTCTTTATCAAATTAATGTCCTCATATTTTTAGAAGGTTCTTTTAGACTTAATGTGTTCTTGAATTGAACAGTATGTTGTTGCTTCACAGATATTTATTTTGGATTTGATTCCTGCAGTTTATTCCTTAAAATTTGTCAGCAGCACACACTATTTAATGAAAGTATAGATTTAATTACAAATGTTACAGAAATCTAACATAAAATTTCAATAAAATTTAATTACCATTTATATATATTTTATCATTTGTTAATGTCTGTCAGCAAAAAAATAGTGAATCAAATATTCAGACTTTCTTCATTAAAAACTTGAATTATCTACATGTATCACAAATTATAACCACTTCATTTATAATCTTTTTGTTCTCATAATTTTTAAAAGGTTTTTAGCAGCTTATAAAATGTATTTAAATTGAACAGTATGTTGTTGCTTCACAGATATTTATTTTGAATTTGATTTCTGCAGTTTATTACTTAAAATTTGTCAGCAGCAAACACAATTTAATGAAAGTATTGAATTAATTACAAATGTTACAGAAATCTAACATAAAATTGCAATAAAAATTAATTACCATTTATATATATTTTATCATTTGTTAATGTCTGTCAGCAAAAAAATAGTGAATCTAATGATCAGTCATTTAACATGTAGCAAAAATTATAACCAATTCTTTATCAAATTAATGTCCTCATAATTTATAGAAGGTTCTTATAGCCTTAATGTGTGTTGAAATTGAACAGTATGTTGTTGCTTCACAGATATTTATTTTGAATTTGATTTCTGCAGTTTATTACTTAAAATTTGTCAGCAGCAAACACAATTTAATGAAAGTATTGAATTAATTACAAATGTTACAGAAATCTAACATAAAATTGCAATAAAAATTAATTACCATTTATATATATTTTATCATTTGTTAATGTCTGTCAGCCAAAAAATAGTGAATCTAATGATCAGTCATTTAACATGTAGCAAAAATTATAACAAATTCTTTATCAAATTAAAGTCCTCATAATTTATAGAAGGTTCTTTTAGACTTATTGTGTGTTTGAATTGAACAGTATGTTGTTGCTTCACAGATATTTATTTTGGATTTGATTCCTGCATTTTTTTCCTTAAAATTTGTCAGCAGCACACACTATTTAATGAAAGTATAGAATTAATTACAAATGTTACAGAAATCTAACATAAAATTTCAATAAAATTTAATTACCATTTATATATATTTTATCATTTGTTAATGTCTGTCAGCCAAAAAATAGTGAATCAAATATTCAGACTTTCTTCATTAAAAACTTGAATTATCTACATGTATCACAAATTATAACCACTTCATTTATAATCTTTTTGTTCTCATAATTTTTAAAAGGTTTTTAGCAGCTTATAAAATGTATTTAAATTGAACAGTATCTTTTTGCTTCCCAATAAATTTTTTTGATATGATTTCTGCAGTTTAGTTCTTGAAATTTTTTGGCAGTAATCACTATTTAATGAATGTATACAATTAATTACAAATGTTATAGAAATCTAACAAAAAAATTGCAATAAAAATAAATTACCATTTATATATATATAATCATTTGATAATGTTTTTCAGATAAAAAATAGTGAATATTTTGATTAGTCATTCAACATGTAGCCAAAATTATAACCAATTCTTTATCAAATTAATGTCCTCATATTTTTAGAAGGTTCTTTTAGACTTAATGTGTGCTTGAATTGAACAGTATGTTGTTGCTTCACAGATATTAATTTTGAATTTGATTCCTGCAGTTTATTCCTTAAAATTTGTCAGCAGCACACACTATTTAATGAAAGTATTGAATTAATTACAAATGTAACAGAAATCTAACATAAAATTGCAATAAAAATTAATTACCATTTATATATATATTTTATCATTTGTTAATGTCTGTCAGCAAAAAAATAGTGAATCTAATGATCAGTCATTTAACATGTAGCAAAAATTATAACCAATTCTTTATCAAATTAAAGTCCTCATAATTTATAGAAGGTTCCTTTAGACTTAATGTGTGTTTGAATTGAACAGTATGTTGTTGCTTCACAGATATTTATTTTGGATTTGATTCCTGCAGTTTATTCCTTAAAATTTGTCAGCAGCACACACTATTTAATGAAAGTATAGTATTAATTATAAATGTTACAGAAATCTAACATAAAATTTCAATCAAATTTAATTACCATTTATTTATATTTTATCATTTGTTAATGTCTGTCAGCCAAAAAATAGTGAATCTAATGATCAGTCATTTAACATGTAGCAAAAATTATAACAAATTCTTTATCAAATTAAAGTCCTCATAATTTATAGAAGGTTCTTTTAGACTTAATGTGTGTTTGAATTGAACAGTATGTTGTTGCTTCACAGATATTTATTTTGGATTTGATTCCTGCAGTTTATTCCTTAAAATTTGTCAGCAGCACACACTATTTAATGAAAGTATAGAATTAATTACAAATGTTACAGAAATCTAACAGAAAATTTCAATAAAATTTAATTACCATTTATATATATTTTATCATTTGTTAATGTCTGTCAGCCAAAAAATAGTGAATCAAATATTCAGACTTTCTTCATTAAAAACTTGAATTATCTACATGTATCACAAATTATAACCACTTCATTTATAATCTTTTTGTTCTCATAATTTTTAAAAGGTTTTTAGCAGCTTATAAAATGTATTTAAATTGAACAGTATCTTTTTGCTTCCCAATAAATTTTTTTGATATGATTTCTGCAGTTTAGTTCTTGAAATTTTTTGGCAGTAATCACTATTTAATGAAGGTATACAATTAATTACAAATGTTATAGAAATCTAACAAAAAAATTGCAATAAAAATAAATTACCATTTATATATATATTATCATTTGATAATGTTTTTCAGATAAAAAATAGTGAATATTTTGATTAGTCATTCAACATGTAGCCAAAATTATAACCAATTCTTTATCAAATTAATGTCCTCATATTTTTAGAAGGTTCTTTTAGACTTAATGTGTGCTTGAATTGAACAGTATGTTGTTGCTTCACAGATATTAATTTTGAATTTGATTCCTGCAGTTTATTCCTTAAAATTTGTCAGCAGCACACACTATTTAATGAAAGTATTGAATTAATTACAAATGTAACAGAAATCTAACATAAAATTGCAATAAAAATTAATTACCATTTATATATATATTTTATCATTTGTTAATGTCTGTCAGCAAAAAAATAGTGAATCTAATGATCAGTCATTTAACATGTAGCAAAAATTATAACCAATTCTTTATCAAATTAATGTCCTCATAATTTATAGAAGGTTCCTTTAGACTTAATGTGTGTTTGAATTGAACAGTATGTTGTTGCTTCACAGATATTTATTTTGGATTTGATTCCTGCAGTTTATTCCTTAAAATTTGTCAGCAGCACACACTATTTAATGAAAGTATAGTATTAATTATAAATGTTACAGAAATCTAACATAAAATTTCAATAAAATTTAATTACCATTTATTTATATTTTATCATTTGTTAATGTCTGTCAGCCAAAAAATAGTGAATCTAATGATCAGTCATTTAACATGTAGCAAAAATTATAACAAATTCTTTATCAAATTAAAGTCCTCATAATTTATAGAAGGTTCTTTTAGACTTAATGTGTGTTTGAATTGAACAGTATGTTGTTGCTTCACAGATATTTATTTTGGATTTGATTCCTGCAGTTTATTCCTTAAAATTTGTCAGCAGCACACACTATTTAATGAAAGTATAGAATTAATTACAAATGTTACAGAAATCTAACATAAAATTTCAATAAAATTTAATTACCATTTATATATATTTTATCATTTGTTAATGTCTGTCAGCCAAAAAATAGTGAATCAAATATTCAGACTTTCTTCATTAAAAACTTGAATTATCTACATGTATCACAAATTATAACCACTTCATTTATAATCTTTTTGTTCTCATAATTTTTAAAAGGTTTTTAGCAGCTTATAAAATGTATTTAAATTGAACAGTATCTTTTTGCTTCCCAATAAATTTTTTTGATATGATTTCTGCAGTTTAGTTCTTGAAATTTTTTGGCAGTAATCACTATTTAATGAAGGTATACAATTAATTACAAATGTTATAGAAATCTAACAAAAAAATTGCAATAAAAATAAATTACCATTTATATATATATTATCATTTGATAATGTGTGTCAGCATAAAAATTGTGTATCTTTTTTACAGTCATTCAACATGTAGCAAAAATGATAACCAATTCTTTATCAAATTAATGTCCTCATAATTTATAGAAGGTTCTTATAGCCTTAATGTGTGTTGAAATTGAACAGTATGTTGTTGCTTCACAGATATTTATTTTGAATTTGATTTCTGCAGTTTATTACTTAAAATTTGTCAGCAGCACACAGTATTTAATGAAAGTATAGATTTAATTACAAATGTTACAGAAATCTAACATAAAATTGCAATAAAAATTAATTACCATTTATATATATTTTATCATTTGTTAATGTCTGTCAGCAAAAATAGTGAATCAAATATTCAGACTTTCTTCATTAAAAACTTGAATTATCTACATGTATCACAAATTATAACCACTTCATTTATAATCTTTTTGTTCTCATAATTTTTAAAAGGTTTTTAGCAGCTTATAAAATGTATTTAAATTGAACAGTATCTTTTTGCTTCCCAATAAATGTTTTTGATATGATTTCTGCAGTTTAGTTCTTGAAATTTTTTGGCAGTAATCACTATTTAATGAAGGTATACAATTAATTACAAATGTTATAGAAATCTAACAAAAAAATTGCAATAAAAATAAATTACCATTTATATATATATTATCATTTGATAATGTTTTTCAGATAAAAAATAGTGAATATTTTGATTAGTCATTCAACATGTAGCAAAAATTATAACCAATTCTTTATCAAATTAATGTCCTCATATTTTTAGAAGGTTCTTTTAGACTTAATGTGTGCTTGAATTGAACAGTATGTTGTTGCTTCACAGATATTAATTTTGAATTTGATTCCTGCAGTTTATTCCTTAAAATTTGTCAGCAGCACACACTATTTAATGAAAGTATTGAATTAATTACAAATGTAACAGAAATCTAACATAAAATTGCAATAAAAATTAATTACCATTTATATATATATTTTATCATTTGTTAATGTCTGTCAGCAAAAAAATAGTGAATCTAATGATCAGTCATTTAACATGTAGCAAAAATTATAACCAATTCTTTATCAAATTAAAGTCCTCATAATTTATAGAAGGTTCCTTTAGACTTAATGTGTGTTTGAATTGAACAGTATGTTGTTGCTTCACAGATATTTATTTTGGATTTGATTCCTGCAGTTTATTCCTTAAAATTTGTCAGCAGCACACACTATTTAATGAAAGTATAGTATTAATTATAAATGTTACAGAAATCTAACATAAAATTTCAATAAAATTTAATTACCATTTATTTATATTTTATCATTTGTTAATGTCTGTCAGCCAAAAAATAGTGAATCAAATATTCAGACTTTCTTCATTAAAAACTTGAATTATCTACATGTATCACAAATTATAACCACTTCTTTTTTAATATTTTTGTTCTCATAATTTTTAAAAGGTTTTTAGAAGCTTATAAAATGTATTTAAATTGAACAGTATCTTTTTGCTTCCCAATAAATTTTTTTATATGATTTCTGCAGTTTAGTTCTTGAAATTTTTTGGCAGTAATCACTATTTAATGAAGGTATACAATTAATTACAAATGTTATAGAAATCTAACAAAAAAATTGCAATAAAAATAAATTACCATTTATATATATATTATCATTTGATAATGTGTTTCAGCAAAAAAATAGTGAATATTTTGATTAGTCATTCAACATGTAGCAAAAATTATAACCAATTCTTTATCAAATTAATGTCCTCATATTTTTAGAAGGTTCTTTTAGACTTAATGTGTTCTTGAATTGAACAGTATGTTGTTGCTTCACAGATATTTATTTTGGATTTGATTCCTGCAGTTTATTCCTTAAAATTTGTCAGCAGCACACAATATTTAATGAAAGTATAGATTTAATTACAAATGTTACAGAAATCTAACATAAAATTGCAATAAAAATTAATTACCATTTATATATATTTTATCATTTGTTAATGTCTGTCAGCAAAAATAGTGAATCAAATATTCAGACTTTCTTCATTAAAATCTTGAATTATCTACATGTATCACAAATTATAACCACTTCATTTATAATCTTTTTGTTCTCATAATTTTTTAAAGGTTTTTAGCATCTTATAAAATGTATTTAAATTGAACAGTATCTTTTTGCTTCCCAATAAATTTTTTTGATATGATTTCTGCAGTTTAGTTCTTGAAATTTTTTGGAAGTAATCACTATTTAATGAAGGTATACAATTAATTACAAATGTTATAGAAATCTTACATAAAAATTGCAATAAAAATAAATTACCATTTATATATATATTATCATTTGATAATGTGTGTCAGCATAAAAATTGTGTATCTTTTTTACAGTCATTCAACATGTAGCAAAAATGATAACCAATTCTTTATCAAATTAATGTCCTCATAATTTATAGAAGGTTCTTATAGCCTTAATGTGTGTTGAAATTGAACAGTATGTTGTTGCTTCACAGATATTTATTTTGAATTTGATTTCTGCAGTTTATTACTTAAAATTTGTCAGCAGCAAACACAATTTAATGAAAGTATTGAATTAATTACAAATGTTACAGAAATCTAACATAAAATTGCAATAAAAATTAATTACCATTTATATATATTTTATCATTTGTTAATGTCTGTCAGCCAAAAAATAGTGAATCTAATGATCAGTCATTTAACATGTAGCAAAAATTATAACAAATTCTTTATCAAATTAAAGTCCTCATAATTTATAGAAGGTTCTTTTAGACTTATTGTGTGTTTGAATTGAACAGTATGTTGTTGCTTCACAGATATTTATTTTGGATTTGATTCCTGCATTTTTTTCCTTAAAATTTGTCAGCAGCACACACTATTTAATGAAAGTATAGAATTAATTACAAATGTTACAGAAATCTAACATAAAATTTCAATAAAATTTAATTACCATTTATATATATTTTATCATTTGTTAATGTCTGTCAGCCAAAAAATAGTGAATCAAATATTCAGACTTTCTTCATTAAAAACTTGAATTATCTACATGTATCACAAATTATAACCACTTCATTTATAATCTTTTTGTTCTCATAATTTTTAAAAGGTTTTTAGCAGCTTATAAAATGTATTTAAATTGAACAGTATCTTTTTGCTTCCCAATAAATTTTTTTGATATGATTTCTGCAGTTTAGTTCTTGAAATTTTTTGGCAGTAATCACTATTTAATGAATGTATACAATTAATTACAAATGTTATAGAAATCTAACAAAAAAATTGCAATAAAAATAAATTACCATTTATATATATATAATCATTTGATAATGTTTTTCAGATAAAAAATAGTGAATATTTTGATTAGTCATTCAACATGTAGCCAAAATTATAACCAATTCTTTATCAAATTAATGTCCTCATATTTTTAGAAGGTTCTTTTAGACTTAATGTGTGCTTGAATTGAACAGTATGTTGTTGCTTCACAGATATTAATTTTGAATTTGATTCCTGCAGTTTATTCCTTAAAATTTGTCAGCAGCACACACTATTTAATGAAAGTATTGAATTAATTACAAATGTAACAGAAATCTAACATAAAATTGCAATAAAAATTAATTACCATTTATATATATATTTTATCATTTGTTAATGTCTGTCAGCAAAAAAATAGTGAATCTAATGATCAGTCATTTAACATGTAGCAAAAATTATAACCAATTCTTTATCAAATTAAAGTCCTCATAATTTATAGAAGGTTCCTTTAGACTTAATGTGTGTTTGAATTGAACAGTATGTTGTTGCTTCACAGATATTTATTTTGGATTTGATTCCTGCAGTTTATTCCTTAAAATTTGTCAGCAGCACACACTATTTAATGAAAGTATAGTATTAATTATAAATGTTACAGAAATCTAACATAAAATTTCAATCAAATTTAATTACCATTTATTTATATTTTATCATTTGTTAATGTCTGTCAGCCAAAAAATAGTGAATCTAATGATCAGTCATTTAACATGTAGCAAAAATTATAACAAATTCTTTATCAAATTAAAGTCCTCATAATTTATAGAAGGTTCTTTTAGACTTAATGTGTGTTTGAATTGAACAGTATGTTGTTGCTTCACAGATATTTATTTTGGATTTGATTCCTGCAGTTTATTCCTTAAAATTTGTCAGCAGCACACACTATTTAATGAAAGTATAGAATTAATTACAAATGTTACAGAAATCTAACATAAAATTTCAATAAAATTTAATTACCATTTATATATATTTTATCATTTGTTAATGTCTGTCAGCCAAAAAATAGTGAATCAAATATTCAGACTTTCTTCATTAAAAACTTGAATTATCTACATGTATCACAAATTATAACCACTTCATTTATAATCTTTTTGTTCTCATAATTTTTAAAAGGTTTTTAGCAGCTTATAAAATGTATTTAAATTGAACAGTATCTTTTTGCTTCCCAATAAATTTTTTTGATATGATTTCTGCAGTTTAGTTCTTGAAATTTTTTGGCAGTAATCACTATTTAATGAAGGTATACAATTAATTACAAATGTTATAGAAATCTAACAAAAAAATTGCAATAAAAATAAATTACCATTTATATATATATTATCATTTGATAATGTTTTTCAGATAAAAAATAGTGAATATTTTGATTAGTCATTCAACATGTAGCAAAAATTATAACCAATTCTTTATCAAATTAATGTCCTCATATTTTTAGAAGGTTCTTTTAGACTTAATGTGTTCTTGAATTGAACAGTATGTTGTTGCTTCACAGATATTTATTTTGGATTTGATTCCTGCAGTTTATTCCTTAAAATTTGTCAGCAGCACACACTATTTAATGAAAGTATAGATTTAATTACAAATGTTACAGAAATCTAACATAAAATTTCAATAAAATTTAATTACCATTTATATATATTTTATCATTTGTTAATGTCTGTCAGCAAAAAAATAGTGAATCAAATATTCAGACTTTCTTCATTAAAAACTTGAATTATCTACATGTATCACAAATTATAACCACTTCATTTATAATCTTTTTGTTCTCATAATTTTTAAAAGGTTTTTAGCAGCTTATAAAATGTATTTAAATTGAACAGTATGTTGTTGCTTCACAGATATTTATTTTGAATTTGATTTCTGCAGTTTATTACTTAAAATTTGTCAGCAGCAAACACAATTTAATGAAAGTATTGAATTAATTACAAATGTTACAGAAATCTAACATAAAATTGCAATAAAAATTAATTACCATTTATATATATTTTATCATTTGTTAATGTCTGTCAGCAAAAAAATAGTGAATCTAATGATCAGTCATTTAACATGTAGCAAAAATTATAACCAATTCTTTATCAAATTAATGTCCTCATAATTTATAGAAGGTTCTTATAGCCTTAATGTGTGTTGAAATTGAACAGTATGTTGTTGCTTCACAGATATTTATTTTGAATTTGATTTCTGCAGTTTATTACTTAAAATTTGTCAGCAGCAAACACAATTTAATGAAAGTATTGAATTAATTACAAATGTTACAGAAATCTAACATAAAATTGCAATAAAAATTAATTACCATTTATATATATTTTATCATTTGTTAATGTCTGTCAGCCAAAAAATAGTGAATCTAATGATCAGTCATTTAACATGTAGCAAAAATTATAACAAATTCTTTATCAAATTAAAGTCCTCATAATTTATAGAAGGTTCTTTTAGACTTATTGTGTGTTTGAATTGAACAGTATGTTGTTGCTTCACAGATATTTATTTTGGATTTGATTCCTGCATTTTTTTCCTTAAAATTTGTCAGCAGCACACACTATTTAATGAAAGTATAGAATTAATTACAAATGTTACAGAAATCTAACATAAAATTTCAATAAAATTTAATTACCATTTATATATATTTTATCATTTGTTAATGTCTGTCAGCCAAAAAATAGTGAATCAAATATTCAGACTTTCTTCATTAAAAACTTGAATTATCTACATGTATCACAAATTATAACCACTTCATTTATAATCTTTTTGTTCTCATAATTTTTAAAAGGTTTTTAGCAGCTTATAAAATGTATTTAAATTGAACAGTATCTTTTTGCTTCCCAATAAATTTTTTTGATATGATTTCTGCAGTTTAGTTCTTGAAATTTTTTGGCAGTAATCACTATTTAATGAATGTATACAATTAATTACAAATGTTATAGAAATCTAACAAAAAAATTGCAATAAAAATAAATTACCATTTATATATATATAATCATTTGATAATGTTTTTCAGATAAAAAATAGTGAATATTTTGATTAGTCATTCAACATGTAGCCAAAATTATAACCAATTCTTTATCAAATTAATGTCCTCATATTTTTAGAAGGTTCTTTTAGACTTAATGTGTGCTTGAATTGAACAGTATGTTGTTGCTTCACAGATATTAATTTTGAATTTGATTCCTGCAGTTTATTCCTTAAAATTTGTCAGCAGCACACACTATTTAATGAAAGTATTGAATTAATTACAAATGTAACAGAAATCTAACATAAAATTGCAATAAAAATTAATTACCATTTATATATATATTTTATCATTTGTTAATGTCTGTCAGCAAAAAAATAGTGAATCTAATGATCAGTCATTTAACATGTAGCAAAAATTATAACCAATTCTTTATCAAATTAAAGTCCTCATAATTTATAGAAGGTTCCTTTAGACTTAATGTGTGTTTGAATTGAACAGTATGTTGTTGCTTCACAGATATTTATTTTGGATTTGATTCCTGCAGTTTATTCCTTAAAATTTGTCAGCAGCACACACTATTTAATGAAAGTATAGTATTAATTATAAATGTTACAGAAATCTAACATAAAATTTCAATCAAATTTAATTACCATTTATTTATATTTTATCATTTGTTAATGTCTGTCAGCCAAAAAATAGTGAATCTAATGATCAGTCATTTAACATGTAGCAAAAATTATAACAAATTCTTTATCAAATTAAAGTCCTCATAATTTATAGAAGGTTCTTTTAGACTTAATGTGTGTTTGAATTGAACAGTATGTTGTTGCTTCACAGATATTTATTTTGGATTTGATTCCTGCAGTTTATTCCTTAAAATTTGTCAGCAGCACACACTATTTAATGAAAGTATAGAATTAATTACAAATGTTACAGAAATCTAACAGAAAATTTCAATAAAATTTAATTACCATTTATATATATTTTATCATTTGTTAATGTCTGTCAGCCAAAAAATAGTGAATCAAATATTCAGACTTTCTTCATTAAAAACTTGAATTATCTACATGTATCACAAATTATAACCACTTCATTTATAATCTTTTTGTTCTCATAATTTTTAAAAGGTTTTTAGCAGCTTATAAAATGTATTTAAATTGAACAGTATCTTTTTGCTTCCCAATAAATTTTTTTGATATGATTTCTGCAGTTTAGTTCTTGAAATTTTTTGGCAGTAATCACTATTTAATGAAGGTATACAATTAATTACAAATGTTATAGAAATCTAACAAAAAAATTGCAATAAAAATAAATTACCATTTATATATATATTATCATTTGATAATGTTTTTCAGATAAAAAATAGTGAATATTTTGATTAGTCATTCAACATGTAGCCAAAATTATAACCAATTCTTTATCAAATTAATGTCCTCATATTTTTAGAAGGTTCTTTTAGACTTAATGTGTGCTTGAATTGAACAGTATGTTGTTGCTTCACAGATATTAATTTTGAATTTGATTCCTGCAGTTTATTCCTTAAAATTTGTCAGCAGCACACACTATTTAATGAAAGTATTGAATTAATTACAAATGTAACAGAAATCTAACATAAAATTGCAATAAAAATTAATTACCATTTATATATATATTTTATCATTTGTTAATGTCTGTCAGCAAAAAAATAGTGAATCTAATGATCAGTCATTTAACATGTAGCAAAAATTATAACCAATTCTTTATCAAATTAATGTCCTCATAATTTATAGAAGGTTCCTTTAGACTTAATGTGTGTTTGAATTGAACAGTATGTTGTTGCTTCACAGATATTTATTTTGGATTTGATTCCTGCAGTTTATTCCTTAAAATTTGTCAGCAGCACACACTATTTAATGAAAGTATAGTATTAATTATAAATGTTACAGAAATCTAACATAAAATTTCAATAAAATTTAATTACCATTTATTTATATTTTATCATTTGTTAATGTCTGTCAGCCAAAAAATAGTGAATCTAATGATCAGTCATTTAACATGTAGCAAAAATTATAACAAATTCTTTATCAAATTAAAGTCCTCATAATTTATAGAAGGTTCTTTTAGACTTAATGTGTGTTTGAATTGAACAGTATGTTGTTGCTTCACAGATATTTATTTTGGATTTGATTCCTGCAGTTTATTCCTTAAAATTTGTCAGCAGCACACACTATTTAATGAAAGTATAGAATTAATTACAAATGTTACAGAAATCTAACATAAAATTTCAATAAAATTTAATTACCATTTATATATATTTTATCATTTGTTAATGTCTGTCAGCCAAAAAATAGTGAATCAAATATTCAGACTTTCTTCATTAAAAACTTGAATTATCTACATGTATCACAAATTATAACCACTTCATTTATAATCTTTTTGTTCTCATAATTTTTAAAAGGTTTTTAGCAGCTTATAAAATGTATTTAAATTGAACAGTATCTTTTTGCTTCCCAATAAATTTTTTTGATATGATTTCTGCAGTTTAGTTCTTGAAATTTTTTGGCAGTAATCACTATTTAATGAAGGTATACAATTAATTACAAATGTTATAGAAATCTAACAAAAAAATTGCAATAAAAATAAATTACCATTTATATATATATTATCATTTGATAATGTTTTTCAGATAAAAAATAGTGAATATTTTGATTAGTCATTCAACATGTAGCAAAAATTATAACCAATTCTTTATCAAATTAATGTCCTCATATTTTTAGAAGGTTCTTTTAGACTTAATGTGTTCTTGAATTGAACAGTATGTTGTTGCTTCACAGATATTTATTTTGGATTTGATTCCTGCAGTTTATTCCTTAAAATTTGTCAGCAGCACACAATATTTAATGAAAGTATAGATTTAATTACAAATGTTACAGAAATCTAACATAAAATTGCAATAAAAATTAATTACCATTTATATATATTTTATCATTTGTTAATGTCTGTCAGCAAAAATAGTGAATCAAATATTCAGACTTTCTTCATTAAAATCTTGAATTATCTACATGTATCACAAATTATAACCACTTCATTTATAATCTTTTTGTTCTCATAATTTTTTAAAGGTTTTTAGCATCTTATAAAATGTATTTAAATTGAACAGTATCTTTTTGCTTCCCAATAAATTTTTTTGATATGATTTCTGCAGTTTAGTTCTTGAAATTTTTTGGAAGTAATCACTATTTAATGAAGGTATACAATTAATTACAAATGTTATAGAAATCTTACATAAAAATTGCAATAAAAATAAATTACCATTTATATATATATTATCATTTGATAATGTGTGTCAGCATAAAAATTGTGTATCTTTTTTACAGTCATTCAACATGTAGCAAAAATGATAACCAATTCTTTATCAAATTAATGTCCTCATAATTTATAGAAGGTTCTTATAGCCTTAATGTGTGTTGAAATTGAACAGTATGTTGTTGCTTCACAGATATTTATTTTGAATTTGATTTCTGCAGTTTATTACTTAAAATTTGTCAGCAGCAAACACAATTTAATGAAAGTATTGAATTAATTACAAATGTTACAGAAATCTAACATAAAATTGCAATAAAAATTAATTACCATTTATATATATTTTATCATTTGTTAATGTCTGTCAGCCAAAAAATAGTGAATCTAATGATCAGTCATTTAACATGTAGCAAAAATTATAACAAATTCTTTATCAAATTAAAGTCCTCATAATTTATAGAAGGTTCTTTTAGACTTATTGTGTGTTTGAATTGAACAGTATGTTGTTGCTTCACAGATATTTATTTTGGATTTGATTCCTGCATTTTTTTCCTTAAAATTTGTCAGCAGCACACACTATTTAATGAAAGTATAGAATTAATTACAAATGTTACAGAAATCTAACATAAAATTTCAATAAAATTTAATTACCATTTATATATATTTTATCATTTGTTAATGTCTGTCAGCCAAAAAATAGTGAATCAAATATTCAGACTTTCTTCATTAAAAACTTGAATTATCTACATGTATCACAAATTATAACCACTTCATTTATAATCTTTTTGTTCTCATAATTTTTAAAAGGTTTTTAGCAGCTTATAAAATGTATTTAAATTGAACAGTATCTTTTTGCTTCCCAATAAATTTTTTTGATATGATTTCTGCAGTTTAGTTCTTGAAATTTTTTGGCAGTAATCACTATTTAATGAATGTATACAATTAATTACAAATGTTATAGAAATCTAACAAAAAAATTGCAATAAAAATAAATTACCATTTATATATATATAATCATTTGATAATGTTTTTCAGATAAAAAATAGTGAATATTTTGATTAGTCATTCAACATGTAGCCAAAATTATAACCAATTCTTTATCAAATTAATGTCCTCATATTTTTAGAAGGTTCTTTTAGACTTAATGTGTGCTTGAATTGAACAGTATGTTGTTGCTTCACAGATATTAATTTTGAATTTGATTCCTGCAGTTTATTCCTTAAAATTTGTCAGCAGCACACACTATTTAATGAAAGTATTGAATTAATTACAAATGTAACAGAAATCTAACATAAAATTGCAATAAAAATTAATTACCATTTATATATATATTTTATCATTTGTTAATGTCTGTCAGCAAAAAAATAGTGAATCTAATGATCAGTCATTTAACATGTAGCAAAAATTATAACCAATTCTTTATCAAATTAAAGTCCTCATAATTTATAGAAGGTTCCTTTAGACTTAATGTGTGTTTGAATTGAACAGTATGTTGTTGCTTCACAGATATTTATTTTGGATTTGATTCCTGCAGTTTATTCCTTAAAATTTGTCAGCAGCACACACTATTTAATGAAAGTATAGTATTAATTATAAATGTTACAGAAATCTAACATAAAATTTCAATCAAATTTAATTACCATTTATTTATATTTTATCATTTGTTAATGTCTGTCAGCCAAAAAATAGTGAATCTAATGATCAGTCATTTAACATGTAGCAAAAATTATAACAAATTCTTTATCAAATTAAAGTCCTCATAATTTATAGAAGGTTCTTTTAGACTTAATGTGTGTTTGAATTGAACAGTATGTTGTTGCTTCACAGATATTTATTTTGGATTTGATTCCTGCAGTTTATTCCTTAAAATTTGTCAGCAGCACACACTATTTAATGAAAGTATAGAATTAATTACAAATGTTACAGAAATCTAACATAAAATTTCAATAAAATTTAATTACCATTTATATATATTTTATCATTTGTTAATGTCTGTCAGCCAAAAAATAGTGAATCAAATATTCAGACTTTCTTCATTAAAAACTTGAATTATCTACATGTATCACAAATTATAACCACTTCATTTATAATCTTTTTGTTCTCATAATTTTTAAAAGGTTTTTAGCAGCTTATAAAATGTATTTAAATTGAACAGTATCTTTTTGCTTCCCAATAAATTTTTTTGATATGATTTCTGCAGTTTAGTTCTTGAAATTTTTTGGCAGTAATCACTATTTAATGAAGGTATACAATTAATTACAAATGTTATAGAAATCTAACAAAAAAATTGCAATAAAAATAAATTACCATTTATATATATATTATCATTTGATAATGTTTTTCAGATAAAAAATAGTGAATATTTTGATTAGTCATTCAACATGTAGCAAAAATTATAACCAATTCTTTATCAAATTAATGTCCTCATATTTTTAGAAGGTTCTTTTAGACTTAATGTGTTCTTGAATTGAACAGTATGTTGTTGCTTCACAGATATTTATTTTGGATTTGATTCCTGCAGTTTATTCCTTAAAATTTGTCAGCAGCACACACTATTTAATGAAAGTATAGATTTAATTACAAATGTTACAGAAATCTAACATAAAATTTCAATAAAATTTAATTACCATTTATATATATTTTATCATTTGTTAATGTCTGTCAGCAAAAAAATAGTGAATCAAATATTCAGACTTTCTTCATTAAAAACTTGAATTATCTACATGTATCACAAATTATAACCACTTCATTTATAATCTTTTTGTTCTCATAATTTTTAAAAGGTTTTTAGCAGCTTATAAAATGTATTTAAATTGAACAGTATGTTGTTGCTTCACAGATATTTATTTTGAATTTGATTTCTGCAGTTTATTACTTAAAATTTGTCAGCAGCAAACACAATTTAATGAAAGTATTGAATTAATTACAAATGTTACAGAAATCTAACATAAAATTGCAATAAAAATTAATTACCATTTATATATATTTTATCATTTGTTAATGTCTGTCAGCAAAAAAATAGTGAATCTAATGATCAGTCATTTAACATGTAGCAAAAATTATAACCAATTCTTTATCAAATTAATGTCCTCATAATTTATAGAAGGTTCTTATAGCCTTAATGTGTGTTGAAATTGAACAGTATGTTGTTGCTTCACAGATATTTATTTTGAATTTGATTTCTGCAGTTTATTACTTAAAATTTGTCAGCAGCAAACACAATTTAATGAAAGTATTGAATTAATTACAAATGTTACAGAAATCTAACATAAAATTGCAATAAAAATTAATTACCATTTATATATATTTTATCATTTGTTAATGTCTGTCAGCCAAAAAATAGTGAATCTAATGATCAGTCATTTAACATGTAGCAAAAATTATAACAAATTCTTTATCAAATTAAAGTCCTCATAATTTATAGAAGGTTCTTTTAGACTTATTGTGTGTTTGAATTGAACAGTATGTTGTTGCTTCACAGATATTTATTTTGGATTTGATTCCTGCATTTTTTTCCTTAAAATTTGTCAGCAGCACACACTATTTAATGAAAGTATAGAATTAATTACAAATGTTACAGAAATCTAACATAAAATTTCAATAAAATTTAATTACCATTTATATATATTTTATCATTTGTTAATGTCTGTCAGCCAAAAAATAGTGAATCAAATATTCAGACTTTCTTCATTAAAAACTTGAATTATCTACATGTATCACAAATTATAACCACTTCATTTATAATCTTTTTGTTCTCATAATTTTTAAAAGGTTTTTAGCAGCTTATAAAATGTATTTAAATTGAACAGTATCTTTTTGCTTCCCAATAAATTTTTTTGATATGATTTCTGCAGTTTAGTTCTTGAAATTTTTTGGCAGTAATCACTATTTAATGAATGTATACAATTAATTACAAATGTTATAGAAATCTAACAAAAAAATTGCAATAAAAATAAATTACCATTTATATATATATAATCATTTGATAATGTTTTTCAGATAAAAAATAGTGAATATTTTGATTAGTCATTCAACATGTAGCCAAAATTATAACCAATTCTTTATCAAATTAATGTCCTCATATTTTTAGAAGGTTCTTTTAGACTTAATGTGTGCTTGAATTGAACAGTATGTTGTTGCTTCACAGATATTAATTTTGAATTTGATTCCTGCAGTTTATTCCTTAAAATTTGTCAGCAGCACACACTATTTAATGAAAGTATTGAATTAATTACAAATGTAACAGAAATCTAACATAAAATTGCAATAAAAATTAATTACCATTTATATATATATTTTATCATTTGTTAATGTCTGTCAGCAAAAAAATAGTGAATCTAATGATCAGTCATTTAACATGTAGCAAAAATTATAACCAATTCTTTATCAAATTAAAGTCCTCATAATTTATAGAAGGTTCCTTTAGACTTAATGTGTGTTTGAATTGAACAGTATGTTGTTGCTTCACAGATATTTATTTTGGATTTGATTCCTGCAGTTTATTCCTTAAAATTTGTCAGCAGCACACACTATTTAATGAAAGTATAGTATTAATTATAAATGTTACAGAAATCTAACATAAAATTTCAATCAAATTTAATTACCATTTATTTATATTTTATCATTTGTTAATGTCTGTCAGCCAAAAAATAGTGAATCTAATGATCAGTCATTTAACATGTAGCAAAAATTATAACAAATTCTTTATCAAATTAAAGTCCTCATAATTTATAGAAGGTTCTTTTAGACTTAATGTGTGTTTGAATTGAACAGTATGTTGTTGCTTCACAGATATTTATTTTGGATTTGATTCCTGCAGTTTATTCCTTAAAATTTGTCAGCAGCACACACTATTTAATGAAAGTATAGAATTAATTACAAATGTTACAGAAATCTAACAGAAAATTTCAATAAAATTTAATTACCATTTATATATATTTTATCATTTGTTAATGTCTGTCAGCCAAAAAATAGTGAATCAAATATTCAGACTTTCTTCATTAAAAACTTGAATTATCTACATGTATCACAAATTATAACCACTTCATTTATAATCTTTTTGTTCTCATAATTTTTAAAAGGTTTTTAGCAGCTTATAAAATGTATTTAAATTGAACAGTATCTTTTTGCTTCCCAATAAATTTTTTTGATATGATTTCTGCAGTTTAGTTCTTGAAATTTTTTGGCAGTAATCACTATTTAATGAAGGTATACAATTAATTACAAATGTTATAGAAATCTAACAAAAAAATTGCAATAAAAATAAATTACCATTTATATATATATTATCATTTGATAATGTTTTTCAGATAAAAAATAGTGAATATTTTGATTAGTCATTCAACATGTAGCCAAAATTATAACCAATTCTTTATCAAATTAATGTCCTCATATTTTTAGAAGGTTCTTTTAGACTTAATGTGTGCTTGAATTGAACAGTATGTTGTTGCTTCACAGATATTAATTTTGAATTTGATTCCTGCAGTTTATTCCTTAAAATTTGTCAGCAGCACACACTATTTAATGAAAGTATTGAATTAATTACAAATGTAACAGAAATCTAACATAAAATTGCAATAAAAATTAATTACCATTTATATATATATTTTATCATTTGTTAATGTCTGTCAGCAAAAAAATAGTGAATCTAATGATCAGTCATTTAACATGTAGCAAAAATTATAACCAATTCTTTATCAAATTAATGTCCTCATAATTTATAGAAGGTTCCTTTAGACTTAATGTGTGTTTGAATTGAACAGTATGTTGTTGCTTCACAGATATTTATTTTGGATTTGATTCCTGCAGTTTATTCCTTAAAATTTGTCAGCAGCACACACTATTTAATGAAAGTATAGTATTAATTATAAATGTTACAGAAATCTAACATAAAATTTCAATAAAATTTAATTACCATTTATTTATATTTTATCATTTGTTAATGTCTGTCAGCCAAAAAATAGTGAATCTAATGATCAGTCATTTAACATGTAGCAAAAATTATAACAAATTCTTTATCAAATTAAAGTCCTCATAATTTATAGAAGGTTCTTTTAGACTTAATGTGTGTTTGAATTGAACAGTATGTTGTTGCTTCACAGATATTTATTTTGGATTTGATTCCTGCAGTTTATTCCTTAAAATTTGTCAGCAGCACACACTATTTAATGAAAGTATAGAATTAATTACAAATGTTACAGAAATCTAACATAAAATTTCAATAAAATTTAATTACCATTTATATATATTTTATCATTTGTTAATGTCTGTCAGCCAAAAAATAGTGAATCAAATATTCAGACTTTCTTCATTAAAAACTTGAATTATCTACATGTATCACAAATTATAACCACTTCATTTATAATCTTTTTGTTCTCATAATTTTTAAAAGGTTTTTAGCAGCTTATAAAATGTATTTAAATTGAACAGTATCTTTTTGCTTCCCAATAAATTTTTTTGATATGATTTCTGCAGTTTAGTTCTTGAAATTTTTTGGCAGTAATCACTATTTAATGAAGGTATACAATTAATTACAAATGTTATAGAAATCTAACAAAAAAATTGCAATAAAAATAAATTACCATTTATATATATATTATCATTTGATAATGTTTTTCAGATAAAAAATAGTGAATATTTTGATTAGTCATTCAACATGTAGCAAAAATTATAACCAATTCTTTATCAAATTAATGTCCTCATATTTTTAGAAGGTTCTTTTAGACTTAATGTGTTCTTGAATTGAACAGTATGTTGTTGCTTCACAGATATTTATTTTGGATTTGATTCCTGCAGTTTATTCCTTAAAATTTGTCAGCAGCACACACTATTTAATGAAAGTATAGATTTAATTACAAATGTTACAGAAATCTAACATAAAATTTCAATAAAATTTAATTACCATTTATATATATTTTATCATTTGTTAATGTCTGTCAGCAAAAAAATAGTGAATCTAATGATCAGTCATTTAACATGTAGCAAAAATTATAACCAATTCTTTATCAAATTAATGTCCTCATAATTTATAGAAGGTTCCTTTAGACTTAATGTGTGTTTGAATTGAACAGTATGTTGTTGCTTCACAGATATTTATTTTGGATTTGATTCCTGCAGTTTATTCCTTAAAATTTGTCAGCAGCACACACTATTTAATGAAAGTATAGTATTAATTATAAATGTTACAGAAATCTAACATAAAATTTCAATAAAATTTAATTACCATTTATTTATATTTTATCATTTGTTAATGTCTGTCAGCCAAAAAATAGTGAATCTAATGATCAGTCATTTAACATGTAGCAAAAATTATAACAAATTCTTTATCAAATTAAAGTCCTCATAATTTATAGAAGGTTCTTTTAGACTAAATGTGTGTTTGAATTGAACAGTATGTTGTTGCTTCACAGATATTTATTTTGGATTTGATTCCTGCAGTTTATTCCTTAAAATTTGTCAGCAGCACACACTATTTAATGAAAGTATAGAATTAATTACAAATGTTACAGAAATCTAACATAAAATTTCAATAAAATTTAATTACCATTTATATATATTTTATCATTTGTTAATGTCTGTCAGCCAAAAAATAGTGAATCAAATATTCAGACTTTCTTCATTAAAAACTTGAATTATCTACATGTATCACAAATTATAACCACTTCATTTATAATCTTTTTGTTCTCATAATTTTTAAAAGGTTTTTAGCAGCTTATAAAATGTATTTAAATTGAACAGTATCTTTTTGCTTCCCAATAAATTTTTTTGATATGATTTCTGCAGTTTAGTTCTTGAAATTTTTTGGCAGTAATCACTATTTAATGAAGGTATACAATTAATTACAAATGTTATAGAAATCTAACAAAAAAATTGCAATAAAAATAAATTACCATTTATATATATATTATCATTTGATAATGTTTTTCAGATAAAAAATAGTGAATATTTTGATTAGTCATTCAACATGTAGCAAAAATTATAACCAATTCTTTATCAAATTAATGTCCTCATATTTTTAGAAGGTTCTTTTAGACTTAATGTGTGCTTGAATTGAACAGTATGTTGTTGCTTCACAGATATTAATTTTGAATTTGATTCCTGCAGTTTATTCCTTAAAATTTGTCAGCAGCACACACTATTTAATGAAAGTATTGAATTAATTACAAATGTAACAGAAATCTAACATAAAATTGCAATAAAAATTAATTACCATTTATATATATATTTTATCATTTGTTAATGTCTGTCAGCAAAAAAATAGTGAATCTAATGATCAGTCATTTAACATGTAGCAAAAATTATAACCAATTCTTTATCAAATTAAAGTCCTCATAATTTATAGAAGGTTCCTTTAGACTTAATGTGTGTTTGAATTGAACAGTATGTTGTTGCTTCACAGATATTTATTTTGGATTTGATTCCTGCAGTTTATTCCTTAAAATTTGTCAGCAGCACACACTATTTAATGAAAGTATAGTATTAATTATAAATGTTACAGAAATCTAACATAAAATTTCAATCAAATTTAATTACCATTTATTTATATTTTATCATTTGTTAATGTCTGTCAGCCAAAAAATAGTGAATCTAATGATCAGTCATTTAACATGTAGCAAAAATTATAACAAATTCTTTATCAAATTAAAGTCCTCATAATTTATAGAAGGTTCTTTTAGACTTAATGTGTGTTTGAATTGAACAGTATGTTGTTGCTTCACAGATATTTATTTTGGATTTGATTCCTGCAGTTTATTCCTTAAAATTTGTCAGCAGCACACACTATTTAATGAAAGTATAGAATTAATTACAAATGTTACAGAAATCTAACATAAAATTTCAATAAAATTTAATTACCATTTATATATATTTTATCATTTGTTAATGTCTGTCAGCCAAAAAATAGTGAATCAAATATTCAGACTTTCTTCATTAAAAACTTGAATTATCTACATGTATCACAAATTATAACCACTTCATTTATAATCTTTTTGTTCTCATAATTTTTAAAAGGTTTTTAGCAGCTTATAAAATGTATTTAAATTGAACAGTATCTTTTTGCTTCCCAATAAATTTTTTTGATATGATTTCTGCAGTTTAGTTCTTGAAATTTTTTGGCAGTAATCACTATTTAATGAAGGTATACAATTAATTACAAATGTTATAGAAATCTAACAAAAAAATTGCAATAAAAATAAATTACCATTTATATATATATTATCATTTGATAATGTTTTTCAGATAAAAAATAGTGAATATTTTGATTAGTCATTCAACATGTAGCAAAAATTATAACCAATTCTTTATCAAATTAATGTCCTCATATTTTTAGAAGGTTCTTTTAGACTTAATGTGTGCTTGAATTGAACAGTATGTTGTTGCTTCACAGATATTAATTTTGAATTTGATTCCTGCAGTTTATTCCTTAAAATTTGTCAGCAGCACACACTATTTAATGAAAGTATTGAATTAATTACAAATGTAACAGAAATCTAACATAAAATTGCAATAAAAATTAATTACCATTTATATATATATTTTATCATTTGTTAATGTCTGTCAGCAAAAAAATAGTGAATCAAATATTCAGACTTTCTTCATTAAAAACTTGAATTATCTACATGTATCACAAATTATAACCACTTCATTTATAATCTTTTTGTTCTCATAATTTTTAAAAGGTTTTTAGCAGCTTATAAAATGTATTTAAATTGAACAGTATCTTTTTGCTTCCCAATAAATTTTTTTGATATGATTTCTGCAGTTTAGTTCTTGAAATTTTTTGGCAGTAATCACTATTTAATGAAGGTATACAATTAATTACAAATGTTATAGAAATCTAACAAAAAAATTGCAATAAAAATAAATTACCATTTATATATATATTATCATTTGATAATGTTTTTCAGATAAAAAATAGTGAATATTTTGATTAGTCATTCAACATGTAGCAAAAATTATAACCAATTCTTTATCAAATTAATGTCCTCATATTTTTAGAAGGTTCTTTTAGACTTAATGTGTTCTTGAATTGAACAGTATGTTGTTGCTTCACAGATATTTATTTTGGATTTGATTCCTGCAGTTTATTCCTTAAAATTTGTCAGCAGCACACAATATTTAATGAAAGTATAGATTTAATTACAAATGTTACAGAAATCTAACATAAAATTGCAATAAAAATTAATTACCATTTATATATATTTTATCATTTGTTAATGTCTGTCAGCAAAAATAGTGAATCAAATATTCAGACTTTCTTCATTAAAATCTTGAATTATCTACATGTATCACAAATTATAACCACTTCATTTATAATCTTTTTGTTCTCATAATTTTTTAAGGGTTTTTAGCATCTTATAAAATGTATTTAAATTGAACAGTATCTTTTTGCTTCCCAATAAATTTTTTTGATATGATTTCTGCAGTTTAGTTCTTGAAATTTTTTGGAAGTAATCACTATTTAATGAAGGTATACAATTAATTACAAATGTTATAGAAATCTTACATAAAAATTGCAATAAAAATAAATTACCATTTATATATATATTATCATTTGATAATGTGTGTCAGCATAAAAATTGTGTATCTTTTTTACAGTCATTCAACATGTAGCAAAAATGATAACCAATTCTTTATCAAATTAATGTCCTCATAATTTATAGAAGGTTCTTATAGCCTTAATGTGTGTTGAAATTGAACAGTATGTTGTTGCTTCACAGATATTTATTTTGAATTTGATTTCTGCAGTTTATTACTTAAAATTTGTCAGCAGCAAACACAATTTAATGAAAGTATTGAATTAATTACAAATGTTACAGAAATCTAACATAAAATTGCAATAAAAATTAATTACCATTTATATATATTTTATCATTTGTTAATGTCTGTCAGCCAAAAAATAGTGAATCTAATGATCAGTCATTTAACATGTAGCAAAAATTATAACAAATTCTTTATCAAATTAAAGTCCTCATAATTTATAGAAGGTTCTTTTAGACTTATTGTGTGTTTGAATTGAACAGTATGTTGTTGCTTCACAGATATTTATTTTGGATTTGATTCCTGCATTTTTTTCCTTAAAATTTGTCAGCAGCACACACTATTTAATGAAAGTATAGAATTAATTACAAATGTTACAGAAATCTAACATAAAATTTCAATAAAATTTAATTACCATTTATATATATTTTATCATTTGTTAATGTCTGTCAGCCAAAAAATAGTGAATCAAATATTCAGACTTTCTTCATTAAAAACTTGAATTATCTACATGTATCACAAATTATAACCACTTCATTTATAATCTTTTTGTTCTCATAATTTTTAAAAGGTTTTTAGCAGCTTATAAAATGTATTTAAATTGAACAGTATCTTTTTGCTTCCCAATAAATTTTTTTGATATGATTTCTGCAGTTTAGTTCTTGAAATTTTTTGGCAGTAATCACTATTTAATGAAGGTATACAATTAATTACAAATGTTATAGAAATCTAACAAAAAAATTGCAATAAAAATAAATTACCATTTATATATATATAATCATTTGATAATGTTTTTCAGATAAAAAATAGTGAATATTTTGATTAGTCATTCAACATGTAGCCAAAATTATAACCAATTCTTTATCAAATTAATGTCCTCATATTTTTAGAAGGTTCTTTTAGACTTAATGTGTGCTTGAATTGAACAGTATGTTGTTGCTTCACAGATATTAATTTTGAATTTGATTCCTGCAGTTTATTCCTTAAAATTTGTCAGCAGCACACACTATTTAATGAAAGTATTGAATTAATTACAAATGTAACAGAAATCTAACATAAAATTGCAATAAAAATTAATTACCATTTATATATATATTTTATCATTTGTTAATGTCTGTCAGCAAAAAAATAGTGAATCTAATGATCAGTCATTTAACATGTAGCAAAAATTATAACCAATTCTTTATCAAATTAAAGTCCTCATAATTTATAGAAGGTTCCTTTAGACTTAATGTGTGTTTGAATTGAACAGTATGTTGTTGCTTCACAGATATTTATTTTGGATTTGATTCCTGCAGTTTATTCCTTAAAATTTGTCAGCAGCACACACTATTTAATGAAAGTATAGTATTAATTATAAATGTTACAGAAATCTAACATAAAATTTCAATCAAATTTAATTACCATTTATTTATATTTTATCATTTGTTAATGTCTGTCAGCCAAAAAATAGTGAATCTAATGATCAGTCATTTAACATGTAGCAAAAATTATAACAAATTCTTTATCAAATTAAAGTCCTCATAATTTATAGAAGGTTCTTTTAGACTTAATGTGTGTTTGAATTGAACAGTATGTTGTTGCTTCACAGATATTTATTTTGGATTTGATTCCTGCAGTTTATTCCTTAAAATTTGTCAGCAGCACACACTATTTAATGAAAGTATAGAATTAATTACAAATGTTACAGAAATCTAACATAAAATTTCAATAAAATTTAATTACCATTTATATATATTTTATCATTTGTTAATGTCTGTCAGCCAAAAAATAGTGAATCAAATATTCAGACTTTCTTCATTAAAAACTTGAATTATCTACATGTATCACAAATTATAACCACTTCATTTATAATCTTTTTGTTTTCATAATTTTTAAAAGGTTTTTAGCAGCTTATAAAATGTATTTAAATTGAACAGTATCTTTTTGCTTCCCAATAAATTTTTTTGATATGATTTCTGCAGTTTAGTTCTTGAAATTTTTTGGCAGTAATCACTATTTAATGAAGGTGTACAATTAATTACAAATGTTATAGAAATCTAACAAAAAAATTGCAATAAAAATAAATTACCATTTATATATATATTATCATTTGATAATGTTTTTCAGATAAAAAATAGTGAATATTTTGATTAGTCATTCAACATGTAGCAAAAATTATAACCAATTCTTTATCAAATTAATGTCCTCATATTTTTAGAAGGTTCTTTTAGACTTAATGTGTTCTTGAATTGAACAGTATGTTGTTGCTTCACAGATATTTATTTTGGATTTGATTCCTGCAGTTTATTCCTTAAAATTTGTCAGCAGCACACACTATTTAATGAAAGTATAGATTTAATTACAAATGTTACAGAAATCTAACATAAAATTGCAATAAAAATTAATTACCATTTATATATATATTTTATCATTTGTTAATGTCTGTCAGCAAAAAAATAGTGAATCTAATGATCAGTCATTTAACATGTAGCAAAAATTATAACCAATTCTTTATCAAATTAATGTCCTCATAATTTATAGAAGGTTCCTTTAGACTTAATGTGTGTTTGAATTGAACAGTATGTTGTTGCTTCACAGATATTTATTTTGGATTTGATTCCTGCAGTTTATTCCTTAAAATTTGTCAGCAGCACACACTATTTAATGAAAGTATAGTATTAATTATAAATGTTACAGAAATCTAACATAAAATTTCAATCAAATTTAATTACCATTTATTTATATTTTATCATTTGTTAATGTCTGTCAGCCAAAAAATAGTGAATCTAATGATCAGTCATTTAACATGTAGCAAAAATTATAACAAATTCTTTATCAAATTAAAGTCCTCATAATTTATAGAAGGTTCTTTTAGACTTAATGTGTGTTTGAATTGAACAGTATGTTGTTGCTTCACAGATATTTATTTTGGATTTGATTCCTGCAGTTTATTCCTTAAAATTTGTCAGCAGCACACACTATTTAATGAAAGTATAGAATTAATTACAAATGTTACAGAAATCTAACATAAAATTTCAATAAAATTTAATTACCATTTATATATATTTTATCATTTGTTAATGTCTGTCAGCCAAAAAATAGTGAATCAAATATTCAGACTTTCTTCATTAAAAACTTGAATTATCTACATGTATCACAAATTATAACCACTTCATTTATAATCTTTTTGTTCTCATAATTTTCAAAAGGTTTTTAGCAGCTTATAAAATGTATTTAAATTGAACAGTATCTTTTTGCTTCCCAATAAATTTTTTTGATATGATTTCTGCAGTTTAGTTCTTGAAATTTTTTGGCAGTAATCACTATTTAATGAAGGTATACAATTAATTACAAATGTTATAGAAATCTAACAAAAAAATTGCAATAAAAATAAATTACCATTTATATATATATTATCATTTGATAATGTTTTTCAGATAAAAAATAGTGAATATTTTGATTAGTCATTCAACATGTAGCAAAAATTATAACCAATTCTTTATCAAATTAATGTCCTCATATTTTTAGAAGGTTCTTTTAGACTTAATGTGTGCTTGAATTGAACAGTATGTTGTTGCTTCACAGATATTAATTTTGAATTTGATTCCTGCAGTTTATTCCATAAAATTTGTCAGCAGCACACACTATTTAATGAAAGTATTGAATTAATTACAAATGTAACAGAAATCTAACATAAAATTGCAATAAAAATTAATTACCATTTATATATATATTTTATCATTTGTTAATGTCTGTCAGCAAAAAAATAGTGAATCTAATGATCAGTCATTTAACATGTAGCAAAAATTATAACCAATTCTTTATCAAATTAAAGTCCTCATAATTTATAGAAGGTTCCTTTAGACTTAATGTGTGTTTGAATTGAACAGTATGTTGTTGCTTCACAGATATTTATTTTGGATTTGATTCCTGCAGTTTATTCCTTAAAATTTGTCAGCAGCACACACTATTTAATGAAAGTATAGATTTAATTACAAATGTTACAGAAATCTAACATAAAATTGCAATAAAAATTAATTACCATTTATATATATTTTATCATTTGTTAATGTCTGTCAGCAAAAATAGTGAATCAAATATTCAGACTTTCTTCATTAAAATCTTGAATTATCTACATGTATCACAAATTATAACCACTTCATTTATAATCTTTTTGTTCTCATAATTTTTAAAAGGTTTTTAGCAGCTTATAAAATGTATTTAAATTGAACAGTATCTTTTTGCTTCCCAATAAATTTTTTTGATATGATTTCTGCAGTTTAGTTCTTGAAATTTTTTGGCAGTAATCACTATTTAATGAAGGTATACAATTAATTACAAATGTTATAGAAATCTAACAAAAAAATTGCAATAAAAATAAATTACCATTTATATATATATTATCATTTGATAATGTTTTTCAGATAAAAAATAGTGAATATTTTGATTAGTCATTCAACATGTAGCAAAAATTATAACCAATTCTTTATCAAATTAATGTCCTCATATTTTTAGAAGGTTCTTTTAGACTTAATGTGTTCTTGAATTGAACAGTATGTTGTTGCTTCACAGATATTTATTTTGGATTTGATTCCTGCATTTTTTTCCTTAAAATTTGTCAGCAGCACACACTATTTAATGAAAGTATAAAATTAATTACAAATGTTACAGAAATCTAACATAAAATTTCAATAAAATTTAATTACCATTTATATATATTTTATCATTTGTTAATGTCTGTCAGCCAAAAAATAGTGAATCAAATATTCAGACTTTCTTCATTAAAAACTTGAATTATCTACATGTATCACAAATTATAACCACTTCATTTATAATCTTTTTGTTCTCATAATTTTTAAAAGGTTTTTAGCAGCTTATAAAATGTATTTAAATTGAACAGTATCTTTTTGCTTCCCAATAAATTTTTTTGATATGATTTCTGCAGTTTAGTTCTTGAAATTTTTTGGCAGTAATCACTATTTAATGAAGGTATACAATTAATTACAAATGTTATAGAAATCTAACAAAAAAATTGCAATAAAAATAAATTACCATTTATATATATATTATCATTTGATAATGTGTGTCAGCATAAAAATTGTGTATCTTTTTTACAGTCATTCAACATGTAGCAAAAATGATAACCAATTCTTTATCAAATTAATGTCCTCATAATTTATAGAAGGTTCTTATAGCCTTAATGTGTGTTGAAATTGAACAGTATGTTGTTGCTTCACAGATATTTATTTTGAATTTGATTTCTGCAGTTTATTACTTAAAATTTGTCAGCAGCACACACTATTTAATGAAAGTATTGAATTAATTACAAATGTTACAGAAATCTAACATAAAATTGCAATAAAAATTAATTACCATTTATATATATTTTATCATTTGTTAATGTCTGTCAGCCAAAAAATAGTGAATCTAATGATCAGTCATTTAACATGTAGCAAAAATTATAACAAATTCTTTATCAAATTAAAGTCCTCATAATTTATAGAAGGTTCTTTTAGACTTATTGTGTGTTTGAATTGAACAGTATGTTGTTGCTTCACAGATATTTATTTTGGATTTGATTCCAGCATTTTTTTCCTTAAAATTTGTCAGCAGCACACACTATTTAATGAAAGTATAGAATTAATTACAAATGTTACAGAAATCTAACATAAAATTTCAATAAAATTTAATTACCATTTATATATATTTTATCATTTGTTAATGTCTGTCAGCCAAAAAATAGTGAATCAAATATTCAGACTTTCTTCATTAAAAACTTGAATTATCTACATGTATCACAAATTATAACCACTTCATTTATAAACTTTTTGTTCTCATAATTTTTAAAAGGTTTTTAGCAGCTTATAAAATGTATTTAAATTGAACAGTATCTTTTTGCTTCCCAATAAATTTTTTTGATATGATTTCTGCAGTTTAGTTCTTGAAATTTTTTGGCAGTAATCACTATTTAATGAAGGTATACAATTAATTACAAATGTTATAGAAATCTAACAAAAAAATTGCAATAAAAATAAATTACCATTTATATATATATTATCATTTGATAATGTTTTTCAGATAAAAAATAGTGAATATTTTGATTAGTCATTCAACATGTAGCCAAAATTATAACCAATTCTTTATCAAATTAATGTCCTCATATTTTTAGAAGGTTCTTTTAGACTTAATGTGTGCTTGAATTGAACAGTATGTTGTTGCTTCACAGATATTAATTTTGAATTTGATTCCTGCAGTTTATTCCTTAAAATTTGTCAGCAGCACACACTATTTAATGAAAGTATTGAATTAATTACAAATGTAACAGAAATCTAACATAAAATTGCAATAAAAATTAATTACCATTTATATATATATTTTATCATTTGTTAATGTCTGTCAGCAAAAAAATAGTGAATCTAATGATCAGTCATTTAACATGTAGCAAAAATTATAACCAATTCTTTATCAAATTAAAGTCCTCATAATTTATAGAAGGTTCCTTTAGACTTAATGTGTGTTTGAATTGAACAGTATGTTGTTGCTTCACAGATATTTATTTTGGATTTGATTCCTGCAGTTTATTCCTTAAAATTTGTCAGCAGCACACACTATTTAATGAAAGTATAGTATTAATTATAAATGTTACAGAAATCTAACATAAAATTTCAATCAAATTTAATTACCATTTATTTATATTTTATCATTTGTTAATGTCTGTCAGCCAAAAAATAGTGAATCTAATGATCAGTCATTTAACATGTAGCAAAAATTATAACAAATTCTTTATCAAATTAATGTCCTCATAATTTATAGAAGGTTCTTATAGCCTTAATGTGTGTTGAAATTGAACAGTATGTTGTTGCTTCACAGATATTTATTTTGAATTTGATTTCTGCAGTTTATTACTTAAAATTTGTCAGCAGCAAACACAATTTAATGAAAGTATTGAATTAATTACAAATGTTACAGAAATCTAACATAAAATTGCAATAAAAATTAATTACCATTTATATATATTTTATCATTTGTTAATGTCTGTCAGCCAAAAAATAGTGAATCTAATGATCAGTCATTTAACATGTAGCAAAAATTATAACAAATTCTTTATCAAATTAAAGTCCTCATAATTTATAGAAGGTTCTTTTAGACTTATTGTGTGTTTGAATTGAACAGTATGTTGTTGCTTCACAGATATTTATTTTGGATTTGATTCCTGCATTTTTTTCCTTAAAATTTGTCAGCAGCACACACTATTTAATGAAAGTATAGAATTAATTACAAATGTTACAGAAATCTAACATAAAATTTCAATAAAATTTAATTACCATTTATATATATTTTATCATTTGTTAATGTCTGTCAGCCAAAAAATAGTGAATCAAATATTCAGACTTTCTTCATTAAAAACTTGAATTATCTACATGTATCACAAATTATAACCACTTCATTTATAATCTTTTTGTTCTCATAATTTTTAAAAGGTTTTTAGCAGCTTATAAAATGTATTTAAATTGAACAGTATCTTTTTGCTTCCCAATAAATTTTTTTGATATGATTTCTGCAGTTTAGTTCTTGAAATTTTTTGGCAGTAATCACTATTTAATGAAGGTATACAATTAATTACAAATGTTATAGAAATCTAACAAAAAAATTGCAATAAAAATAAATTACCATTTATATATATATTATCATTTGATAATGTTTTTCAGATAAAAAATAGTGAATATTTTGATTAGTCATTCAACATGTAGCAAAAATTATAACCAATTCTTTATCAAATTAATGTCCTCATATTTTTAGAAGGTTCTTTTAGACTTAATGTGTGCTTGAATTGAACAGTATGTTGTTGCTTCACAGATATTAATTTTGAATTTGATTCCTGCAGTTTATTCCTTAAAATTTGTCAGCAGCACACACTATTTAATGAAAGTATTGAATTAATTACAAATGTAACAGAAATCTAACATAAAATTGCAATAAAAATTAATTACCATTTATATATATATTTTATCATTTGTTAATGTCTGTCAGCAAAAAAATAGTGAATCTAATGATCAGTCATTTAACATGTAGCAAAAATTATAACCAATTCTTTATCAAATAATGTCCTCATATTTATAGAAGGTTCTTTTAGACTTAATGTGTGTTTGAATTGAACAGTATGTTGTTGCTTCACAGATATTTATTTTGGATTTGATTCCTGCAGTTTATTCCTTAAAATTTGTCAGCAGCACACACTATTTAATGAAAGTATAGAATTAATTACAAATGTTACAGAAATCTAACATAAAATTTCAATAAAATTTAATTACCATTTATATATATTTTATCATTTGTTAATGTCTGTCAGCCAAAAAATAGTGAATCAAATATTCAGACTTTCTTCATTAAAAACTTGAATTATCTACATGTATCACAAATTATAACCACTTCTTTTTTAATATTTTTGTTCTCATAATTTTTAAAAGGTTTTTAGAAGCAAATAAAATGTATTTATATTGAACAGTATCTTTTTGCTTCCCAATAAATTTTTTTGATATGATTTCTGCAGTTTAGTTCTTAAAATTTTTTGGCAGTAATCACTATTTAATGAAGGTATACAATTAATTACAGATGTTATAGAAATCTAACAAAAAAATTGCAATTAAAATAAATTACCATTTATATATATATTATCATTTGATAATGTGTTTCAGCAAAAAAATAGTGAATATTTTGATCAGTCATTTAACATGTAGCAAAAATGATAACCAATTCTTTATCAAATTAATGTCCTCAAAATTTATAGAAGGTTCTTTTAGACTTAATGTGTTCTTGAATTGAACAGTATGTTGTTGCTTCACAGATATTTATTTTGGATTTGATTCCTGCAGTTTATTCCTTAAAATTTGTCAGCAGCACACACTATTTAATGAAAGTATAGATTTAATTACAAATGTTACAGAAATCTAACATAAAATTGCAATAAAAATTAATTACCATTTATATATATTTTATCGTTTGTTAATGTCTGTCAGCAAAAATAGTGAATCAAATATTCAGACTTTCTTCATTAAAATCTTGAATTATCTACATGTATCACAAATTATAACCACTTCATTTATAATCTTTTTGTTCTCATAATTTTTAAAAGGTTTTTAGCATCTTATAAAATGTATTTAAATTGAACAGTATCTTTTTGCTTCCCAATAATTTTTTTTGATATGATTTCTGCAGTTTAGTTCTTGAAATTTTTTGGAAGTAATCACTATTTAATGAAGGTATACAATTAATTACAAATGTTATAGAAATCTTACATAAAAATTGCAATAAAAATAAATTACCATTTATATATATATATTATCATTTGATAATGTGTGTCAGCATAAAAATTGTGTATCTTTTTTACAGTCATTCAACATGTAGCAAAAATGATAACCAATTCTTTATCAAATTAATGTCCTCATAATTTATAGAAGGTTCTTATAGCCTTAATGTGTGTTGAAATTGAACAGTATGTTGTTGCTTCACAGATATTTATTTTGAATTTGATTTCTGCAGTTTATTACTTAAAATTTGTCAGCAGCAAACACAATTTAATGAAAGTATTGAATTAATTACAAATGTTACAGAAATCTAACATAAAATTGCAATAAAAATTAATTACCATTTATAAATATTTTATCATTTGTTAATGTCTGTCAGCAAAAAAATAGTGAATCTAATGATCAGTCATTTAACATGTAGCAAAAATTATAACCAATTCTTTATCAAATTAATGTCCTCATAATTTATAGAAGGTTCTCTTAGACTTAATGTGTGCTTAAATTGAACAGTATGTTAAGCTTCACAGATATTTATTTTGAATTTGATTCTTGCAGTTTATTCCTTAAAATTTGTCAGCAGCACACACTATTAAAGAAAGTATAGAATTAATTACAAATGTTACAGAAATCTAACATAAAATTGCAATAAAAATTAATTACCATTTATATATATTTTATCATTTGTTAATGTCTGTCAGCCAAAAAATAGTGAATCTAATGATCAGTCATTTAACATGTAGCAAAAATTATAACAAATTCTTTATCAAATTAAAGTCCTCATAATTTATAGAAGGTTCTTTTAGACTTAATGTGTGTTTGAATTGAACAGTATGTTGTTGCTTCACAGATATTTATTTTGGATTTGATTCCTGCAGTTTATTCCTTAAAATTTGTCAGCAGCACACACTATTTAATGAAAGTATAGAATTAATTACAAATGTTACAGAAATTTAACATAAAATTTCAATAAAATTTAATTACCATTTATATATATTTTATCATTTGTTAATGTCTGTCAGCCAAAAAATAGTGAATCAAATATTCAGACTTTCTTCATTAAAAACTTGAATTATCTACATGTATCACAAATTATAACCACTTCATTTATAATCTTTTTGTTCTCATAATTTTTAAAAGGTTTTTAGCAGCTTATAAAATGTATTTAAATTGAACAGTATCTTTTTGCTTCCCAATAAATTTTTTTGATATGATTTCTGCAGTTTAGTTCTTGAAATTTTTTGGCAGTAATCACTATTTAATGAAGGTATACAATTAATTACAAATGTTATAGAAATCTAACAAAAAAATTGCAATAAAAATAAATTACCATTTATATATATATTATCATTTGATAATGTTTTTCAGATAAAAAATAGTGAATATTTTGATTAGTCATTCAACATGTAGCCAAAATTATAACCAATTCTTTATCAAATTAATGTCCTCATATTTTTAGAAGGTTCTTTTAGACTTAATGTGTGCTTGAATTGAACAGTATGTTGTTGCTTCACAGATATTAATTTTGAATTTGATTCCTGCAGTTTATTCCTTAAAATTTGTCAGCAGCACACACTATTTAATGAAAGTATTGAATTAATTACAAATGTAACAGAAATCTAACATAAAATTGCAATAAAAATTAATTACCATTTATATATATATTTTATCATTTGTTAATGTCTGTCAGCAAAAAAATAGTGAATCTAATGATCAGTCATTTAACATGTAGCAAAAATTATAACCAATTCTTTATCAAATTAAAGTCCTCATAATTTATAGAAGGTTCCTTTAGACTTAATGTGTGTTTGAATTGAACAGTATGTTGTTGCTTCACAGATATTTATTTTGGATTTGATTCCTGCAGTTTATTCCTTAAAATTTGTCAGCAGCACACACTATTTAATGAAAGTATAGTATTAATTATAAATGTTACAGAAATCTAACATAAAATTTCAATAAAATTTAATTACCATTTATTTATATTTTATCATTTGTTAATGTCTGTCAGCCAAAAAATAGTGAATCTAATGATCAGTCATTTAACATGTAGCAAAAATTATAACAAATTCTTTATCAAATTAAAGTCCTCATAATTTATAGAAGGTTCTTTTAGACTTAATGTGTGTTTGAATTGAACAGTATGTTGTTGCTTCACAGATATTTATTTTGGATTTGATTCCTGCAGTTTATTCCTTAAAATTTGTCAGCAGCACACACTATTTAATGAAAGTATAGAATTAATTACAAATGTTACAGAAATCTAACATAAAATTTCAATAAAATTTAATTACCATTTATATATATTTTATCATTTGTTAATGTCTGTCAGCCAAAAAATAGTGAATCAAATATTCAGACTTTCTTCATTAAAAACTTGAATTATCTACATGTATCACAAATTATAACCACTTCATTTATAATCTTTTTGTTCTCATAATTTTTAAAAGGTTTTTAGCAGCTTATAAAATGTATTTAAATTGAACAGTATCTTTTTGCTTCCCAATAAATTTTTTTGATATGATTTCTGCAGTTTAGTTCTTGAAATTTTTTGGCAGTAATCACTATTTAATGAAGGTATACAATTAATTACAAATGTTATAGAAATCTAACAAAAAAATTGCAATAAAAATAAATTACCATTTATATATATATTATCATTTGATAATGTTTTTCAGATAAAAAATAGTGAATATTTTGATTAGTCATTCAACATGTAGCAAAAATTATAACCAATTCTTTATCAAATTAATGTCCTCATATTTTTAGAAGGTTCTTTTAGACTTAATGTGTGCTTGAATTGAACAGTATGTTGTTGCTTCACAGATATTAATTTTGAATTTGATTCCTGCAGTTTATTCCTTAAAATTTGTCAGCAGCACACACTATTTAATGAAAGTATTGAATTAATTACAAATGTAACAGAAATCTAACATAAAATTGCAATAAAAATTAATTACCATTTATATATATATTTTATCATTTGTTAATGTCTGTCAGCAAAAATAGTGAATCAAATATTCAGACTTTCTTCATTAAAATCTTGAATTATCTACATGTATCACAAATTATAATCACTTCATTTATAATCTTTTTGTTCTCATAATTTTTAAAAGGTTTTTAGCATCTTATAAAATGTATTTAAATTGAACAGTATCTTTTTGCTTCCCAATAAATTTTTTTGATATGATTTCTGCAGTTTAGTTCTTGAAATTTTTTGGAAGTAATCATTATTTAATGAAGGTATACAATTAATTACAAATGTTATAGAAATCTTACATAAAAATTGCAATAAAAATAAATTACCATTTATATATATATTATCATTTGATAATGTGTGTCAGCATAAAAATTGTGTATCTTTTTTACAGTCATTCAACATGTAGCAAAAATGATAACCAATTCTTTATCAAATTAATGTCCTCATAATTTATAGAAGGTTCTTATAGCCTTAAAGTGTGTTGAAATTGAACAGTATGTTGTTGCTTCACAGATATTTATTTTGAATTTGATTTCTGCAGTTTATTACTTAAAATTTGTCAGCAGCAAAAACAAATTAATGAAAGTATTGAATTAATTACAAATGTTACAGAAATCTAACATAAAATTGCAATAAAAATTAATTACCATTTATATATATTTTATCATTTGTTAATGTCTGTCAGCAAAAAAATAGTGAATCTAATGATCAGTCATTTAACATGTAGCAAAAATTATAACCAATTCTTTATCAAATTAATGTCCTCATAATTTATAGAAGGTTCTCTTAGACTTAATGTGTGCTTAAATTGAACAGTATGTTAAGCTTCACAGATATTTATTTTGAATTTGATTCCTGCAGTTTATTCCTTAAAATTTGTCAGCAGCACACACTATTAAAGAAAGTATAGATTTAATTACAAATGTTACAGAAATCTAACATAAAATTGCAATAAAAATTAATTACCATTTATATATATTTTATCATTTGTTAATGTCTGTCAGCAAAAATAGTGAATCAAATATTCAGACTTTCTTCATTAAAATCTTGAATTATCTACATGTATCACAAATTATAACCACTTCATTTATAATCTTTTTGTTCTCATAATTTTTAAAAGGTTTTTAGCATCTTATAAAATGTATTTAAATTGAACAGTATCTTTTTGCTTCCCAATAAATTTTTTTGATATGATTTCTGCAGTTTAGTTCTTGAAATTTTTTGGAAGTAATCACTATTTAATGAAGGTATACAATTAATTACAAATGTTATAGAAATGTTACATAAACATTGCAATAAAAATAAATTACCATTTATATATATATTATCATTTGATAATGTGTGTCAGCATAAAAATTGTGTATCTTTTTTACAGTCATTCAACATGTAGCAAAAATGATAACCAATTCTTTATCAAATTAATGTCCTCATAATTTATAGAAGGTTCTTATAGCCTTAAAGTGTGTTGAAATTGAACAGTATGTTGTTGCTTCACAGATATTTATTTTGAATTTGATTTCTGCAGTTTATTACTTAAAATTTGTCAGCAGCAAACACAATTTAATGAAAGTATTGAATTAATTACAAATGTTACAGAAATCTAACATAAAATTGCAATAAAAATTAATTACCATTTATATATATTTTATCATTTGTTAATGTCTGTCAGCAAAAAAATAGTGAATCTAATGATCAGTCATTTAACATGTAGCAAAAATTATAACCAATTCTTTATCAAATTAATGTCCTCATAATTTATAGAAGGTTCTCTTAGACTTAATGTGTGCTTAAATTGAACAGTATGTTAAGCTTCACAGATATTTAGTTTGAATTTGATTCCTGCAGTTTATTCCTTAAAATTTGTCAGCAGCACACACTATTAAAGAAAGTATAGAATTAATTACAAATGTTTCAGAAATCTAACATAAAATTGCAATAAAAATTAATTACCATTTATATATATTTTATCATTTGTTAATGTCTGTCAGCCAAAAAATAGTGAATCTAATGATCAGTCATTTAACATGTAGCAAAAATTATAACCAATTCTTTATCAAATTAAAGTCCTCATAATTTATAGTAGGTTCTTTTAGACTTAATGTGTGTTTGAATTGAACAGTATATTGTTGCTTCACAGATATTTATTTTGGATTTGATTCCTGCAGTTTATTCCTTAAAATTTGTCAGCAGCACACACTATTTAATGAAAGTATAGTATTAATTATAAATGTTACAGAAATCTAACATAAAATTTCAATAAAATTTAATTACCATTTATTTATATTTTATCATTTGTAAATGTCTGTCAGCCTAAAAATAGTGAATCAAATATTCAGACTTTCTTCATTAAAAACTTGAATTATCTACATGTATCACAAATTATAACCACTTCTTTTTTAATATTTTTGTTCTCATAATTTTTAAAAGGTTTTTAGCAGCTTATAAAATGTATTTAAATTGAACAGTATCTTTTTGCTTCCCAATAAATTTTTTTGATATGATTTCTGCAGTTTAGTTCTTGAAATTTTTTGGCAGTAATCACTATTTAATGAAGGTATACAATTAATTACAAATGTTATAGAAATCTAACAAAAAAATTGCAATAAAAATAAATTACCATTTATATATATATAATCATTTGATAATGTTTTTCAGATAAAAAATAGTGAATATTTTGATTAGTCATTCAACATGTAGCCAAAATTATAACCAATTCTTTATCAAATTAATGTCCTCATATTTTTAGAAGGTTCTTTTAGACTTAATGTGTGCTTGAATTGAACAGTATGTTGTTGCTTCACAGATATTAATTTTGAATTTGATTCCTGCAGTTTATTCCTTAAAATTTGTCAGCAGCACACACTATTTAATGAAAGTATTGAATTAATTACAAATGTAACAGAAATCTAACATAAAATTGCAATAAAAATTAATTACCATTTATATATATATTTTATCATTTGTTAATGTCTGTCAGCAAAAAAATAGTGAATCTAATGATCAGTCATTTAACATGTAGCAAAAATTATAACCAATTCTTTATCAAATTAAAGTCCTCATAATTTATAGAAGGTTCCTTTAGACTTAATGTGTGTTTGAATTGAACAGTATGTTGTTGCTTCACAGATATTTATTTTGGATTTGATTCCTGCAGTTTATTCCTTAAAATTTGTCAGCAGCACACACTATTTAATGAAAGTATAGTATTAATTATAAATGTTACAGAAATCTAACATAAAATTTCAATCAAATTTAATTACCATTTATTTATATTTTATCATTTGTTAATGTCTGTCAGCCAAAAAATAGTGAATCTAATGATCAGTCATTTAACATGTAGCAAAAATTATAACAAATTCTTTATCAAATTAAAGTCCTCATAATTTATAGAAGGTTCTTTTAGACTTAATGTGTGTTTGAATTGAACAGTATGTTGTTGCTTCACAGATATTTATTTTGGATTTGATTCCTGCAGTTTATTCCTTAAAATTTGTCAGCAGCACACACTATTTAATGAAAGTATAGAATTAATTACAAATGTTACAGAAATCTAACAGAAAATTTCAATAAAATTTAATTACCATTTATATATATTTTATCATTTGTTAATGTCTGTCAGCCAAAAAATAGTGAATCAAATATTCAGACTTTCTTCATTAAAAACTTGAATTATCTACATGTATCACAAATTATAACCACTTCATTTATAATCTTTTTGTTCTCATAATTTTTAAAAGGTTTTTAGCAGCTTATAAAATGTATTTAAATTGAACAGTATCTTTTTGCTTCCCAATAAATTTTTTTGATATGATTTCTGCAGTTTAGTTCTTGAAATTTTTTGGCAGTAATCACTATTTAATGAAGGTATACAATTAATTACAAATGTTATAGAAATCTAACAAAAAAATTGCAATAAAAATAAATTACCATTTATATATATATTATCATTTGATAATGTTTTTCAGATAAAAAATAGTGAATATTTTGATTAGTCATTCAACATGTAGCCAAAATTATAACCAATTCTTTATCAAATTAATGTCCTCATATTTTTAGAAGGTTCTTTTAGACTTAATGTGTGCTTGAATTGAACAGTATGTTGTTGCTTCACAGATATTAATTTTGAATTTGATTCCTGCAGTTTATTCCTTAAAATTTGTCAGCAGCACACACTATTTAATGAAAGTATTGAATTAATTACAAATGTAACAGAAATCTAACATAAAATTGCAATAAAAATTAATTACCATTTATATATATATTTTATCATTTGTTAATGTCTGTCAGCAAAAAAATAGTGAATCTAATGATCAGTCATTTAACATGTAGCAAAAATTATAACCAATTCTTTATCAAATTAATGTCCTCATAATTTATAGAAGGTTCCTTTAGACTTAATGTGTGTTTGAATTGAACAGTATGTTGTTGCTTCACAGATATTTATTTTGGATTTGATTCCTGCAGTTTATTCCTTAAAATTTGTCAGCAGCACACACTATTTAATGAAAGTATAGTATTAATTATAAATGTTACAGAAATCTAACATAAAATTTCAATAAAATTTAATTACCATTTATTTATATTTTATCATTTGTTAATGTCTGTCAGCCAAAAAATAGTGAATCTAATGATCAGTCATTTAACATGTAGCAAAAATTATAACAAATTCTTTATCAAATTAAAGTCCTCATAATTTATAGAAGGTTCTTTTAGACTTAATGTGTGTTTGAATTGAACAGTATGTTGTTGCTTCACAGATATTTATTTTGGATTTGATTCCTGCAGTTTATTCCTTAAAATTTGTCAGCAGCACACACTATTTAATGAAAGTATAGAATTAATTACAAATGTTACAGAAATCTAACATAAAATTTCAATAAAATTTAATTACCATTTATATATATTTTATCATTTGTTAATGTCTGTCAGCCAAAAAATAGTGAATCAAATATTCAGACTTTCTTCATTAAAAACTTGAATTATCTACATGTATCACAAATTATAACCACTTCATTTATAATCTTTTTGTTCTCATAATTTTTAAAAGGTTTTTAGCAGCTTATAAAATGTATTTAAATTGAACAGTATCTTTTTGCTTCCCAATAAATTTTTTTGATATGATTTCTGCAGTTTAGTTCTTGAAATTTTTTGGCAGTAATCACTATTTAATGAAGGTATACAATTAATTACAAATGTTATAGAAATCTAACAAAAAAATTGCAATAAAAATAAATTACCATTTATATATATATTATCATTTGATAATGTTTTTCAGATAAAAAATAGTGAATATTTTGATTAGTCATTCAACATGTAGCAAAAATTATAACCAATTCTTTATCAAATTAATGTCCTCATATTTTTAGAAGGTTCTTTTAGACTTAATGTGTTCTTGAATTGAACAGTATGTTGTTGCTTCACAGATATTTATTTTGGATTTGATTCCTGCAGTTTATTCCTTAAAATTTGTCAGCAGCACACACTATTTAATGAAAGTATAGATTTAATTACAAATGTTACAGAAATCTAACATAAAATTTCAATAAAATTTAATTACCATTTATATATATTTTATCATTTGTTAATGTCTGTCAGCAAAAAAATAGTGAATCAAATATTCAGACTTTCTTCATTAAAAACTTGAATTATCTACATGTATCACAAATTATAACCACTTCATTTATAATCTTTTTGTTCTCATAATTTTTAAAAGGTTTTTAGCAGCTTATAAAATGTATTTAAATTGAACAGTATCTTTTTGCTTCCCAATAAATTTTTTTGATATGATTTCTGCAGTTTAGTTCTTGAAATTTTTTGGCAGTAATCACTATTTAATGAAGGTATACAATTAATTACAAATGTTATAGAAATCTAACAAAAAAATTGCAATAAAAATAAATTACCATTTATATATATATTATCATTTGATAATGTTTTTCAGATAAAAAATAGTGAATATTTTGATTAGTCATTCAACATGTAGCCAAAATTATAACCAATTCTTTATCAAATTAATGTCCTCATATTTTTAGAAGGTTCTTTTAGACTTAATGTGTGCTTGAATTGAACAGTATGTTGTTGCTTCACAGATATTAATTTTGAATTTGATTCCTGCAGTTTATTCCTTAAAATTTGTCAGCAGCACACACTATTTAATGAAAGTATTGAATTAATTACAAATGTAACAGAAATCTAACATAAAATTGCAATAAAAATTAATTACCATTTATATATATATTTTATCATTTGTTAATGTCTGTCAGCAAAAAAATAGTGAATCTAATGATCAGTCATTTAACATGTAGCAAAAATTATAACCAATTCTTTATCAAATTAATGTCCTCATAATTTATAGAAGGTTCCTTTAGACTTAATGTGTGTTTGAATTGAACAGTATGTTGTTGCTTCACAGATATTTATTTTGGATTTGATTCCTGCAGTTTATTCCTTAAAATTTGTCAGCAGCACACACTATTTAATGAAAGTATAGTATTAATTATAAATGTTACAGAAATCTAACATAAAATTTCAATAAAATTTAATTACCATTTATTTATATTTTATCATTTGTTAATGTCTGTCAGCCAAAAAATAGTGAATCTAATGATCAGTCATTTAACATGTAGCAAAAATTATAACAAATTCTTTATCAAATTAAAGTCCTCATAATTTATAGAAGGTTCTTTTAGACTAAATGTGTGTTTGAATTGAACAGTATGTTGTTGCTTCACAGATATTTATTTTGGATTTGATTCCTGCAGTTTATTCCTTAAAATTTGTCAGCAGCACACACTATTTAATGAAAGTATAGAATTAATTACAAATGTTACAGAAATCTAACATAAAATTTCAATAAAATTTAATTACCATTTATATATATTTTATCATTTGTTAATGTCTGTCAGCCAAAAAATAGTGAATCAAATATTCAGACTTTCTTCATTAAAAACTTGAATTATCTACATGTATCACAAATTATAACCACTTCATTTATAATCTTTTTGTTCTCATAATTTTTAAAAGGTTTTTAGCAGCTTATAAAATGTATTTAAATTGAACAGTATCTTTTTGCTTCCCAATAAATTTTTTTGATATGATTTCTGCAGTTTAGTTCTTGAAATTTTTTGGCAGTAATCACTATTTAATGAAGGTATACAATTAATTACAAATGTTATAGAAATCTAACAAAAAAATTGCAATAAAAATAAATTACCATTTATATATATATTATCATTTGATAATGTTTTTCAGATAAAAAATAGTGAATATTTTGATTAGTCATTCAACATGTAGCAAAAATTATAACCAATTCTTTATCAAATTAATGTCCTCATATTTTTAGAAGGTTCTTTTAGACTTAATGTGTGCTTGAATTGAACAGTATGTTGTTGCTTCACAGATATTAATTTTGAATTTGATTCCTGCAGTTTATTCCTTAAAATTTGTCAGCAGCACACACTATTTAATGAAAGTATTGAATTAATTACAAATGTAACAGAAATCTAACATAAAATTGCAATAAAAATTAATTACCATTTATATATATATTTTATCATTTGTTAATGTCTGTCAGCAAAAAAATAGTGAATCTAATGATCAGTCATTTAACATGTAGCAAAAATTATAACCAATTCTTTATCAAATTAAAGTCCTCATAATTTATAGAAGGTTCCTTTAGACTTAATGTGTGTTTGAATTGAACAGTATGTTGTTGCTTCACAGATATTTATTTTGGATTTGATTCCTGCAGTTTATTCCTTAAAATTTGTCAGCAGCACACACTATTTAATGAAAGTATAGTATTAATTATAAATGTTACAGAAATCTAACATAAAATTTCAATCAAATTTAATTACCATTTATTTATATTTTATCATTTGTTAATGTCTGTCAGCCAAAAAATAGTGAATCTAATGATCAGTCATTTAACATGTAGCAAAAATTATAACAAATTCTTTATCAAATTAAAGTCCTCATAATTTATAGAAGGTTCTTTTAGACTTAATGTGTGTTTGAATTGAACAGTATGTTGTTGCTTCACAGATATTTATTTTGGATTTGATTCCTGCAGTTTATTCCTTAAAATTTGTCAGCAGCACACACTATTTAATGAAAGTATAGAATTAATTACAAATGTTACAGAAATCTAACATAAAATTTCAATAAAATTTAATTACCATTTATATATATTTTATCATTTGTTAATGTCTGTCAGCCAAAAAATAGTGAATCAAATATTCAGACTTTCTTCATTAAAAACTTGAATTATCTACATGTATCACAAATTATAACCACTTCATTTATAATCTTTTTGTTCTCATAATTTTTAAAAGGTTTTTAGCAGCTTATAAAATGTATTTAAATTGAACAGTATCTTTTTGCTTCCCAATAAATTTTTTTGATATGATTTCTGCAGTTTAGTTCTTGAAATTTTTTGGCAGTAATCACTATTTAATGAAGGTATACAATTAATTACAAATGTTATAGAAATCTAACAAAAAAATTGCAATAAAAATAAATTACCATTTATATATATATTATCATTTGATAATGTTTTTCAGATAAAAAATAGTGAATATTTTGATTAGTCATTCAACATGTAGCAAAAATTATAACCAATTCTTTATCAAATTAATGTCCTCATATTTTTAGAAGGTTCTTTTAGACTTAATGTGTTCTTGAATTGAACAGTATGTTGTTGCTTCACAGATATTTATTTTGGATTTGATTCCTGCAGTTTATTCCTTAAAATTTGTCAGCAGCACACACTATTTAATGAAAGTATAGATTTAATTACAAATGTTACAGAAATCTAACATAAAATTTCAATAAAATTTAATTACCATTTATATATATTTTATCATTTGTTAATGTCTGTCAGCAAAAAAATAGTGAATCAAATATTCAGACTTTCTTCATTAAAAACTTGAATTATCTACATGTATCACAAATTATAACCACTTCATTTATAATCTTTTTGTTCTCATAATTTTTAAAAGGTTTTTAGCAGCTTATAAAATGTATTTAAATTGAACAGTATCTTTTTGCTTCCCAATAAATTTTTTTGATATGATTTCTGCAGTTTAGTTCTTGAAATTTTTTGGCAGTAATCACTATTTAATGAAGGTATACAATTAATTACAAATGTTATAGAAATCTAACAAAAAAATTGCAATAAAAATAAATTACCATTTATATATATATTATCATTTGATAATGTTTTTCAGATAAAAAATAGTGAATATTTTGATTAGTCATTCAACATGTAGCAAAAATTATAACCAATTCTTTATCAAATTAATGTCCTCATATTTTTAGAAGGTTCTTTTAGACTTAATGTGTTCTTGAATTGAACAGTATGTTGTTGCTTCACAGATATTTATTTTGGATTTGATTCCTGCAGTTTATTCCTTAAAATTTGTCAGCAGCACACAATATTTAATGAAAGTATAGATTTAATTACAAATGTTACAGAAATCTAACATAAAATTGCAATAAAAATTAATTACCATTTATATATATTTTATCATTTGTTAATGTCTGTCAGCAAAAATAGTGAATCAAATATTCAGACTTTCTTCATTAAAATCTTGAATTATCTACATGTATCACAAATTATAACCACTTCATTTATAATCTTTTTGTTCTCATAATTTTTTAAGGGTTTTTAGCATCTTATAAAATGTATTTAAATTGAACAGTATCTTTTTGCTTCCCAATAAATTTTTTTGATATGATTTCTGCAGTTTAGTTCTTGAAATTTTTTGGAAGTAATCACTATTTAATGAAGGTATACAATTAATTATAAATGTTATAGAAATCTTACATAAAAATTGCAATAAAAATAAATTACCATTTATATATATATTATCATTTGATAATGTGTGTCAGCATAAAAATTGTGTATCTTTTTTACAGTCATTCAACATGTAGCAAAAATGATAACCAATTCTTTATCAAATTAATGTCCTCATAATTTATAGAAGGTTCTTATAGCCTTAATGTGTGTTGAAATTGAACAGTATGTTGTTGCTTCACAGATATTTATTTTGAATTTGATTTCTGCAGTTTATTACTTAAAATTTGTCAGCAGCAAACACAATTTAATGAAAGTATTGAATTAATTACAAATGTTACAGAAATCTAACATAAAATTGCAATAAAAATTAATTACCATTTATATATATTTTATCATTTGTTAATGTCTGTCAGCCAAAAAATAGTGAATCTAATGATCAGTCATTTAACATGTAGCAAAAATTATAACAAATTCTTTATCAAATTAAAGTCCTCATAATTTATAGAAGGTTCTTTTAGACTTATTGTGTGTTTGAATTGAACAGTATGTTGTTGCTTCACAGATATTTATTTTGGATTTGATTCCTGCATTTTTTTCCTTAAAATTTGTCAGCAGCACACACTATTTAATGAAAGTATAGAATTAATTACAAATGTTACAGAAATCTAACATAAAATTTCAATAAAATTTAATTACCATTTATATATATTTTATCATTTGTTAATGTCTGTCAGCCAAAAAATAGTGAATCAAATATTCAGACTTTCTTCATTAAAAACTTGAATTATCTACATGTATCACAAATTATAACCACTTCATTTATAATCTTTTTGTTCTCATAATTTTTAAAAGGTTTTTAGCAGCTTATAAAATGTATTTAAATTGAACAGTATCTTTTTGCTTCCCAATAAATTTTTTTGATATGATTTCTGCAGTTTAGTTCTTGAAATTTTTTGGCAGTAATCACTATTTAATGAAGGTATACAATTAATTACAAATGTTATAGAAATCTAACAAAAAAATTGCAATAAAAATAAATTACCATTTATATATATATAATCATTTGATAATGTTTTTCAGATAAAAAATAGTGAATATTTTGATTAGTCATTCAACATGTAGCCAAAATTATAACCAATTCTTTATCAAATTAATGTCCTCATATTTTTAGAAGGTTCTTTTAGACTTAATGTGTGCTTGAATTGAACAGTATGTTGTTGCTTCACAGATATTAATTTTGAATTTGATTCCTGCAGTTTATTCCTTAAAATTTGTCAGCAGCACACACTATTTAATGAAAGTATTGAATTAATTACAAATGTAACAGAAATCTAACATAAAATTGCAATAAAAATTAATTACCATTTATATATATATTTTATCATTTGTTAATGTCTGTCAGCAAAAAAATAGTGAATCTAATGATCAGTCATTTAACATGTAGCAAAAATTATAACCAATTCTTTATCAAATTAAAGTCCTCATAATTTATAGAAGGTTCCTTTAGACTTAATGTGTGTTTGAATTGAACAGTATGTTGTTGCTTCACAGATATTTATTTTGGATTTGATTCCTGCAGTTTATTCCTTAAAATTTGTCAGCAGCACACACTATTTAATGAAAGTATAGTATTAATTATAAATGTTACAGAAATCTAACATAAAATTTCAATCAAATTTAATTACCATTTATTTATATTTTATCATTTGTTAATGTCTGTCAGCCAAAAAATAGTGAATCTAATGATCAGTCATTTAACATGTAGCAAAAATTATAACAAATTCTTTATCAAATTAAAGTCCTCATAATTTATAGAAGGTTCTTTTAGACTTAATGTGTGTTTGAATTGAACAGTATGTTGTTGCTTCACAGATATTTATTTTGGATTTGATTCCTGCAGTTTATTCCTTAAAATTTGTCAGCAGCACACACTATTTAATGAAAGTATAGAATTAATTACAAATGTTACAGAAATCTAACATAAAATTTCAATAAAATTTAATTACCATTTATATATATTTTATCATTTGTTAATGTCTGTCAGCCAAAAAATAGTGAATCAAATATTCAGACTTTCTTCATTAAAAACTTGAATTATCTACATGTATCACAAATTATAACCACTTCATTTATAATCTTTTTGTTTTCATAATTTTTAAAAGGTTTTTAGCAGCTTATAAAATGTATTTAAATTGAACAGTATCTTTTTGCTTCCCAATAAATTTTTTTGATATGATTTCTGCAGTTTAGTTCTTGAAATTTTTTGGCAGTAATCACTATTTAATGAAGGTATACAATTAATTACAAATGTTATAGAAATCTAACAAAAAAATTGCAATAAAAATAAATTACCATTTATATATATATTATCATTTGATAATGTTTTTCAGATAAAAAATAGTGAATATTTTGATTAGTCATTCAACATGTAGCAAAAATTATAACCAATTCTTTATCAAATTAATGTCCTCATATTTTTAGAAGGTTCTTTTAGACTTAATGTGTTCTTGAATTGAACAGTATGTTGTTGCTTCACAGATATTTATTTTGGATTTGATTCCTGCAGTTTATTCCTTAAAATTTGTCAGCAGCACACACTATTTAATGAAAGTATAGATTTAATTACAAATGTTACAGAAATCTAACATAAAATTGCAATAAAAATTAATTACCATTTATATATATATTTTATCATTTGTTAATGTCTGTCAGCAAAAAAATAGTGAATCTAATGATCAGTCATTTAACATGTAGCAAAAATTATAACCAATTCTTTATCAAATTAATGTCCTCATAATTTATAGAAGGTTCCTTTAGACTTAATGTGTGTTTGAATTGAACAGTATGTTGTTGCTTCACAGATATTTATTTTGGATTTGATTCCTGCAGTTTATTCCTTAAAATTTGTCAGCAGCACACACTATTTAATGAAAGTATAGTATTAATTATAAATGTTACAGAAATCTAACATAAAATTTCAATCAAATTTAATTACCATTTATTTATATTTTATCATTTGTTAATGTCTGTCAGCCAAAAAATAGTGAATCTAATGATCAGTCATTTAACATGTAGCAAAAATTATAACAAATTCTTTATCAAATTAAAGTCCTCATAATTTATAGAAGGTTCTTTTAGACTTAATGTGTGTTTGAATTGAACAGTATGTTGTTGCTTCACAGATATTTATTTTGGATTTGATTCCTGCAGTTTATTCCTTAAAATTTGTCAGCAGCACACACTATTTAATGAAAGTATAGAATTAATTACAAATGTTACAGAAATCTAACATAAAATTTCAATAAAATTTAATTACCATTTATATATATTTTATCATTTGTTAATGTCTGTCAGCCAAAAAATAGTGAATCAAATATTCAGACTTTCTTCATTAAAAACTTGAATTATCTACATGTATCACAAATTATAACCACTTCATTTATAATCTTTTTGTTCTCATAATTTTCAAAAGGTTTTTAGCAGCTTATAAAATGTATTTAAATTGAACAGTATCTTTTTGCTTCCCAATAAATTTTTTTGATATGATTTCTGCAGTTTAGTTCTTGAAATTTTTTGGCAGTAATCACTATTTAATGAAGGTATACAATTAATTACAAATGTTATAGAAATCTAACAAAAAAATTGCAATAAAAATAAATTACCATTTATATATATATTATCATTTGATAATGTTTTTCAGATAAAAAATAGTGAATATTTTGATTAGTCATTCAACATGTAGCAAAAATTATAACCAATTCTTTATCAAATTAATGTCCTCATATTTTTAGAAGGTTCTTTTAGACTTAATGTGTGCTTGAATTGAACAGTATGTTGTTGCTTCACAGATATTAATTTTGAATTTGATTCCTGCAGTTTATTCCATAAAATTTGTCAGCAGCACACACTATTTAATGAAAGTATTGAATTAATTACAAATGTAACAGAAATCTAACATAAAATTGCAATAAAAATTAATTACCATTTATATATATATTTTATCATTTGTTAATGTCTGTCAGCAAAAAAATAGTGAATCTAATGATCAGTCATTTAACATGTAGCAAAAATTATAACCAATTCTTTATCAAATTAAAGTCCTCATAATTTATAGAAGGTTCCTTTAGACTTAATGTGTGTTTGAATTGAACAGTATGTTGTTGCTTCACAGATATTTATTTTGGATTTGATTCCTGCAGTTTATTCCTTAAAATTTGTCAGCAGCACACACTATTTAATGAAAGTATAGATTTAATTACAAATGTTACAGAAATCTAACATAAAATTGCAATAAAAATTAATTACCATTTATATATATTTTATCATTTGTTAATGTCTGTCAGCAAAAATAGTGAATCAAATATTCAGACTTTCTTCATTAAAATCTTGAATTATCTACATGTATCACAAATTATAACCACTTCATTTATAATCTTTTTGTTCTCATAATTTTTAAAAGGTTTTTAGCAGCTTATAAAATGTATTTAAATTGAACAGTATCTTTTTGCTTCCCAATAAATTTTTTTGATATGATTTCTGCAGTTTAGTTCTTGAAATTTTTTGGCAGTAATCACTATTTAATGAAGGTATACAATTAATTACAAATGTTATAGAAATCTAACAAAAAAATTGCAATAAAAATAAATTACCATTTATATATATATTATCATTTGATAATGTTTTTCAGATAAAAAATAGTGAATATTTTGATTAGTCATTCAACATGTAGCAAAAATTATAACCAATTCTTTATCAAATTAATGTCCTCATATTTTTAGAAGGTTCTTTTAGACTTAATGTGTTCTTGAATTGAACAGTATGTTGTTGCTTCACAGATATTTATTTTGGATTTGATTCCTGCATTTTTTTCCTTAAAATTTGTCAGCAGCACACACTATTTAATGAAAGTATAAAATTAATTACAAATGTTACAGAAATCTAACATAAAATTTCAATAAAATTTAATTACCATTTATATATATTTTATCATTTGTTAATGTCTGTCAGCCAAAAAATAGTGAATCAAATATTCAGACTTTCTTCATTAAAAACTTGAATTATCTACATGTATCACAAATTATAACCACTTCATTTATAATCTTTTTGTTCTCATAATTTTTAAAAGGTTTTTAGCAGCTTATAAAATGTATTTAAATTGAACAGTATCTTTTTGCTTCCCAATAAATTTTTTTGATATGATTTCTGCAGTTTAGTTCTTGAAATTTTTTGGCAGTAATCACTATTTAATGAAGGTATACAATTAATTACAAATGTTATAGAAATCTAACAAAAAAATTGCAATAAAAATAAATTACCATTTATATATATATTATCATTTGATAATGTGTGTCAGCATAAAAATTGTGTATCTTTTTTACAGTCATTCAACATGTAGCAAAAATGATAACCAATTCTTTATCAAATTAATGTCCTCATAATTTATAGAAGGTTCTTATAGCCTTAATGTGTGTTGAAATTGAACAGTATGTTGTTGCTTCACAGATATTTATTTTGAATTTGATTTCTGCAGTTTATTACTTAAAATTTGTCAGCAGCAAACACAATTTAATGAAAGTATTGAATTAATTACAAATGTTACAGAAATCTAACATAAAATTGCAATAAAAATTAATTACCATTTATATATATTTTATCATTTGTTAATGTCTGTCAGCCAAAAAATAGTGAATCTAATGATCAGTCATTTAACATGTAGCAAAAATTATAACAAATTCTTTATCAAATTAAAGTCCTCATAATTTATAGAAGGTTCTTTTAGACTTATTGTGTGTTTGAATTGAACAGTATGTTGTTGCTTCACAGATATTTATTTTGGATTTGATTCCTGCATTTTTTTCCTTAAAATTTGTCAGCAGCACACACTATTTAATGAAAGTATAGAATTAATTACAAATGTTACAGAAATCTAACATAAAATTTCAATAAAATTTAATTACCATTTATATATATTTTATCATTTGTTAATGTCTGTCAGCCAAAAAATAGTGAATCAAATATTCAGACTTTCTTCATTAAAAACTTGAATTATCTACATGTATCACAAATTATAACCACTTCATTTATAATCTTTTTGTTCTCATAATTTTTAAAAGGTTTTTAGCAGCTTATAAAATGTATTTAAATTGAACAGTATCTTTTTGCTTCCCAATAAATTTTTTTGATATGATTTCTGCAGTTTAGTTCTTGAAATTTTTTGGCAGTAATCACTATTTAATGAAGGTATACAATTAATTACAAATGTTATAGAAATCTAACAAAAAAATTGCAATAAAAATAAATTACCATTTATATATATATTATCATTTGATAATGTTTTTCAGATAAAAAATAGTGAATATTTTGATTAGTCATTCAACATGTAGCAAAAATTATAACCAATTCTTTATCAAATTAATGTCCTCATATTTTTAGAAGGTTCTTTTAGACTTAATGTGTGCTTGAATTGAACAGTATGTTGTTGCTTCACAGATATTAATTTTGAATTTGATTCCTGCAGTTTATTCCTTAAAATTTGTCAGCAGCACACACTATTTAATGAAAGTATTGAATTAATTACAAATGTAACAGAAATCTAACATAAAATTGCAATAAAAATTAATTACCATTTATATATATATTTTATCATTTGTTAATGTCTGTCAGCAAAAAAATAGTGAATCTAATGATCAGTCATTTAACATGTAGCAAAAATTATAACCAATTCTTTATCAAATAATGTCCTCATATTTATAGAAGGTTCTTTTAGACTTAATGTGTGTTTGAATTGAACAGTATGTTGTTGCTTCACAGATATTTATTTTGGATTTGATTCCTGCAGTTTATTCCTTAAAATTTGTCAGCAGCACACACTATTTAATGAAAGTATAGAATTAATTACAAATGTTACAGAAATCTAACATAAAATTTCAATAAAATTTAATTACCATTTATATATATTTTATCATTTGTTAATGTCTGTCAGCCAAAAAATAGTGAATCAAATATTCAGACTTTCTTCATTAAAAACTTGAATTATCTACATGTATCACAAATTATAACCACTTCTTTTTTAATATTTTTGTTCTCATAATTTTTAAAAGGTTTTTAGAAGCAAATAAAATGTATTTATATTGAACAGTATCTTTTTGCTTCCCAATAAATTTTTTTGATATGATTTCTGCAGTTTAGTTCTTAAAATTTTTTGGCAGTAATCACTATTTAATGAAGGTATACAATTAATTACAGATGTTATAGAAATCTAACAAAAAAATTGCAATTAAAATAAATTACCATTTATATATATATTATCATTTGATAATGTGTTTCAGCAAAAAAATAGTGAATATTTTGATCAGTCATTCAACATGTAGCAAAAATGATAACCAATTCTTTATCAAATTAATGTCCTCAAAATTTATAGAAGGTTCTTTTAGACTTAATGTGTTCTTGAATTGAACAGTATGTTGTTGCTTCACAGATATTTATTTTGGATTTGATTCCTGCAGTTTATTCCTTAAAATTTGTCAGCAGCACACACTATTTAATGAAAGTATAGATTTAATTACAAATGTTACAGAAATCTAACATAAAATTGCAATAAAAATTAATTACCATTTATATATATTTTATCGTTTGTTAATGTCTGTCAGCAAAAATAGTGAATCAAATATTCAGACTTTCTTCATTAAAATCTTGAATTATCTACATGTATCACAAATTATAACCACTTCATTTATAATCTTTTTGTTCTCATAATTTTTAAAAGGTTTTTAGCATCTTATAAAATGTATTTAAATTGAACAGTATCTTTTTGCTTCCCAATAATTTTTTTTGATATGATTTCTGCAGTTTAGTTCTTGAAATTTTTTGGAAGTAATCACTATTTAATGAAGGTATACAATTAATTACAAATGTTATAGAAATCTTACATAAAAATTGCAATAAAAATAAATTACCATTTATATATATATATTATCATTTGATAATGTGTGTCAGCATAAAAATTGTGTATCTTTTTTACAGTCATTCAACATGTAGCAAAAATGATAACCAATTCTTTATCAAATTAATGTCCTCATAATTTATAGAAGGTTCTTATAGCCTTAATGTGTGTTGAAATTGAACAGTATGTTGTTGCTTCACAGATATTTATTTTGAATTTGATTTCTGCAGTTTATTACTTAAAATTTGTCAGCAGCAAACACAATTTAATGAAAGTATTGAATTAATTACAAATGTTACAGAAATCTAACATAAAATTGCAATAAAAATTAATTACCATTTATAAATATTTTATCATTTGTTAATGTCTGTCAGCAAAAAAATAGTGAATCTAATGATCAGTCATTTAACATGTAGCAAAAATTATAACCAATTCTTTATCAAATTAATGTCCTCATAATTTATAGAAGGTTCTCTTAGACTTAATGTGTGCTTAAATTGAACAGTATGTTAAGCTTCACAGATATTTATTTTGAATTTGATTCTTGCAGTTTATTCCTTAAAATTTGTCAGCAGCACACACTATTAAAGAAAGTATAGAATTAATTACAAATGTTACAGAAATCTAACATAAAATTGCAATAAAAATTAATTACCATTTATATATATTTTATCATTTGTTAATGTCTGTCAGCCAAAAAATAGTGAATCTAATGATCAGTCATTTAACATGTAGCAAAAATTATAACAAATTCTTTATCAAATTAAAGTCCTCATAATTTATAGAAGGTTCTTTTAGACTTAATGTGTGTTTGAATTGAACAGTATGTTGTTGCTTCACAGATATTTATTTTGGATTTGATTCCTGCAGTTTATTCCTTAAAATTTGTCAGCAGCACACACTATTTAATGAAAGTATAGAATTAATTACAAATGTTACAGAAATCTAACATAAAATTTCAATAAAATTTAATTACCATTTATATATATTTTATCATTTGTTAATGTCTGTCAGCCAAAAAATAGTGAATCAAATATTCAGACTTTCTTCATTAAAAACTTGAATTATCTACATGTATCACAAATTATAACCACTTCATTTATAATCTTTTTGTTCTCATAATTTTTAAAAGGTTTTTAGCAGCTTATAAAATGTATTTAAATTGAACAGTATCTTTTTGCTTCCCAATAAATTTTTTTGATATGATTTCTGCAGTTTAGTTCTTGAAATTTTTTGGCAGTAATCACTATTTAATGAAGGTATACAATTAATTACAAATGTTATAGAAATCTAACAAAAAAATTGCAATAAAAATAAATTACCATTTATATATATATTATCATTTGATAATGTTTTTCAGATAAAAAATAGTGAATATTTTGATTAGTCATTCAACATGTAGCCAAAATTATAACCAATTCTTTATCAAATTAATGTCCTCATATTTTTAGAAGGTTCTTTTAGACTTAATGTGTGCTTGAATTGAACAGTATGTTGTTGCTTCACAGATATTAATTTTGAATTTGATTCCTGCAGTTTATTCCTTAAAATTTGTCAGCAGCACACACTATTTAATGAAAGTATTGAATTAATTACAAATGTAACAGAAATCTAACATAAAATTGCAATAAAAATTAATTACCATTTATATATATATTTTATCATTTGTTAATGTCTGTCAGCAAAAAAATAGTGAATCTAATGATCAGTCATTTAACATGTAGCAAAAATTATAACCAATTCTTTATCAAATTAAAGTCCTCATAATTTATAGAAGGTTCCTTTAGACTTAATGTGTGTTTGAATTGAACAGTATGTTGTTGCTTCACAGATATTTATTTTGGATTTGATTCCTGCAGTTTATTCCTTAAAATTTGTCAGCAGCACACACTATTTAATGAAAGTATAGTATTAATTATAAATGTTACAGAAATCTAACATAAAATTTCAATAAAATTTAATTACCATTTATTTATATTTTATCATTTGTTAATGTCTGTCAGCCAAAAAATAGTGAATCTAATGATCAGTCATTTAACATGTAGCAAAAATTATAACAAATTCTTTATCAAATTAAAGTCCTCATAATTTATAGAAGGTTCTTTTAGACTTAATGTGTGTTTGAATTGAACAGTATGTTGTTGCTTCACAGATATTTATTTTGGATTTGATTCCTGCAGTTTATTCCTTAAAATTTGTCAGCAGCACACACTATTTAATGAAAGTATAGAATTAATTACAAATGTTACAGAAATCTAACATAAAATTTCAATAAAATTTAATTACCATTTATATATATTTTATCATTTGTTAATGTCTGTCAGCCAAAAAATAGTGAATCAAATATTCAGACTTTCTTCATTAAAAACTTGAATTATCTACATGTATCACAAATTATAACCACTTCATTTATAATCTTTTTGTTCTCATAATTTTTAAAAGGTTTTTAGCAGCTTATAAAATGTATTTAAATTGAACAGTATCTTTTTGCTTCCCAATAAATTTTTTTGATATGATTTCTGCAGTTTAGTTCTTGAAATTTTTTGGCAGTAATCACTATTTAATGAAGGTATACAATTAATTACAAATGTTATAGAAATCTAACAAAAAAATTGCAATAAAAATAAATTACCATTTATATATATATTATCATTTGATAATGTTTTTCAGATAAAAAATAGTGAATATTTTGATTAGTCATTCAACATGTAGCAAAAATTATAACCAATTCTTTATCAAATTAATGTCCTCATATTTTTAGAAGGTTCTTTTAGACTTAATGTGTGCTTGAATTGAACAGTATGTTGTTGCTTCACAGATATTAATTTTGAATTTGATTCCTGCAGTTTATTCCTTAAAATTTGTCAGCAGCACACACTATTTAATGAAAGTATTGAATTAATTACAAATGTAACAGAAATCTAACATAAAATTGCAATAAAAATTAATTACCATTTATATATATATTTTATCATTTGTTAATGTCTGTCAGCAAAAATAGTGAATCAAATATTCAGACTTTCTTCATTAAAATCTTGAATTATCTACATGTATCACAAATTATAATCACTTCATTTATAATCTTTTTGTTCTCATAATTTTTAAAAGGTTTTTAGCATCTTATAAAATGTATTTAAATTGAACAGTATCTTTTTGCTTCCCAATAAATTTTTTTGATATGATTTCTGCAGTTTAGTTCTTGAAATTTTTTGGAAGTAATCATTATTTAATGAAGGTATACAATTAATTACAAATGTTATAGAAATCTTACATAAAAATTGCAATAAAAATAAATTACCATTTATATATATATTATCATTTGATAATGTGTGTCAGCATAAAAATTGTGTATCTTTTTTACAGTCATTCAACATGTAGCAAAAATGATAACCAATTCTTTATCAAATTAATGTCCTCATAATTTATAGAAGGTTCTTATAGCCTTAAAGTGTGTTGAAATTGAACAGTATGTTGTTGCTTCACAGATATTTATTTTGAATTTGATTTCTGCAGTTTATTACTTAAAATTTGTCAGCAGCAAAAACAAATTAATGAAAGTATTGAATTAATTACAAATGTTACAGAAATCTAACATAAAATTGCAATAAAAATTAATTACCATTTATATATATTTTATCATTTGTTAATGTCTGTCAGCAAAAAAATAGTGAATCTAATGATCAGTCATTTAACATGTAGCAAAAATTATAACCAATTCTTTATCAAATTAATGTCCTCATAATTTATAGAAGGTTCTCTTAGACTTAATGTGTGCTTAAATTGAACAGTATGTTAAGCTTCACAGATATTTATTTTGAATTTGATTCCTGCAGTTTATTCCTTAAAATTTGTCAGCAGCACACACTATTAAAGAAAGTATAGATTTAATTACAAATGTTACAGAAATCTAACATAAAATTGCAATAAAAATTAATTACCATTTATATATATTTTATCATTTGTTAATGTCTGTCAGCAAAAATAGTGAATCAAATATTCAGACTTTCTTCATTAAAATCTTGAATTATCTACATGTATCACAAATTATAACCACTTCATTTATAATCTTTTTGTTCTCATAATTTTTAAAAGGTTTTTAGCATCTTATAAAATGTATTTAAATTGAACAGTATCTTTTTGCTTCCCAATAAATTTTTTTGATATGATTTCTGCAGTTTAGTTCTTGAAATTTTTTGGAAGTAATCACTATTTAATGAAGGTATACAATTAATTACAAATGTTATAGAAATGTTACATAAACATTGCAATAAAAATAAATTACCATTTATATATATATTATCATTTGATAATGTGTGTCAGCATAAAAATTGTGTATCTTTTTTACAGTCAATCAACATGTAGCAAAAATGATAACCAATTCTTTATCAAATTAATGTCCTCATAATTTATAGAAGGTTCTTATAGCCTTAAAGTGTGTTGAAATTGAACAGTATGTTGTTGCTTCACAGATATTTATTTTGAATTTGATTTCTGCAGTTTATTACTTAAAATTTGTCAGCAGCAAACACAATTTAATGAAAGTATTGAATTAATTACAAATGTTACAGAAATCTAACATAAAATTGCAATAAAAATTAATTACCATTTATATATATTTTATCATTTGTTAATGTCTGTCAGCAAAAAAATAGTGAATCTAATGATCAGTCATTTAACATGTAGCAAAAATTATAACCAATTCTTTATCAAATTAATGTCCTCATAATTTATAGAAGGTTCTCTTAGACTTAATGTGTGCTTAAATTGAACAGTATGTTAAGCTTCACAGATATTTAGTTTGAATTTGATTCCTGCAGTTTATTCCTTAAAATTTGTCAGCAGCACACACTATTAAAGAAAGTATAGAATTAATTACAAATGTTTCAGAAATCTAACATAAAATTGCAATAAAAATTAATTACCATTTATATATATTTTATCATTTGTTAATGTCTGTCAGCCAAAAAATAGTGAATCTAATGATCAGTCATTTAACATGTAGCAAAAATTATAACCAATTCTTTATCAAATTAAAGTCCTCATAATTTATAGTAGGTTCTTTTAGACTTAATGTGTGTTTGAATTGAACAGTATATTGTTGCTTCACAGATATTTATTTTGGATTTGATTCCTGCAGTTTATTCCTTAAAATTTGTCAGCAGCACACACTATTTAATGAAAGTATAGAATTAATTACAAATGTTACAGAAATCTAACATAAAATTTCAATAAAATTTAATTACCATTTATATATATTTTATCATTTGTTAATGTCTGTCAGCCAAAAAATAGTGAATCAAATATTCAGACTTTCTTCATTAAAAACTTGAATTATCTACATGTATCACAAATTATAACCACTTCATTTATAATCTTTTTGTTCTCATAATTTTTAAAAGGTTTTTAGCAGCTTATAAAATGTATTTAAATTGAACAGTATCTTTTTGCTTCCCAATAAATTTTTTTGATATGATTTCTGCAGTTTAGTTCTTGAAATTTTTTGGCAGTAATCACTATTTAATGAAGGTATACAATTAATTACAAATGTTATAGAAATCTAACAAAAAAATTGCAATAAAAATAAATTACCATTTATATATATATTATCATTTGATAATGTTTTTCAGATAAAAAATAGTGAATATTTTGATTAGTCATTCAACATGTAGCCAAAATTATAACCAATTCTTTATCAAATTAATGTCCTCATATTTTTAGAAGGTTCTTTTAGACTTAATGTGTGCTTGAATTGAACAGTATGTTGTTGCTTCACAGATATTAATTTTGAATTTGATTCCTGCAGTTTATTCCTTAAAATTTGTCAGCAGCACACACTATTTAATGAAAGTATTGAATTAATTACAAATGTAACAGAAATCTAACATAAAATTGCAATAAAAATTAATTACCATTTATATATATATTTTATCATTTGTTAATGTCTGTCAGCAAAAAAATAGTGAATCTAATGATCAGTCATTTAACATGTAGCAAAAATTATAACCAATTCTTTATCAAATTAAAGTCCTCATAATTTATAGAAGGTTCCTTTAGACTTAATGTGTGTTTGAATTGAACAGTATGTTGTTGCTTCACAGATATTTATTTTGGATTTGATTCCTGCAGTTTATTCCTTAAAATTTGTCAGCAGCACACACTATTTAATGAAAGTATAGTATTAATTATAAATGTTACAGAAATCTAACATAAAATTTCAATAAAATTTAATTACCATTTATTTATATTTTATCATTTGTTAATGTCTGTCAGCCAAAAAATAGTGAATCTAATGATCAGTCATTTAACATGTAGCAAAAATTATAACAAATTCTTTATCAAATTAAAGTCCTCATAATTTATAGAAGGTTCTTTTAGACTTAATGTGTGTTTGAATTGAACAGTATGTTGTTGCTTCACAGATATTTATTTTGGATTTGATTCCTGCAGTTTATTCCTTAAAATTTGTCAGCAGCACACACTATTTAATGAAAGTATAGAATTAATTACAAATGTTACAGAAATCTAACATAAAATTTCAATAAAATTTAATTACCATTTATATATATTTTATCATTTGTTAATGTCTGTCAGCCAAAAAATAGTGAATCAAATATTCAGACTTTCTTCATTAAAAACTTGAATTATCTACATGTATCACAAATTATAACCACTTCATTTATAATCTTTTTGTTCTCATAATTTTTAAAAGGTTTTTAGCAGCTTATAAAATGTATTTAAATTGAACAGTATCTTTTTGCTTCCCAATAAATTTTTTTGATATGATTTCTGCAGTTTAGTTCTTGAAATTTTTTGGCAGTAATCACTATTTAATGAAGGTATACAATTAATTACAAATGTTATAGAAATCTAACAAAAAAATTGCAATAAAAATAAATTACCATTTATATATATATTATCATTTGATAATGTTTTTCAGATAAAAAATAGTGAATATTTTGATTAGTCATTCAACATGTAGCAAAAATTATAACCAATTCTTTATCAAATTAATGTCCTCATATTTTTAGAAGGTTCTTTTAGACTTAATGTGTGCTTGAATTGAACAGTATGTTGTTGCTTCACAGATATTAATTTTGAATTTGATTCCTGCAGTTTATTCCTTAAAATTTGTCAGCAGCACACACTATTTAATGAAAGTATTGAATTAATTACAAATGTAACAGAAATCTAACATAAAATTGCAATAAAAATTAATTACCATTTATATATATATTTTATCATTTGTTAATGTCTGTCAGCAAAAATAGTGAATCAAATATTCAGACTTTCTTCATTAAAATCTTGAATTATCTACATGTATCACAAATTATAATCACTTCATTTATAATCTTTTTGTTCTCATAATTTTTAAAAGGTTTTTAGCATCTTATAAAATGTATTTAAATTGAACAGTATCTTTTTGCTTCCCAATAAATTTTTTTGATATGATTTCTGCAGTTTAGTTCTTGAAATTTTTTGGAAGTAATCATTATTTAATGAAGGTATACAATTAATTACAAATGTTATAGAAATCTTACATAAAAATTGCAATAAAAATAAATTACCATTTATATATATATTATCATTTGATAATGTGTGTCAGCATAAAAATTGTGTATCTTTTTTACAGTCATTCAACATGTAGCAAAAATGATAACCAATTCTTTATCAAATTAATGTCCTCATAATTTATAGAAGGTTCTTATAGCCTTAAAGTGTGTTGAAATTGAACAGTATGTTGTTGCTTCACAGATATTTATTTTGAATTTGATTTCTGCAGTTTATTACTTAAAATTTGTCAGCAGCAAAAACAAATTAATGAAAGTATTGAATTAATTACAAATGTTACAGAAATCTAACATAAAATTGCAATAAAAATTAATTACCATTTATATATATTTTATCATTTGTTAATGTCTGTCAGCAAAAAAATAGTGAATCTAATGATCAGTCATTTAACATGTAGCAAAAATTATAACCAATTCTTTATCAAATTAATGTCCTCATAATTTATAGAAGGTTCTCTTAGACTTAATGTGTGCTTAAATTGAACAGTATGTTAAGCTTCACAGATATTTATTTTGAATTTGATTCCTGCAGTTTATTCCTTAAAATTTGTCAGCAGCACACACTATTAAAGAAAGTATAGATTTAATTACAAATGTTACAGAAATCTAACATAAAATTGCAATAAAAATTAATTACCATTTATATATATTTTATCATTTGTTAATGTCTGTCAGCAAAAATAGTGAATCAAATATTCAGACTTTCTTCATTAAAATCTTGAATTATCTACATGTATCACAAATTATAACCACTTCATTTATAATCTTTTTGTTCTCATAATTTTTAAAAGGTTTTTAGCATCTTATAAAATGTATTTAAATTGAACAGTATCTTTTTGCTTCCCAATAAATTTTTTTGATATGATTTCTGCAGTTTAGTTCTTGAAATTTTTTGGAAGTAATCACTATTTAATGAAGGTATACAATTAATTACAAATGTTATAGAAATGTTACATAAACATTGCAATAAAAATAAATTACCATTTATATATATATTATCATTTGATAATGTGTGTCAGCATAAAAATTGTGTATCTTTTTTACAGTCAATCAACATGTAGCAAAAATGATAACCAATTCTTTATCAAATTAATGTCCTCATAATTTATAGAAGGTTCTTATAGCCTTAAAGTGTGTTGAAATTGAACAGTATGTTGTTGCTTCACAGATATTTATTTTGAATTTGATTTCTGCAGTTTATTACTTAAAATTTGTCAGCAGCAAACACAATTTAATGAAAGTATTGAATTAATTACAAATGTTACAGAAATCTAACATAAAATTGCAATAAAAATTAATTACCATTTATATATATTTTATCATTTGTTAATGTCTGTCAGCAAAAAAATAGTGAATCTAATGATCAGTCATTTAACATGTAGCAAAAATTATAACCAATTCTTTATCAAATTAATGTCCTCATAATTTATAGAAGGTTCTCTTAGACTTAATGTGTGCTTAAATTGAACAGTATGTTAAGCTTCACAGATATTTAGTTTGAATTTGATTCCTGCAGTTTATTCCTTAAAATTTGTCAGCAGCACACACTATTAAAGAAAGTATAGAATTAATTACAAATGTTTCAGAAATCTAACATAAAATTGCAATAAAAATTAATTACCATTTATATATATTTTATCATTTGTTAATGTCTGTCAGCCAAAAAATAGTGAATCTAATGATCAGTCATTTAACATGTAGCAAAAATTATAACCAATTCTTTATCAAATTAAAGTCCTCATAATTTATAGTAGGTTCTTTTAGACTTAATGTGTGTTTGAATTGAACAGTATATTGTTGCTTCACAGATATTTATTTTGGATTTGATTCCTGCAGTTTATTCCTTAAAATTTGTCAGCAGCACACACTATTTAATGAAAGTATAGTATTAATTATAAATGTTACAGAAATCTAACATAAAATTTCAATAAAATTTAATTACCATTTATTTATATTTTATCATTTGTAAATGTCTGTCAGCCTAAAAATAGTGAATCAAATATTCAGACTTTCTTCATTAAAAACTTGAATTATCTACATGTATCACAAATTATAACCACTTCTTTTTTAATATTTTTGTTCTCATAATTTTTAAAAGGTTTTTAGAAGCTTATAAAATGTATTTAAATTGAACAGTATCTTTTTGCTTCCCAATAAATTTTTTTGATATGATTTCTGCAGTTTAGTTCTTGAAATTTTTTGGCAGTAATCACTATTTAATGAAGGTATTGAATTAATTACAAATGTTACAGAAATCTAACATAAAATTGCAATAAAAATTAATTACCATTTATATATATTTTATCATTTGTTAATGTCTGTCAGCAAAAAAATAGTGAATCTAATGATCAGTCATTTAACATGTAGCCAAAATTATAACCAATTCTTTATCAAATTAATGTCCTCATATTTTTAGAAGGTTCTTTTAGACTTAATGTGTGCTTGAATTGAACAGTATGTTGTTGCTTCACAGATATTAATTTTGAATTTGATTCCTGCAGTTTATTCCTTAAAATTTGTCAGCAGCACACACTATTTAATGAAAGTATTGAATTAATTACAAATGTAACAGAAATCTAACATAAAATTGCAATAAAAATTAATTACCATTTATATATATATTTTATCATTTGTTAATGTCTGTCAGCAAAAAAATAGTGAATCTAATGATCAGTCATTTAACATGTAGCAAAAATTATAACCAATTCTTTATCAAATTAAAGTCCTCATAATTTATAGAAGGTTCCTTTAGACTTAATGTGTGTTTGAATTGAACAGTATGTTGTTGCTTCACAGATATTTATTTTGGATTTGATTCCTGCAGTTTATTCCTTAAAATTTGTCAGCAGCACACACTATTTAATGAAAGTATAGTATTAATTATAAATGTTACAGAAATCTAACATAAAATTTCAATAAAATTTAATTACCATTTATTTATATTTTATCATTTGTTAATGTCTGTCAGCCAAAAAATAGTGAATCTAATGATCAGTCATTTAACATGTAGCAAAAATTATAACAAATTCTTTATCAAATTAAAGTCCTCATAATTTATAGAAGGTTCTTTTAGACTTAATGTGTGTTTGAATTGAACAGTATGTTGTTGCTTCACAGATATTTATTTTGGATTTGATTCCTGCAGTTTATTCCTTAAAATTTGTCAGCAGCACACAGTATTTAATGAAAGTATAGATTTAATTAAAAATGTTACAGAAATCTAACATAAAATTGCAATAAAAATTAATTACCATTTATATATATTTTATCATTTGTTAATGTCTGTCAGCAAAAATAGTGAATCAAATATTCAGACTTTCTTCATTAAAATCTTGAATTATCTACATGTATCACAAATTATAACCACTTCATTTATAATCTTTTTGTTCTCATAATTTTTAAAAGGTTTTTAGCATCTTATAAAATGTATTTAAATTGAACAGTATCTTTTTGCTTCCCAATAAATTTTTTTGATATGATTTCTGCAGTTTAGTTCTTGAAATTTTTTGGAAGTAATCATTATTTAATGAAGGTATACAATTAATTACAAATGTTATAGAAATCTTACATAAAAATTGCAATAAAAATAAATTACCATTTATATATATATTATCATTTGATAATTTGTGTCAGCATAAAAATTGTGTATCTTTTTTACAGTCATTCAACATGTAGCAAAAATGATAACCAATTCTTTATCAAATTAATGTCCTCATAATTTATAGAAGGTTCTTATAGCCTTAAAGTGTGTTGAAATTGAACAGTATGTTGTTGCTTCACAGATATTTATTTTGAATTTGATTTCTGCAGTTTATTACTTAAAATTTGTCAGCAGCAAAAACAAATTAATGAAAGTATTGAATTAATTACAAATGTTACAGAAATCTAACATAAAATTGCAATAAAAATTAATTACCATTTATATATATTTTATCATTTGTTAATGTCTGTCAGCAAAAAAATAGTGAATCTAATGATCAGTCATTTAACATGTAGCAAAAATTATAACCAATTCTTTATCAAATTAATGTCCTCATAATTTATAGAAGGTTCTCTTAGACTTAATGTGTGCTTAAATTGAACAGTATGTTAAGCTTCACAGATATTTATTTTGAATTTGATTCCTGCAGTTTATTCCTTAAAATTTGTCAGCAGCACACACTATTAAAGAAAGTATAGATTTAATTACAAATGTTACAGAAATCTAACATAAAATTGCAATAAAAATTAATTACCATTTATATATATTTTATCATTTGTTAATGTCTGTCAGCAAAAATAGTGAATCAAATATTCAGACTTTCTTCATTAAAATCTTGAATTATCTACATGTATCACAAATTATAACCACTTCATTTATAATCTTTTTGTTCTCATAATTTTTAAAAGGTTTTTAGCATCTTATAAAATGTATTTAAATTGAACAGTATCTTTTTGCTTCCCAATAAATTTTTTTGATATGATTTCTGCAGTTTAGTTCTTGAAATTTTTTGGAAGTAATCACTATTTAATGAAGGTATACAATTAATTACAAATGTTATAGAAATGTTACATAAACATTGCAATAAAAATAAATTACCATTTATATATATATTATCATTTGATAATGTGTGTCAGCATAAAAATTGTGTATCTTTTTTACAGTCATTCAACATGTAGCAAAAATGATAACCAATTCTTTATCAAATTAATGTCCTCATAATTTATAGAAGGTTCTTATAGCCTTAAAGTGTGTTGAAATTGAACAGTATGTTGTTGCTTCACAGATATTTATTTTGAATTTGATTTCTGCAGTTTATTACTTAAAATTTGTCAGCAGCAAACACAATTTAATGAAAGTATTGAATTAATTACAAATGTTACAGAAATCTAACATAAAATTGCAATAAAAATTAATTACCATTTATATATATTTTATCATTTGTTAATGTCTGTCAGCAAAAAAATAGTGAATCTAATGATCAGTCATTTAACATGTAGCAAAAATTATAACCAATTCTTTATCAAATTAATGTCCTCATAATTTATAGAAGGTTCTCTTAGACTTAATGTGTGCTTAAATTGAACAGTATGTTAAGCTTCACAGATATTTAGTTTGAATTTGATTCCTGCAGTTTATTCCTTAAAATTTGTCAGCAGCACACACTATTAAAGAAAGTATAGAATTAATTACAAATGTTTCAGAAATCTAACATAAAATTGCAATAAAAATTAATTACCATTTATATATATTTTATCATTTGTTAATGTCTGTCAGCCAAAAAATAGTGAATCTAATGATCAGTCATTTAACATGTAGCAAAAATTATAACCAATTCTTTATCAAATTAAAGTCCTCATAATTTATAGTAGGTTCTTTTAGACTTAATGTGTGTTTGAATTGAACAGTATATTGTTGCTTCACAGATATTTATTTTGGATTTGATTCCTGCAGTTTATTCCTTAAAATTTGTCAGCAGCACACACTATTTAATGAAAGTATAGTATTAATTATAAATGTTACAGAAATCTAACATAAAATTTCAATAAAATTTAATTACCATTTATTTATATTTTATCATTTGTAAATGTCTGTCAGCCTAAAAATAGTGAATCAAATATTCAGACTTTCTTCATTAAAAACTTGAATTATCTACATGTATCACAAATTATAACCACTTCTTTTTTAATATTTTTGTTCTCATAATTTTTAAAAGGTTTTTAGAAGCTTATAAAATGTATTTAAATTGAACAGTATCTTTTTGCTTCCCAATAAATTTTTTTGATATGATTTCTGCAGTTTAGTTCTTAAAATTTTTTGGCAGTAATCACTATTTATTGAAGGTATACAATTAATTACAGATGTTATAGAAATCTAACAAAAAAATTGCAAAAAAAATAAATTACCATTTATATATATATTATCATTTGATAATGTGTTTCAGCAAAAAAATAGTGAATATTTTGATCAGTCATTCAACATGTAGCAAAAATGATAACCAATTCTTTATCAAATTAATGTCCTCATAATTTATAGAAAGTTCTTTTAGACTTAATGTGTTCTTGAATTGAACAGTATGTTGTTGCTTCACAGATGATTATTTTGAATTTCATTTCTGCAGTTTATTCCTTAAAATTTGTCAGCAGCAAAAACTATTTAATGAAAGTATACAATTAATTACAAATGTTACAGAAATTTACGATTAAATATTACAATAAAAATTAAGTACCATTTATATTTAATTTATCATATGTTAATATGTGTCAGCATAAAAATTGTGTATCTTTTATACAGTCATTTTACATGTAGCAAATATTAAAACCAAATCATTTATCATATTAATGTCCACATAAATTATAGAAGTTTCTTACAACATTAACGTGTGTTTAAATTGAACAGTATGTTGTTGCTTCACAGATATTTATTTTGGATTTGATTCCTGCAGTTTATTCCTTAAAATTTGTCAGCAGCACACACTATTTAATGAAAGTATAGATTTAATTACAAATGTTACAGAAATCTAACATAAAATTGCAATAAAAATTAATTACCATTTATTTATATTTTATCATTTGTTAATGTCTGTCAGCAAAAATAGTGAATCAAATATTCAGACTTTCTTCATTAAAATCTTGAATTATCTACATGTATCACAAATTATAACCACTTCATTTATAATCTTTTTGTTCTCATAATTTTTAAAAGGTTTTTAGCATCTTATAAAATGTATTTAAATTGAACAGTATCTTTTTGCTTCCCAATAAATTTTTTTGATATGATTTCTGCAGTTTAGTTCTTGAAATTTTTTGGAAGTAATAACTATTTAATGAAGGTATACAATTAATTACAAATGTTATAGAAATCTTACATAAAAATTGCAATAAAAATAAATTACCATTTATATATATATTATCATTTGATAATGTGTGTCAGCATAAAAATTGTGTATCTTTTTTACAGTCATTCAACATGTAGCAAAAATGATAACCAATTCTTTATCAAATTAATGTCCTCATAATTTATAGAAGGTTCTTATAGCCTTAAAGTGTGTTGAAATTGAACAGTATGTTGTTGCTTCACAGATATTTATTTTGAATTTGATTTCTGCAGTTTATTACTTAAAATTTGTCAGCAGCAAACACAATTTAATGAAAGTATTGAATTAATTACAAATGTTACAGAAATCTAACATAAAATTGCAATAAAAATTAATTACCATTTATATATATTTTATCATTTGTTTATGTCTGTCAGCAAAAAAATAGTGAATCTAATGATCAGTCATTTAACATGTAGCAAAAATTATAACCAATTCTTTATCATATTAATGTCCTCATAATTTATAGAAGGTTCTCTTAGACTTAATGTGTGCTTTAATTGAACAGTATGTTAAGCTTCACAGATATTTATTTTGAATTTGATTCCTGCAGTTTATTCCTTAAAATTTGTCAGCAGCACACACTATTAAAGAAAGTATAGAATTAATTACAAATGTTACAGAAATCTAACATAAAATTGCAATAAAAATTAATTACCATTTATATATATTTTATCATTTGATAATGTGTTTCAGCAAAAAAATAGTGAATATTTTGATCAGTCATTCAACATGTAGCAAAAATGATAACCAATTCTTTATCAAATTAATGTCCTCATAATTTATAGAAGGTTCTTTTAGACTTAATGTGTGCTTGAATTGAACAGTATGTTGTTGCTTCACAGATATTAATTTTGAATTTGATTCCTGCAGTTTATTCCTTAAAATTTGTCAGCAGCACACACTATTTAATGAAAGTATTGAATTAATTACAAATGTAACAGAAATCTAACATAAAATTGCAATAAAAATTAATTACCATTTATATATATTTTATCATTTGTTAATGTCTGTCAGCAAAAAAATAGTGAATCTAATGATCAGTCATTTAACATGTAGCAAAAATTATAACCAATTCTTTATCAAATTAAAGTCCTCATAATTTATAGAAGGTTCTTTTAGACTTAATGTGTGTTTGAATTGAACAGTATGTTGTTGCTTCACAGATATTTATTTTGGATTTGATTCCTGCAGTTTATTCCTTAAAATTTGTCAGCAGCACACACTATTTAATGAAAGTATAGTATTAATTATAAATGTTACAGAAATCTAACATAAAATTTCAATAAAATTTAATTACCATTTATTAATATTTTATCATTTGCTAATGTCTGTCAGCCAAAAAATAGTGAATCAAATATTCAGACTTTCTTCATTAAAAACTTGAATTATCTACATGTATCACAAATTATAACCACTTCTTTTTTAATATTTTTGTTCTCATAATTTTTAAAAGGTTTTTAGAAGCTTATAAAATGTATTTAAATTGAACAGTATCTTTTTGCTTCCCAATAAATTTTTTTATATGATTTCTGCAGTTTAGTTCTTGAAATTTTTTGGCAGTAATCACTATTTAATGAAGGTATACAATTAATTACAAATGTTATAGAAATCTAACAAAAAAATTGCAATAAAAATAAATTACCATTTATATATATATTATCATTTGATAATGTGTTTCAGCAAAAAAATAGTGAATATTTTGATCAGTCATTCAACATGTAGCAAAAATGATAACCAATTCTTTATCAAATTAATGTCCTCATATTTTTAGAAGGTTCTTTTAGACTTAATGTGTTCTTGAATTGAACAGTATGTTGTTGCTTCACAGATATTTATTTTGGATTTGATTCCTGCAGTTTATTCCTTAAAATTTGTCAGCAGCACACAGTATTTAATGAAAGTATAGATTTAATTACAAATGTTACAGAAATCTAACATAAAATTGCAATAAAAATTAATTACCATTTATATATATTTTATCATTTGTTAATGTCTGTCAGCAAAAATAGTGAATCAAATATTCAGACTTTCTTCATTAAAATCTTGAATTATCTACATGTATCACAAATTATAATCACTTCATTTATAATCTTTTTGTTCTCATAATTTTTAAAAGGTTTTTAGCATCTTATAAAATGTATTTAAATTGAACAGTATCTTTTTGCTTCCCAATAAATTTTTTTGATATGATTTCTGCAGTTTAGTTCTTGAAATTTTTTGGAAGTAATCATTATTTAATGAAGGTATACAATTAATTACAAATGTTATAGAAATCTTACATAAAAATTGCAATAAAAATAAATTACCATTTATATATATATTATCATTTGATAATGTGTGTCAGCATAAAAATTGTGTATCTTTTTTACAGTCATTCAACATGTAGCAAAAATGATAACCAATTCTTTATCAAATTAATGTCCTCATAATTTATAGAAGGTTCTTATAGCCTTAAAGTGTGTTGAAATTGAACAGTATGTTGTTGCTTCACAGATATTTATTTTGAATTTGATTTCTGCAGTTTATTACTTAAAATTTGTCAGCAGCAAAAACAAATTAATGAAAGTATTGAATTAATTACAAATGTTACAGAAATCTAACATAAAATTGCAATAAAAATTAATTACCATTTATATATATTTTATCATTTGTTAATGTCTGTCAGCAAAAAAATAGTGAATCTAATGATCAGTCATTTAACATGTAGCAAAAATTATAACCAATTCTTTATCAAATTAATGTCCTCATAATTTATAGAAGGTTCTCTTAGACTTAATGTGTGCTTAAATTGAACAGTATGTTAAGCTTCACAGATATTTATTTTGAATTTGATTCCTGCAGTTTATTCCTTAAAATTTGTCAGCAGCACACACTATTAAAGAAAGTATAGATTTAATTACAAATGTTACAGAAATCTAACATAAAATTGCAATAAAAATTAATTACCATTTATATATATTTTATCATTTGTTAATGTCTGTCAGCAAAAATAGTGAATCAAATATTCAGACTTTCTTCATTAAAATCTTGAATTATCTACATGTATCACAAATTATAACCACTTCATTTATAATCTTTTTGTTCTCATAATTTTTAAAAGGTTTTTAGCATCTTATAAAATGTATTTAAATTGAACAGTATCTTTTTGCTTCCCAATAAATTTTTTTGATATGATTTCTGCAGTTTAGTTCTTGAAATTTTTTGGAAGTAATCACTATTTAATGAAGGTATACAATTAATTACAAATGTTATAGAAATGTTACATAAACATTGCAATAAAAATAAATTACCATTTATATATATATTATCATTTGATAATGTGTGTCAGCATAAAAATTGTGTATCTTTTTTACAGTCATTCAACATGTAGCAAAAATGATAACCAATTCTTTATCAAATTAATGTCCTCATAATTTATAGAAGGTTCTTATAGCCTTAAAGTGTGTTGAAATTGAACAGTATGTTGTTGCTTCACAGATATTTATTTTGAATTTGATTTCTGCAGTTTATTACTTAAAATTTGTCAGCAGCAAACACAATTTAATGAAAGTATTGAATTAATTACAAATGTTACAGAAATCTAACATAAAATTGCAATAAAAATTAATTACCATTTATATATATTTTATCATTTGTTAATGTCTGTCAGCAAAAAAATAGTGAATCTAATGATCAGTCATTTAACATGTAGCAAAAATTATAACCAATTCTTTATCAAATTAATGTCCTCATAATTTATAGAAGGTTCTCTTAGACTTAATGTGTGCTTAAATTGAACAGTATGTTAAGCTTCACAGATATTTAGTTTGAATTTGATTCCTGCAGTTTATTCCTTAAAATTTGTCAGCAGCACACACTATTAAAGAAAGTATAGAATTAATTACAAATGTTTCAGAAATCTAACATAAAATTGCAATAAAAATTAATTACCATTTATATATATTTTATCATTTGTTAATGTCTGTCAGCCAAAAAATAGTGAATCTAATGATCAGTCATTTAACATGTAGCAAAAATTATAACCAATTCTTTATCAAATTAAAGTCCTCATAATTTATAGTAGGTTCTTTTAGACTTAATGTGTGTTTGAATTGAACAGTATATTGTTGCTTCACAGATATTTATTTTGGATTTGATTCCTGCAGTTTATTCCTTAAAATTTGTCAGCAGCACACACTATTTAATGAAAGTATAGTATTAATTATAAATGTTACAGAAATCTAACATAAAATTTCAATAAAATTTAATTACCATTTATTTATATTTTATCATTTGTAAATGTCTGTCAGCCTAAAAATAGTGAATCAAATATTCAGACTTTCTTCATTAAAAACTTGAATTATCTACATGTATCACAAATTATAACCACTTCTTTTTTAATATTTTTGTTCTCATAATTTTTAAAAGGTTTTTAGAAGCTTATAAAATGTATTTAAATTGAACAGTATCTTTTTGCTTCCCAATAAATTTTTTTGATATGATTTCTGCAGTTTAGTTCTTGAAATTTTTTGGCAGTAATCACTATTTAATGAAGGTATTGAATTAATTACAAATGTTACAGAAATCTAACATAAAATTGCAATAAAAATTAATTACCATTTATATATATTTTATCATTTGTTAATGTCTGTCAGCAAAAAAATAGTGAATCTAATGATCAGTCATTTAACATGTAGCCAAAATTATAACCAATTCTTTATCAAATTAATGTCCTCATATTTTTAGAAGGTTCTTTTAGACTTAATGTGTGCTTGAATTGAACAGTATGTTGTTGCTTCACAGATATTAATTTTGAATTTGATTCCTACAGTTTATTCCTTAAAATTTGTCAGCAGCACACACTATTTAATGAAAGTATTGAATTAATTACAAATGTAACAGAAATCTAACATAAAATTGCAATAAAAATTAATTACCATTTATATATATATTTTATCATTTGTTAATGTCTGTCAGCAAAAAAATAGTGAATCTAATGATCAGTCATTTAACATGTAGCAAAAATTATAACCAATTCTTTATCAAATTAAAGTCCTCATAATTTATAGAAGGTTCCTTTAGACTTAATGTGTGTTTGAATTGAACAGTATGTTGTTGCTTCACAGATATTTATTTTGGATTTGATTCCTGCAGTTTATTCCTTAAAATTTGTCAGCAGCACACACTATTTAATGAAAGTATAGTATTAATTATAAATGTTACAGAAATCTAACATAAAATTTCAATAAAATTTAATTACCATTTATTTATATTTTATCATTTGTTAATGTCTGTCAGCCAAAAAATAGTGAATCTAATGATCAGTCATTTAACATGTAGCAAAAATTATAACAAATTCTTTATCAAATTAAAGTCCTCATAATTTATAGAAGGTTCTTTTAGACTTAATGTGTGTTTGAATTGAACAGTATGTTGTTGCTTCACAGATATTTATTTTGGATTTGATTCCTGCAGTTTATTCCTTAAAATTTGTCAGCAGCACACAGTATTTAATGAAAGTATAGATTTAATTAAAAATGTTACAGAAATCTAACATAAAATTGCAATAAAAATTAATTACCATTTATATATATTTTATCATTTGTTAATGTCTGTCAGCAAAAATAGTGAATCAAATATTCAGACTTTCTTCATTAAAATCTTGAATTATCTACATGTATCACAAATTATAACCACTTCATTTATAATCTTTTTGTTCTCATAATTTTTAAAAGGTTTTTAGCATCTTATAAAATGTATTTAAATTGAACAGTATCTTTTTGCTTCCCAATAAATTTTTTTGATATGATTTCTGCAGTTTAGTTCTTGAAATTTTTTGGAAGTAATCATTATTTAATGAAGGTATACAATTAATTACAAATGTTATAGAAATCTTACATAAAAATTGCAATAAAAATAAATTACCATTTATATATATATTATCATTTGATAATTTGTGTCAGCATAAAAATTGTGTATCTTTTTTACAGTCATTCAACATGTAGCAAAAATGATAACCAATTCTTTATCAAATTAATGTCCTCATAATTTATAGAAGGTTCTTATAGCCTTAAAGTGTGTTGAAATTGAACAGTATGTTGTTGCTTCACAGATATTTATTTTGAATTTGATTTCTGCAGTTTATTACTTAAAATTTGTCAGCAGCAAACACAATTTAATGAAAGTATTGAATTAATTACAAATGTTACAGAAATCTAACATAAAATTGCAATAAAAATTAATTACCATTTATATATATTTTATCATTTGTTAATGTCTGTCAGCAAAAAAATAGTGAATCTAATGATCAGTCATTTAACATGTAGCAAAAATTATAACCAATTCTTTATCAAATTAATGTCCTCATAATTTATAGAAGGTTCTCTTAGACTTAATGTGTGCTTAAATTGAACAGTATGTTAAGCTTCACAGATATTTAGTTTGAATTTGATTCCTGCAGTTTATTCCTTAAAATTTGTCAGCAGCACACACTATTAAAGAAAGTATAGAATTAATTACAAATGTTTCAGAAATCTAACATAAAATTGCAATAAAAATTAATTACCATTTATATATATTTTATCATTTGTTAATGTCTGTCAGCCAAAAAATAGTGAATCTAATGATCAGTCATTTAACATGTAGCAAAAATTATAACCAATTCTTTATCAAATTAAAGTCCTCATAATTTATAGTAGGTTCTTTTAGACTTAATGTGTGTTTGAATTGAACAGTATATTGTTGCTTCACAGATATTTATTTTGGATTTGATTCCTGCAGTTTATTCCTTAAAATTTGTCAGCAGCACACACTATTTAATGAAAGTATAGTATTAATTATAAATGTTACAGAAATCTAACATAAAATTTCAATAAAATTTAATTACCATTTATTTATATTTTATCATTTGTAAATGTCTGTCAGCCTAAAAATAGTGAATCAAATATTCAGACTTTCTTCATTAAAAACTTGAATTATCTACATGTATCACAAATTATAACCACTTCTTTTTTAATATTTTTGTTCTCATAATTTTTAAAAGGTTTTTAGAAGCTTATAAAATGTATTTAAATTGAACAGTATCTTTTTGCTTCCCAATAAATTTTTTTGATATGATTTCTGCAGTTTAGTTCTTGAAATTTTTTGGCAGTAATCACTATTTAATGAAGGTATTGAATTAATTACAAATGTTACAGAAATCTAACATAAAATTGCAATAAAAATTAATTACCATTTATATATATTTTATCATTTGTTAATGTCTGTCAGCAAAAAAATAGTGAATCTAATGATCAGTCATTTAACATGTAGCCAAAATTATAACCAATTCTTTATCAAATTAATGTCCTCATATTTTTAGAAGGTTCTTTTAGACTTAATGTGTGCTTGAATTGAACAGTATGTTGTTGCTTCACAGATATTAATTTTGAATTTGATTCCTACAGTTTATTCCTTAAAATTTGTCAGCAGCACACACTATTTAATGAAAGTATTGAATTAATTACAAATGTAACAGAAATCTAACATAAAATTGCAATAAAAATTAATTACCATTTATATATATATTTTATCATTTGTTAATGTCTGTCAGCAAAAAAATAGTGAATCTAATGATCAGTCATTTAACATGTAGCAAAAATTATAACCAATTCTTTATCAAATTAAAGTCCTCATAATTTATAGAAGGTTCCTTTAGACTTAATGTGTGTTTGAATTGAACAGTATGTTGTTGCTTCACAGATATTTATTTTGGATTTGATTCCTGCAGTTTATTCCTTAAAATTTGTCAGCAGCACACACTATTTAATGAAAGTATAGTATTAATTATAAATGTTACAGAAATCTAACATAAAATTTCAATAAAATTTAATTACCATTTATTTATATTTTATCATTTGTTAATGTCTGTCAGCCAAAAAATAGTGAATCTAATGATCAGTCATTTAACATGTAGCAAAAATTATAACAAATTCTTTATCAAATTAAAGTCCTCATAATTTATAGAAGGTTCTTTTAGACTTAATGTGTGTTTGAATTGAACAGTATGTTGTTGCTTCACAGATATTTATTTTGGATTTGATTCCTGCAGTTTATTCCTTAAAATTTGTCAGCAGCACACAGTATTTAATGAAAGTATAGATTTAATTAAAAATGTTACAGAAATCTAACATAAAATTGCAATAAAAATTAATTACCATTTATATATATTTTATCATTTGTTAATGTCTGTCAGCAAAAATAGTGAATCAAATATTCAGACTTTCTTCATTAAAATCTTGAATTATCTACATGTATCACAAATTATAACCACTTCATTTATAATCTTTTTGTTCTCATAATTTTTAAAAGGTTTTTAGCATCTTATAAAATGTATTTAAATTGAACAGTATCTTTTTGCTTCCCAATAAATTTTTTTGATATGATTTCTGCAGTTTAGTTCTTGAAATTTTTTGGAAGTAATCATTATTTAATGAAGGTATACAATTAATTACAAATGTTATAGAAATCTTACATAAAAATTGCAATAAAAATAAATTACCATTTATATATATATTATCATTTGATAATTTGTGTCAGCATAAAAATTGTGTATCTTTTTTACAGTCATTCAACATGTAGCAAAAATGATAACCAATTCTTTATCAAATTAATGTCCTCATAATTTATAGAAGGTTCTTATAGCCTTAAAGTGTGTTGAAATTGAACAGTATGTTGTTGCTTCACAGATATTTATTTTGAATTTGATTTCTGCAGTTTATTACTTAAAATTTGTCAGCAGCAAAAACAAATTAATGAAAGTATTGAATTAATTACAAATGTTACAGAAATCTAACATAAAATTGCAATAAAAATTAATTACCATTTATATATATTTTATCATTTGTTAATGTCTGTCAGCAAAAAAATAGTGAATCTAATGATCAGTCATTTAACATGTAGCAAAAATTATAACCAATTCTTTATCAAATTAATGTCCTCATAATTTATAGAAGGTTCTCTTAGACTTAATGTGTGCTTAAATTGAACAGTATGTTAAGCTTCACAGATATTTATTTTGAATTTGATTCCTGCAGGTTATTCCTTAAAATTTGTCAGCAGCACACACTATTAAAGAAAGTATAGATTTAATTACAAATGTTACAGAAATCTAACATAAAATTGCAATAAAAATTAATTACCATTTATATATATTTTATCATTTGTTAATGTCTGTCAGCAAAAATAGTGAATCAAATATTCAGACTTTCTTCATTAAAATCTTGAATTATCTACATGTATCACAAATTATAACCACTTCATTTATAATCTTTTTGTTCTCATAATTTTTAAAAGGTTTTTAGCATCTTATAAAATGTATTTAAATTGAACAGTATCTTTTTGCTTCCCAATAAATTTTTTTGATATGATTTCTGCAGTTTAGTTCTTGAAATTTTTTGGAAGTAATCACTATTTAATGAAGGTATACAATTAATTACAAATGTTATAGAAATGTTACATAAACATTGCAATAAAAATAAATTACCATTTATATATATATTATCATTTGATAATGTGTGTCAGCATAAAAATTGTGTATCTTTTTTACAGTCATTCAACATGTAGCAAAAATGATAACCAATTCTTTATCAAATTAATGTCCTCATAATTTATAGAAGGTTCTTATAGCCTTAAAGTGTGTTGAAATTGAACAGTATGTTGTTGCTTCACAGATATTTATTTTGAATTTGATTTCTGCAGTTTATTACTTAAAATTTGTCAGCAGCAAACACAATTTAATGAAAGTATTGAATTAATTACAAATGTTACAGAAATCTAACATAAAATTGCAATAAAAATTAATTACCATTTATATATATTTTATCATTTGTTAATGTCTGTCAGCAAAAAAATAGTGAATCTAATGATCAGTCATTTAACATGTAGCAAAAATTATAACCAATTCTTTATCAAATTAATGTCCTCATAATTTATAGAAGGTTCTCTTAGACTTAATGTGTGCTTAAATTGAACAGTATGTTAAGCTTCACAGATATTTAGTTTGAATTTGATTCCTGCAGTTTATTCCTTAAAATTTGTCAGCAGCACACACTATTAAAGAAAGTATAGAATTAATTACAAATGTTTCAGAAATCTAACATAAAATTGCAATAAAAATTAATTACCATTTATATATATTTTATCATTTGTTAATGTCTGTCAGCCAAAAAATAGTGAATCTAATGATCAGTCATTTAACATGTAGCAAAAATTATAACCAATTCTTTATCAAATTAATGTCCTCATAATTTATAGAAGGTTCTTTTAGACTTAATGTGTGCTTGAATTGAACAGTATGTTGTTGCTTCACAGATATTAATTTTGAATTTGATTCCTGCAGTTTATTCCTTAAAATTTGTCAGCAGCACACACTATTTAATGAAAGTATTGAATTAATTACAAATGTAACAGAAATCTAACATAAAATTGCAATAAAAATTAATTACCATTTATATATATTTTATCATTTGTTAATGTCTGTCAGCAAAAAAATAGTGAATCTAATGATCAGTCATTTAACATGTAGCAAAAATTATAACCAATTCTTTATCAAATTAAAGTCCTCATAATTTATAGAAGGTTCTTTTAGACTTAATGTGTGTTTGAATTGAACAGTATGTTGTTGCTTCACAGATATTTATTTTGGATTTGATTCCTGCAGTTTATTCCTTAAAATTTGTCAGCAGCACACACTATTTAATGAAAGTATAGTATTAATTATAAATGTTACAGAAATCTAACATAAAATTTCAATAAAATTTAATTACCATTTATTAATATTTTATCATTTGTTAATGTCTGTCAGCCAAAAAATAGTGAATCAAATATTCAGACTTTCTTCATTAAAAACTTGAATTATCTACATGTATCACAAATTATAACCACTTCTTTTTTAATATTTTTGTTCTCATAATTTTTAAAAGGTTTTTAGAAGCTTATAAAATGAATTTAAATTGAACAGTATCTTTTTGCTTCCCAATAAATTTTTTTATATGATTTCTGCAGTTTAGTTCTTGAAATTTTTTGGCAGTAATCACTATTTAATGAAGGTATACAATTAATTACAAATGTTATAGAAATCTAACAAAAAAATTGCAATAAAAATAAATTATCATTTATATATATATTATCATTTGATAATGTGTTTCAGCAAAAAAATAGTGAATATTTTGATCAGTCATTCAACATGTAGCAAAAATGATAACCAATTCTTTATCAAATTAATGTCCTCATAATTTATAGAAGGTTCTTTTAGACTTAATGTGTGCTTAAATTGAACAGTATGTTAAGCTTCACAGATATTTAGTTTGAATTTGATTCCTGAAGTTTATTCCTTAAAATTTGTCAGCAGCACACACTATTAAAGAAAGTATAGAATTAATTACAAATGTTTCAGAAATCTAACATAAAATTGCAATAAAAATTAATTACCATTTATATATATTTTATCATTTGTTAATGTCTGTCAGCCAAAAAATAGTGAATCTAATGATCAGTCATTTAACATGTAGCAAAAATTATAACCAATTCTTTATCAAATTAATGTCCTCATAATTTATAGAAGGTTCTCTTAGACTTAATGTGTGCTTAAATTGAACAGTATGTTAAGCTTCACAGATGATTATTTTGAATTTGATTTCTGCAGTTCTTTCCTTAAAATTTGTCAGCAGCAAAAACTATTTAATGAAACTATACAATTAATTACAAATGTTACAGAAATTTACGATTAAATATTACAATAAAAATTAAGTACCATTTATATTTAATTTATCATATGTTAATATGTGTCAGCATAAAAATTGTGTATCTTTTATACAGTCATTTAACATGTAGCAAATATTAAAACCAAATCATTTATCATATTAATGTCCACATAAATTATAGAAGTTTCTTACAACATTAACGTGTGTTTAAATTGAACAGTATGTTGTTGCTTCACAGATATTTATTTTGGATTTGATTCCTGCAGTTTATTCCTTAAAATTTGTCAGCAGCACACACTATTTAATGAAAGTATAGATTTAATTACAAATGTTACAGAAATCTAACATAAAATTGCAATAAAAATTAATTACCATTTATATATATTTTATCATTTGTTAATGTCTGTCAGCAAAAAAATAGTGAATCTAATGATCAGTCATTTAACATGTAGCAAAAATTATAACCACTTCATTTATAATCTTTTTGTTCTCATAATTTTTAAAAGGTTTTTAGCAGCTTATAAAATGTATTTAAATTGAACAGTATCTTTTTGCTTCCCAATAAATTTTTTTGATATGATTTCTGCAGTTTAGTTCTTGAAATTTTTTGAAAGTAATCACTATTTAATGAAGGTATACAATTAATTACAAATGTTATAGAAATCTAACAAAAAAATTGCAATAAAAATAAATTACCATTTATATATATATTATCATTTGATAATGTGTTTCAGAAAAAAAATAGTGAATATTTTGATTAGTCATTCAACATGTAGCAAAAATTATAACCAATTCTTTATCAAATTAATGTCCTCATATTTTTAGAAGGTTCTTTTAGACTTAATGTGTGCTTGAATTGAACAGTATGTTGTTGCTTCACAGATATTAATTTTGAATTTGATTCCTGCAGTTTATTCCTTAAAATTTGTCAGCAGCACACACTATTTAATGAAATTATTGAATTAATTACAAATGTAACAGAAATCTAACATAAAATTGCAATAAAAATTAATTACCATTTATATATATTTTATCATTTGTTAATGTCTGTCAGCAAAAATAGTGAATCAAATATTCAGACTTTCTTCATTAAAATCTTGAATTATCTACATGTATCACAAATTATAACCACTTCATTTATAATCTTTTTGTTCTCATAATTTTTAAAAGGTTTTTAGCATCTTATAAAATGTATTTAAATTGAACAGTATCTTTTTGCTTCCCAAAAAATTTTTTTGATATGATTTCTGCAGTTTAGTTCTTGAAATTTTTTGGCAGTAATCACTATTTAATGAAGGTATACAATTAATTACAAATCTTATAGAAATCTAACATAAAAATTGCAATAAAAATAAATTACCATTTATATATATATTATCATTTGATAATGTATTTCAGCAAAAAAATAGTGAATATTTTGATCAGTTATTCAACATGTAGCAAAAATGATAACCAACTCTTTATCAAATTAATGTCCTCATAATTTATAGAAAGTTCTTATAGCCCTAAAGTGTGTTGAAATTGAACAGTATGTTGTTGCTTCACAGATATTTATTTTGAATTTGATTTCTGCAGTTTATTCCTTAAAATTTGTCAGCAGCAAACACTATTTAATGAAAGTATAGAATTAATTACAAATGTTACAGAAATCTAACATAAAATTGCAATAAAAATTAATTACCATTTATATATATTTTATCATTTGTTAATGTCTGTCAGCCAAAAAATTGTGTATCTTTTTTACAGTCATTTTACATGTAGCAAATATTAAAACCAATTCATTTATCATATTAATGTCCACATAAATTATAGAAGTTTCTTACAACATTAACGTGTGTTTAAATTGAACAGTATGTTGTTGCTTCACAGATATTTATTTTGAATTTGATTCCTGCTGTTTATTCCTTAAAATTTGTCAGCAGCACACACTATTAAAGAAAGTATAGATTTAATTACAAATGTTACAGAAATCTAACATAAAATTGCAATAAAAATTAATTACCATTTATATATATTTTATCATTTGTTAATGTCTGTCAGCAAAAATAGTGAATCAAATATTCAGACTTTCTTCATTAAAATCTTGAATTATCTACATGTATCACAAATTATAACCACTTCATTTATAATCTTTTTGTTCTCATAATTTTTAAAAGGTTTTTAGCATCTTATAAAATGTATTTAAATTGAACAGTATCTTTTTGCTTCCCAATAAATTTTTTTGATATGATTTCTGCAGTTTAGTTCTTGAAATTTTTTGGAAGTAATCACTATTTAATGAAGGTATACAATTAATTACAAATGTTATAGAAATGTTACATAAACATTGCAATAAAAATAAATTACCATTTATATATATATTATCATTTGATAATGTGTGTCAGCATAAAAATTGTGTATCTTTTTTACAGTCATTCAACATGTAGCAAAAATGATAACCAATTCTTTATCAAATTAATGTCCTCATAATTTATAGAAGGTTCTTATAGCCTTAAAGTGTGTTGAAATTGAACAGTATGTTGTTGCTTCACAGATATTTATTTTGAATTTGATTTCTGCAGTTTATTACTTAAAATTTGTCAGCAGCAAACACAATTTAATGAAAGTATTGAATTAATTACAAATGTTACAGAAATCTAACATAAAATTGCAATAAAAATTAATTACCATTTATATATATTTTATCATTTGTTAATGTCTGTCAGCAAAAAAATAGTGAATCTAATGATCAGTCATTTAACATGTAGCAAAAATTATAACCAATTCTTTATCAAATTAATGTCCTCATAATTTATAGAAGGTTCTCTTAGACTTAATGTGTGCTTAAATTGAACAGTATGTTAAGCTTCACAGATATTTAGTTTGAATTTGATTCCTGCAGTTTATTCCTTAAAATTTGTCAGCAGCACACACTATTAAAGAAAGTATAGAATTAATTACAAATGTTTCAGAAATCTAACATAAAATTGCAATAAAAATTAATTACCATTTATATATATTTTATCATTTGTTAATGTCTGTCAGCCAAAAAATAGTGAATCTAATGATCAGTCATTTAACATGTAGCAAAAATTATAACCAATTCTTTATCAAATTAATGTCCTCATAATTTATAGAAGGTTCTTTTAGACTTAATGTGTGCTTGAATTGAACAGTATGTTGTTGCTTCACAGATATTAATTTTGAATTTGATTCCTGCAGTTTATTCCTTAAAATTTGTCAGCAGCACACACTATTTAATGAAAGTATTGAATTAATTACAAATGTAACAGAAATCTAACATAAAATTGCAATAAAAATTAATTACCATTTATATATATTTTATCATTTGTTAATGTCTGTCAGCAAAAAAATAGTGAATCTAATGATCAGTCATTTAACATGTAGCAAAAATTATAACCAATTCTTTATCAAATTAAAGTCCTCATAATTTATAGAAGGTTCTTTTAGACTTAATGTGTGTTTGAATTGAACAGTATGTTGTTGCTTCACAGATATTTATTTTGGATTTGATTCCTGCAGTTTATTCCTTAAAATTTGTCAGCAGCACACACTATTTAATGAAAGTATAGTATTAATTATAAATGTTACAGAAATCTAACATAAAATTTCAATAAAATTTAATTACCATTTATTAATATTTTATCATTTGTTAATGTCTGTCAGCCAAAAAATAGTGAATCAAATATTCAGACTTTCTTCATTAAAAACTTGAATTATCTACATGTATCACAAATTATAACCACTTCTTTTTTAATATTTTTGTTCTCATAATTTTTAAAAGGTTTTTAGAAGCTTATAAAATGAATTTAAATTGAACAGTATCTTTTTGCTTCCCAATAAATTTTTTTATATGATTTCTGCAGTTTAGTTCTTGAAATTTTTTGGCAGTAATCACTATTTAATGAAGGTATACAATTAATTACAAATGTTATAGAAATCTAACAAAAAAATTGCAATAAAAATAAATTATCATTTATATATATATTATCATTTGATAATGTGTTTCAGCAAAAAAATAGTGAATATTTTGATCAGTCATTCAACATGTAGCAAAAATGATAACCAATTCTTTATCAAATTAATGTCCTCATAATTTATAGAAGGTTCTTTTAGACTTAATGTGTGCTTAAATTGAACAGTATGTTAAGCTTCACAGATATTTAGTTTGAATTTGATTCCTGAAGTTTATTCCTTAAAATTTGTCAGCAGCACACACTATTAAAGAAAGTATAGAATTAATTACAAATGTTTCAGAAATCTAACATAAAATTGCAATAAAAATTAATTACCATTTATATATATTTTATCATTTGTTAATGTCTGTCAGCCAAAAAATAGTGAATCTAATGATCAGTCATTTAACATGTAGCAAAAATTATAACCAATTCTTTATCAAATTAATGTCCTCATAATTTATAGAAGGTTCTCTTAGACTTAATGTGTGCTTAAATTGAACAGTATGTTAAGCTTCACAGATGATTATTTTGAATTTGATTTCTGCAGTTCTTTCCTTAAAATTTGTCAGCAGCAAAAACTATTTAATGAAACTATACAATTAATTACAAATGTTACAGAAATTTACGATTAAATATTACAATAAAAATTAAGTACCATTTATATTTAATTTATCATATGTTAATATGTGTCAGCATAAAAATTGTGTATCTTTTATACAGTCATTTAACATGTAGCAAATATTAAAACCAAATCATTTATCATATTAATGTCCACATAAATTATAGAAGTTTCTTACAACATTAACGTGTGTTTAAATTGAACAGTATGTTGTTGCTTCACAGATATTTATTTTGGATTTGATTCCTGCAGTTTATTCCTTAAAATTTGTCAGCAGCACACACTATTTAATGAAAGTATAGATTTAATTACAAATGTTACAGAAATCTAACATAAAATTGCAATAAAAATTAATTACCATTTATATATATTTTATCATTTGTTAATGTCTGTCAGCAAAAAAATAGTGAATCTAATGATCAGTCATTTAACATGTAGCAAAAATTATAACCACTTCATTTATAATCTTTTTGTTCTCATAATTTTTAAAAGGTTTTTAGCAGCTTATAAAATGTATTTAAATTGAACAGTATCTTTTTGCTTCCCAATAAATTTTTTTGATATGATTTCTGCAGTTTAGTTCTTGAAATTTTTTGAAAGTAATCACTATTTAATGAAGGTATACAATTAATTACAAATGTTATAGAAATCTAACAAAAAAATTGCAATAAAAATAAATTACCATTTATATATATATTATCATTTGATAATGTGTTTCAGAAAAAAAATAGTGAATATTTTGATTAGTCATTCAACATGTAGCAAAAATTATAACCAATTCTTTATCAAATTAATGTCCTCATATTTTTAGAAGGTTCTTTTAGACTTAATGTGTGCTTGAATTGAACAGTATGTTGTTGCTTCACAGATATTAATTTTGAATTTGATTCCTGCAGTTTATTCCTTAAAATTTGTCAGCAGCACACACTATTTAATGAAATTATTGAATTAATTACAAATGTAACAGAAATCTAACATAAAATTGCAATAAAAATTAATTACCATTTATATATATTTTATCATTTGTTAATGTCTGTCAGCAAAAATAGTGAATCAAATATTCAGACTTTCTTCATTAAAATCTTGAATTATCTACATGTATCACAAATTATAACCACTTCATTTATAATCTTTTTGTTCTCATAATTTTTAAAAGGTTTTTAGCATCTTATAAAATGTATTTAAATTGAACAGTATCTTTTTGCTTCCCAAAAAATTTTTTTGATATGATTTCTGCAGTTTAGTTCTTGAAATTTTTTGGCAGTAATCACTATTTAATGAAGGTATACAATTAATTACAAATCTTATAGAAATCTAACATAAAAATTGCAATAAAAATAAATTACCATTTATATATATATTATCATTTGATAATGTATTTCAGCAAAAAAATAGTGAATATTTTGATCAGTTATTCAACATGTAGCAAAAATGATAACCAACTCTTTATCAAATTAATGTCCTCATAATTTATAGAAAGTTCTTATAGCCCTAAAGTGTGTTGAAATTGAACAGTATGTTGTTGCTTCACAGATATTTATTTTGAATTTGATTTCTGCAGTTTATTCCTTAAAATTTGTCAGCAGCAAACACTATTTAATGAAAGTATAGAATTAATTACAAATGTTACAGAAATCTAACATAAAATTGCAATAAAAATTAATTACCATTTATATATATTTTATCATTTGTTAATGTCTGTCAGCCAAAAAATTGTGTATCTTTTTTACAGTCATTTTACATGTAGCAAATATTAAAACCAATTCATTTATCATATTAATGTCCACATAAATTATAGAAGTTTCTTACAACATTAACGTGTGTTTAAATTGAACAGTATGTTGTTGCTTCACAGATATTTATTTTGAATTTGATTCCTGCTGTTTATTCCTTAAAATTTGTCAGCAGCACACACTATATAATGAAAGTATAGAATTAATTACAAATTTTACAGAAATCTAACATAAAATTGCAATAAAAATTAATTACCATTTATATATATTTTATCATTTGTTAATGTCTGTCAGCCAAAAAATAATGAATCAAATGATCAGTCATTTAACATGTAGCAAAAATTATAACAAATTCTTTATCAAATTAATGTCCTCATAATTTATAGAAGGTTCTTTTAGACTTAATGTGTGTTTGAATTGAACAGTATGTTGTTGCTTCACAGATATTTATTTTGGATTTGATTCCTGCAGTTTATTCCTCAAACTTTGTCAGCAGCACACACTATATAATGAAAGTGTAGAATTAATTACAAATTTTACAGAAATCTAACATAAAATTGCAATAAAAATTAATTACCATTTATATATATTTTATCATTTGTTAATGTCTGTCAGCCAAAAAATAATGAATCAAATGATCAGTCATTTAACATGTAGCAAAAATTATAACAAATTCTTTATCAAATTAATGTCCTCATAATTTATAGAAGGTTCTTTTAGACTTAATGTGTGTTTGAATTGAACAGTATGTTGTTGCTTCACAGATATTTATTTTGGATTTGATTCCTGCAGTTTATTCCTCAAACGTTGTCAGCAGCACACACTATTTAATAAAAGTATAGAATTCATTACAAATTTTACAGAAATCTAACATAAAATTGCAATAAAAATTAATTACCATTTATATATATTTTATCATTTGTTAATGGCTGACAGCAAAAAAATAGTGAATCTAATGATCAGTCATTTAACATGTAGCAAAAATTATAACAAATTCTTTATCAAATTAATGTCCTCATAATTTATAGAAGGTTCTTTTAGACTTAATGTGTGCTTGAATTGAACAGTATGTTGTTGCTTCACAGATATTTTTTTTGAATTTGATTTCTGCAGTTTATTCCTTATAATTTGTCAGCAGCAAAAACTATTTAATGAAAGTATACAATTAATTACAAATGTTACAGAAATTTACGATTAAATATTACAATAAAAATTAAGTACCATTTATATTTAATTTATCATATGTTAATATGTGTCAGCATAAAAATTGTGTATCTTTTTTACAGTCATTCAACATGTAGCAAAAATGATAACCAATTCTTTATCAAATTAATGTCCTCATAATTTATAGAAGGTTCTTATGGCCTTAAAGTGTGTTGAAATTGAACAGTATGTAGTTGCATCACAGATATTTATTTTGAATTTGATTTCTGCAGTTTATTCCTTAAAATTTGTCAGCAGCAAACACTATTTAATGAAAGTATAGAATTAATTACAAATTTTACAGTAATCTAACATAAAATTGCAATAAAAATTAATTACCATTTATATATATTTTATCATTTGTTAATGTCTGTCAGCCAAAAAATAATGAATCAAATGATCAGTCATTTAACATGTAGCAAAAATTATAACAAATTCTTTATCAAATTAATGTCCTCATAATTTATAGAAGGTTCTTTTAGACTTAATGTGTGTTTGAATTGAACAGTATGTTGTTGCTTCACAGATATTTTTTTTGAATTTGATTTCTGCAGTTTATTCCTTAAAATTTGTCAGCAGCAAACACTATTTAATGAAAGTATAGAATTAATTACAAATTTTACAGAAATCTAACATAAAATTGCAATAAAAATTAATTACCATTTATATATATTTTATCATTTGTTAATGTCTGTCAGCCAAAAAATTGTGTATCTTTTTTACAGTCATTTTACATGTAGCAAATATTAAAACCAATTCATTTATCATATTAATGTCCTCATAATTTATAGAAGGTTCTTTTAGACTTAATGTGTGTTTGAATTGAACGGTATGTTGTTGCTTCACAGATATTTATTTTGAATTTGATTTCCGCAGTTTATTACTTAAAATTTGTCAGCAGCAAACACAATTTAATGAAAGTATAGATTTAATTACAAATGTTACAGAAATCTAACATAAAATTGCAATAAAAATTAATTACCATTTATATATATTTTATCATTTGTTAATGTCTGTCAGCCAAAAAATAGTGAATCTAATGATCAGTCATTTAACATGTAGCAAAAATTATAACAAATTCTTTATCAAATTAATGTCCTCATAATTTATAGAAGGTTCTTTTAGACTTAATGTGTATTTGAATTGAACAGTATGTTGTTGCTTCACAGATATTTATTTTGGATTTGATTCCTGCAGTTTATTCCTTAATCTTTGTCAGCAGCACACACTGTTTAATACAAGTATAGAATTAATTACAAATGTTACAGAAATCTAACATAAAATTGCAATAAAATTTAATTACCATTTATATATATTTTATCATTTGTTAATGTCTGTCAGCCAAAAAATAGTGAATCAAATATTCAGACTTTCTTCATTAAAATCTTGAATTATCTACATGTTTCACAAATTATAACCACTTCTTTTTTAATATTTTTGTACTCATAATTTTTAAAAGGTTTTTAGCAGCTTATAAAATGTATTTAAATTGAACAGTATCTTTTTGCTTCCCAATAAATTTTTTTGATATGATTTCTGCAGTTTAGTTCTTGAAATTTTTTGGCAGTAATCACTATTTAATGAAGGTATACAATTAATTACAAATGTTATAGAAATCTAACAAAAAAATTGCAATAAAAATAAATTACTATTTATATATATATTATCATTTGATAATGTGTTTCAGCAAAAAAATAGTGAATATTTTGATCAGTCATTCAATATGTAGGAAAAATGATAACCAATTCTTTATCAAATTAATGTGCTCATAATTTATAGAAGGTTCTTACAGCCATAAAGTGTGTTGAAATTGAACAGTATGTTGTTGCTTCACAGATATTTATTTTCTATTTGATTTCTGCAGTTTATTCCTTAAAATTTGTCAGCAGCAAACACTATTTAATGAAAGTATACAATTAATTACAAATGTTATAGAAATCTAATATTAAAAATTGCAATATAAATTAATTACCATTTATATATATTTTATCATTTGTTAATGTCTGTCAGCAAAAAAATAGTGAATTTAATGATCAGGCATTCAACATGTAGCACAAATGATGACCAATTCTTTATCATTTAATGTCCTCATAATTTAAAGAATGTTCTTACAGCCTTTTAGTGTGTTTAAATTGATTAGTATGTTGTTGCTTCACAGATAGTTATGTTGAATTTGATTTCTGCAGTTTATTTCTTAAAATTTGTCAGCAGGAAACATTATTTATTAAGTCATTTGTGTTGTTAAGTACCTTAATATTATAAATTATGTAAACCTAGAGATTTATGTATTGTTGCTTATATTTAAATTAATTCATTATTGTATTTAAAAAGGCACTATCCATTTACCTTTTATAAAGAAATTAATTAATTCATTATTATAAATGATGTTGAATAATGCTTAGATTCTTTAAACTAGTAAACAATATATATCAATTAATTTAGTTTCTCCACTGGGAAGCCTTTGAAATAAACTATGAAATAAATATTTATGATTAAATGGTTTTTTTTATTTTTATTATTGTTATTTGAATAGTACCTTATATTATTTTTGTTTTTCTTCAATAATAATAATTGATTAATATTTTATTCTCAAATCTTCCAATTTTTTATTGCATATATTATGTTTCAATCTTAGAACCATCTATTAGAAAATAGAGACGTTTTATCTACATAATTTCAGAGTTTATAACTAAGCATTGTAACTATTTACTGAATTTGATATTATAAAACATGCATATTCTTTGTTTAATGTAGTTTTTCCAGAACCCTATGTCTATGGTCATCACACCATTATTGTCATTGCATATTATTTCTACTGTATTTTGTTAGATTATATGCTTATTGTTGATGAAGTTTTGCATTTTAATACAATCTGCAATTTCAATATCGTCCTATATTGTTATAAAATGTTTTTGTTATTATTGAATACAATTTTATAATTAAAAATATTTTATATTATATAATATACTTTCGATATTTACTTCTTTTACTATAAGGCCTTTGTTTTTAGGCATATTCAAAGTAAGAATATCTTCCGATTTTTGATATTTTTTGGCTGTATAACTAAACAGTTCAGCATTCATATTTTGTATATATTCATCATTTCTAAAATGGATCATTTATCAGCTTGCTTACATTTTAAAGCATTATTATTTTCTTTAAAACTTTGTGTTTTTTGGAAATCTACAAACAAAATTATAGTAAGTGAAAACAACATAGGTAGTATAAATATATTAAATTAGTTCATAAATGTATTTGTTTTTTTAAATGTAAATACAAGAGGTTTCAAATAGTATAATAAAAGTGATATATTCTTATATAATTAAGAAAAATAAAAAACCTGATATTAAAGAACCAAAAAAAATAAAAAATAAAAAGATTTTTAAAGAATAAACATAAAGAAAAATTTTAGATGATAGTTTTACCTATATGTAAAATATAGTACTTCAACAGTATTCCGGCATGCATAAAGGAAACTAATCCGATAAAATTATAGTAAGATAATGTATAAAAAAACATAGGTATTATAAATAAATAAAATTATTAGATATTACTATCGGTTTTGCAATTTAAAATAAAACGCAATTCATATAATATTATAATAGCGTATCGGATAAGAACTATAGTTCTAAGGAAATATTGTTCAGCTATAATATACGGTTCTAACGATTTACGTTCCTCGCATTTGTTTGGATGGAATAGTTTTCGACTAGATTGCTGTTCGGACGAAACACTTTCGGACATCTTGCGCAATCCCATTTATTGTTTACAAGCATTAACACACGAATACAAACGGTAACAAACACCCACACGCCACGTCGACGTGACTGCCAGCAAAAAGCGTCAGTCCCGCCGCCACCTGTATTCGTTTACAATTGTAATTTCAGAGCATACGTAGAACAAATCAAGCGATTCTAAAAGGAAATTGAATCGCCTCCTGGATTCAGAGCCGGATTGCATATATAATTGTAAGAATTTAGTTTACATTAAATTACCTTTGATAAATAATTTAACGTCGTTAAATAATTCCATAGAGCCGCAATTAACGCTTTCGCCGCAACTCAAAAACATGGCCAATCCCTACGAATATATTTGCTATTTATGTGCTGATCTGAGGAAAATCACAAATTGTTCGTATTTCTGGGGCAAGATTGACAGGCACGAGGCAGAGAGACTGCTGGGAGACCTACCCCATGGCACGTTTTTGTTGAGAGAATCGGTGCAAAAAGAATATATGTTTTCGGTGAGTTTCCGACGGAACGGAAAAACGTTTCACTTGCAGATCGAGCAGTCAAACATCCATAATAATTTTCAATTCAATTCCAATGATCCCCGTGCGTACACATCGACCACGATGTGTGGACTTGTTAATCATTTCAGATATCCTAATTATATGTTATATGGACCATTGTTGACCATACCATTGCGCAGACATTTTATTTTTTCTCTGCAGCAGTTGTGCCGTGGGAAGATTTGCAGCATAGTTAGATATAATGATGTCGATCAGTTAGAATTACCAAAAGATTTGAAAGAATACTTAAAAGAGTATCATTACAAGGAATGCAATAGGAAAAATGAATCTGATTCTGATAAATAATAGCTAAAAAATTAATTTTTTTTATAATCTTTCATTAGCTTCTGCATATTTTATAACATCATTGAACATATCATGATTAAATAGTTTTTTTATTATTATTATTTTAATTCTGTAGAAAATGTTTTTTTTTTTTTTTTTTGTTTTTCTTTAATAATAACAATTATATTAAATTTTATACTCATATCTTCTTATTTTATATTTCAAGTATTATATTTCAATCCGTTCCTTCAATTTTCTATTGGTAATTATGTTTCTCAACATCAAAATTCTCCTCTTTTAAAATGAACTCTTTAGATCTGATAAATAATATTTTAAATTTCAAATTGACTAGTAGCACAAAATTAAATCAAGGATATTAATTTAAAATTATAAAAATTTTTATAATTATTCCTTATATAATTTTTGTTTTTATTGAAAAAAAAATTAAAAAAATATTTTTTTCATTTTTGATCATTTCAAAAAAACCATATATTTCATTCATATTAAGTAGCAGGAGTAGTAGTAAATGCACAATAGGAAAAAACAAATTCTATAACACATTTAAAACCAATAAAAAAGCTTGTCGCCCACCCATTTTATATAAAATATGTGTATTTTGAATAACAAAAGATATAATGTATTTTTTTTTTTTTAGAAAACTCTTAAAATTAAAATAATACATTTTATTTTTTTGAAGCAATTTTTTTAGAATTAAATAAGTTATCTTGACATTATTATTATTGTTTTAAATGTATTATATTATTAACATTAAATGTTTATTGTATTCTTTTTACAATGTCATTATACAATTATCATTAAATGTTTGATTGCTTGTAAAAATTTTATGAAGTATTTTTAAGTAACATATTAAGGGTATTAAATTTGGTTTTTTAATTTTTTTATAAAAATTTTTTTTTAATTGAATACATTATAAGTACTAACAATTTAAATACTATAAATCAGTTAATTTTTCTGGGTAATCTCTACTGTTTTTAGAATTATATATATATATAATTATTATTTTTAGAACTAATATTTTATAATGTTTTGTACAACACCTTAAGTTTTCCAGACAAATGCAGAATTATTTATTATCATATATATTTCATTTTATTTCCAATTTTTTTTAGAGTATTTGCATAGATGTAGAATAATATATGGATTATTATCACTATAACTATATTTCACAACAATAATATTAACACTAATTGTTGTTGTTGTTGTGACAAAATCTATGTGTGTATGTCAATAATAATGTTATTAAAAATTGATTTGATTTGATTTAAAATTATTTTATAATATTGCCAGTTCCAAGTTTATATTTAATAAAGAAAACATAACTGTATTACAATTTTTGTTTTGCACTTTATTTCCTTGGTATATAATAAAATAATATTATAGCTTGGTCATAACAAAATTATTGAATATAAAAGAAGAAATGAGTTATTATAATAATATATTTTTTGGATGGTAAATTTTGAAAACTACTGCTACATCAGAACAATACTATTGTGCAGTATTCTATAGTATAAGCAATTGATATTTTTGTAAATATGGTGGATTTGGATGGAAAATCACCCCTGCAAAAGTATTAAAATTTTAGTATTTATATTATTTCTAGATGTAGCAGAGTAAGTATAGACACTAATTTATTTTGCTAATAGATACTACTTATTAAAACATAGACTCTGGCAACATTGTTAACATCAGAACAATATTCAATAAACAAAATATATATTATATCTGTGGCTACATTGACTGAATTCGACAATGTTTATACTAGTATAATATATCATTATATTTGAGTGAATTAATACATAATTTGTAATCATTACTATTTACCTAGAAATTTATTACACTTTTTGTTAAAATTATATATTTATTGGAAAGTCAAACATTTTGAAAACCTTCATGAGTTCTATCAATGTTGAAATTGTTTATATTACATCAACAATTTAAAAACTCCAATGGTATTCAAAAATCCTAGTGTTTGGAGACTTATTAATACCTATATCAAATCTTGCAAGTAATATGAAATTGTTTTTAGGTAAAAATTCAAAAAAAAAAAAATATATTTATATTAATAACTTGTGTAAATTGAAAAATGTATGTTTTAATTGATATGTATACTGAGGATAACATCATGGATCAAGTGAAATATTAGGAATTTGTTATATAGAACATTTTAATGTAATATTGCAGTTTTTTGTTTTGTCTCTGATAATAGACTATCATGATATCTGTAAAATTAAAAACTTTAATTTAACTGAAATTTAATAAATGTTATTAAATCATGATTATTGAACTGTATTCAGTTTAATGAAATTTTCCGTTTAACTTTTATTATAATTTGGTTTTCACTTATGGAATTTAATAGGTTAATAACAATTTAATATTGAAATTCAGCTCACATACATGTCTGGCTATATACTAGGTAGTAAATACACGGCAAATCTTTATTACCTACATATTAATTAATTTTTAAAACCTTTTTTTATCTATTTGTATTATTAAAAATAAATGTATTAATTGTTAATGAAATAACCTGAATGACCCTGAAGAAATTAATAACAAAAATTATGATTTAAAAATCACAGAACATCCTATAATCTAAATACCCAAGAACCAAATGTTATTTTAAAACAATTTTCGTTTTTTGTTTTTTATAATAAATTATTTTAATTTATCATGTGTACTTTAATTTTGATAAGAGCCATGGTTTTTTCTGTCTCACTCACTATAGCTCTATTCTTATTACTTCTTAGAACTAGTTTATAAGACAATGTATTAATATTAATAACTATGCAAATCACATTTAAAATAAAATAATTTAAATTACATTTTGTTTATAGAAAATTGAATTTTGAATAATTAGTTTTATGCAAATAATCATATATGATAACAGACTGTTACATTTATTCAAATTTCCAGAGATAAAAAAACTGTTATTTTAATGGTTTTCGATGACTTACGTTCAAGTAGGAATTGAAATATATTGGACAATATTATTTTCTTCATGGTACTTTAAACAAGGGATGTTTAGATCCTTTAATATAAGACCAGTGTTGAATTCAGATGTTATTTTAGGGGGGGGGACACTATGAGAGTTGGATATAATATAATACCAACAAATATAAATAAAAACTAAAAGATAATTGTTATTGGCGATTTAGTTTATAAAATCATAATTAAATATATTTAATATTTAAGTAAATTGAATTAAATTTAAAGAATATATTTATTTTGTTGCATAAAAATCGTTCTCCTCTTTAATGTACAAAATTGGTGGATCTTCATGACATATGATACATTTTAAAGTAGATTATCCAAAATACGTTTTTTACTTTAGTCGAAGATTTAGTTACGATAATATGTTGATTCACGTCAGTAGATTCAGCGGAATCTATAATTATGGTTTTTTTGTTAGATGGAAAATAACCTTTAATTGATCGTTTTGACATGTTACAAAAAACCAATGTATAGGAAATTATTAAAATGATCGTAAATGAAGAATATACTGTACTACTCTTTCTACGTTGATAGTTACTGTAACATTGAACGCACGATATTTAACATCGTATTTATGTGTACTGTACAGGCATCCCAATAATAAAAATAATAATAGACGGTCACAATTATTGTCGTGATGATGGTCTTTATAAACAATAAGCGGCACAGACAGACCGATCAAAACACAATATTCCATTTTATATTATGCCGACACCGAATTGGAATATCCAATTATATCATATTATTATTGACGGGACGCATGAACTAAGTGACCAGTCGAATTTGTTTTATTATTTATTTATTTACCCACATTTGACATGCCCCCCCCATGATGTATAAATAAATACATGTATGTATAAATACCTTGTCAATGTTATTCTTAATTTTTAACATTTTCAATGGTCATCAGTAGGGCTAGATAAATGATACACTAAAAACTTACAGAAAATGTTCTTGTTAAACATAAATCTTAAATAAATAAAATAATAAATATTTAATATTAACAAAATGTAAAAATTGTAAAAAAAAAAATTAATTTTTAAAACACATAACTACAATTTAATATCTATGTGAAACAATAAATTAAAAAATGTTTTATAAAATTGAATGTACACAAAATTCCACTAAACAACCAGATCTAGATGATTTTACTTTAATTTGATAAATATGTAGGTACCTCTATATTAATAAAAGTATAAGGGGTAAGTTATAATTTGTTGATAATTAACAAAAATTATTAATATACTGACACTGGAGTACCAAAAATACATTAATTCATGAAAATCATAAGAATATGCAATAATAATTTTTACATTTTAACTCTGCTGTCTATGGATCAGAAATTGTTTTTGATAAGTTATGTGGTGAAGTAAAAATGAATAAAGATTCAAATGCTACAAATTCCTTGCCTTAGTCTTTAATATGACAAATAACAAAAAACATTTGTATTACTTACAAACTGATTCTTCTCTTGGTTTCTTTAATTTTCAAGTAGTCAATCAAATGGCTTTTTTTATTCGTTCCGCTTATACTGCCAGGTGTTTCTTTCTTTCTTTTTTTTTTTTTTAAGCATTCAAACAAATTATTTATTTATAATGTGAAAATACAATAAGTTATACACTCAAAACTGTGAATTATTATTTTAGGAAGTATACCATCAACAAAACTAGTGAAAATTGTTGTCATCAAAGTAGTACTTACCTTAATACATACTATACTTTATTATGATCATTTATTTATAATTTATTATTACTATAGTAATACATAAAGAAATAATACTTTTAAATGAATTCTAGAATTATATTATGACCAAATTTAGTTTAAGACAATAAAAATACTATCACATATTATAATATAAATACATGTTATATACAACTTGATTATTTTCTTATAATATTTTATATTTATTATTACTAATATAAGAATGAAAGAGTTGGTTTTTTTTTGAAATTATCAAAAACTAAAATATGAAATTATTTTACTTTTATTTTTACATAGTAACAAAAATTAAATAAGTAATAATATCCTTAATTTAATTTTGTGTGATTAGTCATTTTGAAATTTAAATTACTATTTATCAGATTTAAAGAGAAAATTATTTACAAGTTTTAGAAAATCTTAGGAATGACTAGGTTCAGTATAGTTAAATTAAATAAATAATTAAAACTAATTTAAATTAAATTAACTAAATAAGAATAAAAATAATGTTCTATACATTTATAATAATAATATAAAAAAAAACTATTTAATCATTATATATTATATGTTCACTGACATTAAATAAATGTAGCTACATGAACTGTAAAGAGAAAAGTATAAACAAAAATTATTATTTAGTAGTTATCGTATGCATCAGAATTAAATATTTGCACTCCTAACACGTTGCTTGTAATGATACTCTTTTAAGTATGATTTCATCTGTAATGGTATTTTTAACTCATTGACATCATCATATGTGATCTTGTCACAAACCGCTGCACGGCAAATCTGCTGCAGAGAAAAAGTAAAATTTCTGTGCAACGGTATTAACAGCATCGGTTCAAAAAATGTACAACGTGTGAAATCTTTATAGTAATCGATAAGCCCGCAGACCGTGGACGATTCGAACACGTCGACATCTTTCGCATTGAAACTAAAACGATGATTCCACTGCTCGATCCGCGAGTGATACGTACTTCCGTAGTATCTGTAACTTACCGAATACAAATAATCTTCGTGCGTTGAATCTCTCAATAAAAACGTGCCAAGCGGTAGGTTTTCCAGCAGTTTTTCTGCCTCGTGCATGTCGATTTTGCCCCAGTAGTACGAACAGTTTGTGATTTCCAGCAAATCAGGATCTAAATAGAGAATATAATCGATGGACGTATGTATTTTGCTAGTGTTGTCCATGTCCTGCGGTGCGGTGGAAGCATTAGTCGTGGCTCTATGGAACAAGAAGGTTAATAATTAATAAAAATTTTTATATCAATGATCGGTAAACTAATTACTGACAATTGTATATGTGATATGGGCTTGCATCCTGGCGGCGGGTCAATGCCCTCTTTGATTTCCTTGGCCCGTTTTATGTAGGCCCAGAAATCAAATCCGTTGATCTGCATTTCTTCGTCAGGCGGGTACACGAAACCTGAGTGATGCCTGAACACACTGGGGAGCATTCCTGATGAGTCCCCCTCGTCTTCGCTCGAGGACGAGAGCGCCGGTGGACTTTCCGGAATATCGTCGTCGGCCATAACGCCCGCGCCCTGCAAATTACGGTCCTTCGCACATCCGAACGTATCACACGACTCTATGACTTCGATCACTTCTAATGCGATGGCATGAACACTTGGCGGATGGGTCGTCGGCTTTTCCGTGTGTTTGACCGTGTGCGTGTTTGTGGAAGTTTGAGTATGCGTATATGAGACACCAAAACGTACGAACAGTGATAACCACTAGATTTTCTTATCAAAAATTACATTTGAACCGTAATGTGGATGATTAGAAGAATTACTGATACGGTGTACCCAATATTGAATTAATTTAACCATTCGCAGTGCAATTTCAGGAGTCGAATAGGCAATATTGTATACAAAGTTGGGAACCATTGGGCATTCTTATCAAATATTGTTATCAAAACATACGTGTAATGTCGACTATCGTATTGGCGGAAAGCATGCAGTTTGTGTAAATAAATGTTGTCATGTGTATATCTAGACACCGGGGAACACGTCTGAACCCAGATTTTTACCCTCGATTACTATTTATTTTTAATTCTTAAAAAGTGAATTTCTATTTTTAGTAATGAACGTCTGAAAATTGCACACTTTAAATGCTATGACAGAGAATTGCTGAGTACAGAGTTATTACAAATCATTAACCCGCTTGACGAGGTGAGTGATATTTATTTAATGGTGTTAACAGTTTATACATCTATTCGATTTTTTTTCTTTAGTCTTCAACATGTCCAACACCCCAAAATTCAGACACTGTCCGAACTGAACACCATATTCAAGAAACCGCCAGAGGAGATTATGAGCATACAGAATAAGAAGGAATTTTGTTTTTCACTCGATAATATGGATACAAAGGATCATGATAAATGCAGTCCATTTTACAAAAATAACGTGATGGCTGAATTTATCAATTTTGATATGCTGGGAAAAGAAAGTGAAAATGGTGGGAATCCTTTCGACCATCTCACCAATGGTGAAAAATATGAAGATATTACTAAAGATCCAGGTTAGTCACTCTGTAACAAGTTTTAATTCATTTTCAAAACGTTAGAAATTTTAGACTTAACTGAATTGAAATATTAAAACCTTTAAAAAATATACCGATATGATATATGTATTTTATTGTTCCTATGGTTAAAAATTTTAAATATATTTTTAGAAAAATTCAAGTTGAATAGTTGATTTAGAAATCTTCAACTTCTACATCATAAAAACTTCCTTGAACATTAAAAATAATTATCTTCAATGGCTTTTTGTAATATACTATTTTGTGTTTATGTAGTTGATAATTATTATTTCTCAATAAAATTCTATATTTTAATTTACTGAATAATTGATATTTTATTTTTGTTTCAGGAGTTGGCCAAGTTATACCTAAAGACATTATTGTGTTATTGCATTATATTAGATGCATATCAAATAAATATTCTTGAACATTTTGATGTAACTTATCTTCAAGGTAAACAACCAAAGTGTTTTAATTTGGTAAATTCTGAACTATTACCAGGGTTAGATATTAGTATATCAACTATGAACAATGGTGAAAATGCAAGATTTATTATGAGTCCAAAATATGCTTATAAAGAAATGGGTTGTCCACCTCGTATATCATAAAATTCCAGTGTTCTATTTGATGTTAATCTTATAAATTATTTCTCACAAAATAGTTTACCAGCATGTTTTAAAGAAAACATTGGGAATCCTGATAAATTTTATAAAAACCTCCCTTTGGTTAAACAATTTCATTTTGAAGATAATGAAGAATTTAACTTCAAAATATTGAAAAAGCTGTTGCTAAGTATAAAAAAGCTAAAGAAGTATTGCATTTAACTGAATGTAATAATGACAGAAGAAATAGATATGTTTAAATATCTGAATAAATTGTATTCAAATTTAAGCATCAGTTATTTAAAGCTATGTGCTTTTAAAAAAGTATGTGGTATAGGTACAGAAGCAATGAAGTATTCAGGAAGATTTTCTAAAAACAATGATTGTAAAATTGTGGTTTAATTGGAGAAAATTGTAGAGCTTTTGAAGGATTTCACATAAGGGCTAAAGAAGCTTAAAAAAGCATTAAATTTTGAACCACAAAATATCACTATACACTATAAATTATAATGTTTGGAACAAGATAGAAAATTTCATGGACATATTGATGCATTAGTTACATTTCATACCATCAGAATTTTAGGAAGTATTTAATACACTTTTAAACAAGTTCTGATGATGTATTAACTCTTAAATTATATAATAATTCTAATGGCATTATGTTAGCAGAACATAAATCAAATTTTTATAATCTAAACTTTCAACCTTTTTAAAATAAAGGTGATCATTGTTTTACAATAAAAAAAAAATGAATTGTAATATTTGCCTAGAAAAAAAATTTTGTTACACAAATTAAAATAAGTTATGTTATTTCAAAATGATCAAATGCTAAATTTAATTATTTAATAGTTTTAATAATATTATATAGTGAATAGCAATGTTCAACATAATATCTAATGCAGGATATTACCATATCAAAGATAGAACAAGATTCTATTTTTTATTGAAAATAATCAATTGCTGTATAAAAAAAAAAGAAAAATAATTATTTAATTTATGTAAATAATTATCATGTATATTTTAGATTTAACTACAAGTATGTATGTAACTATGTTAAAACTAAATAAATTAGATAAAGTATAATAAATTTGCATTACATATTATGTATCCTTGAATTTGATTATAAAATACTATTATATACAGACAATTTTGATTATTCTGTTGAGTGATCTTTATAGGAATGTTTCACTTTGCATTGTAGTTTATTTTCATTGGTTTTTATTTTAATAAATTAGCCTTTTTTTTTCTTGATTTTACTTAGGGCTAGGGAGTTTTAAAATCGAACATTTAAAAGCTGTATTTCATAGATTTGCAAATGCATATTAAATATTTTCTAAAAAAATGTTGTTTTTAATTTGTATTTAGCATCACAAATACTGATAATATATTAAAACTAAAACAATTTAGAGTCATTCAAAATACAATAAATGTATTATATTGAAGAAGATTGTTTTTATAACAGTATACTGAATATAAATAATTTAAAATACAAAATACTTTAAATTGATTTAAATATATAATGATAATTCAACTCAAAAACTAACTATGTCTTTTGAGTTTTAACTCATTATTTTGTTTTAAATATGGCAAAAGTAATTTGTATTTTTACTATTCTAGAGCAATTTAAATATTTCAAAAATGACTTAAATATTTTTTTTTATTAATATAAATTTATTTTGGTAAATATATGTTTCAGCAGCTATTTTTGTGTTGGTTTTTAAATTTCATTCCATATCCTAACCAAGACAAAAATATTATTAATTAAAACTTTAAATGTGCATCTACAAAATATAAATATAAAAAAATATGGAAAAAATTATTCTGTGGTGAGTGTAATTTTACTTATTTTGTCTGACAAATCCATTAAATATTGATTATAATGTTTATGTGAAAACACATTCACATTAATATGTTTGCTGAGTACTTCGGGTTTTATCCAGGAAAGCTCTTTTAATAAATCTAAAACACCAAAATAGAATACTATTTTTATTATTGATTTATGATTTCCAGAACTTGTTGCATCTTTAGTGAATATATATTTTTTTAAATAATTTACCTCTGATAATGTTATTTTTATTGTGTCAATTTTACCTAACTTTTTAGTAGCAAAAATTAAAGCGTTTAATGTATCTAAAGCATACTCGTGTGATTTACTATGATGATCATATGATAGTGCCATGAATATTGTAAAACTCTAAAACAACAATCAACATTAATTTATTTCACTTTTCACAATATACTATAAAAATATTCAATTTACTTGTTTTAAAATTATAAAATCCCAAAAAGTAAACTTATTAATTATATTTTGTGCACATAGTTTTCCCGGGCCTCCACATTTGAACTGGAAATATAATACCTATAACACAATTTAGTATTATAAGAAACATTAGTATTCTCCTTGTTTTTTTTATATTTGAAAGGTACTAAATATAATAAAACCAATATTACATTTAAGATACATAATTTAATTACACTTTGCTCCTAATCATATAAAAATTAACGGTTTTGAACATATTTATTTCTTCTGTATCATTATTACATCCAATTAAATGCAATATTTTTGTTAGGTATTATTTATTACACTCAGTAGACAAATTTTCAATACCAATTATATAATATCATTTTTTGACTAGGTATTGTAAAGTGGCTAATAAGTACATGAAAGAGTTTTTATTTTTTTTTTTTTACATTTTTTCGTATTTATAATATTTGTGTACTCATATGACATTATTGCCACCACATATTGACAAGGATTGTTTTATACAAGTTGAATATCGCTTGTTTTACTTTATATTTAATTTATCGATTTCATTTACATTTTCAGGAATGTCGTACCAAAAGATTTTACGCAACAACAATTTCTTCAAAATACAAATACGGCAACAATTAATTTTATTTTACCATGACCATTTGTTGTTACTTGAAATTTTAAATTCCCGTTTTCATCTTGGTCTACCTATCAGGGATTAGTTATTACAATATTATGTATATAAGTATTTTTACGTAATATATTATGTCTACGACTTAAAAAATGTTCAAACTTGTTTAAAATGGTTAAATTCTTCTTAGTGTAGATTGTACGTCCTTTTCGTTTGGTTCTATACATTTCGGTTGCAAGTTTGAAACGGTTGATGAGTTATACGCAAAAGTGACTAGTAATTATTAGACTGGACTAAAATAGAATACATCATCTGATAAATTTAAAATCTAATTAAATAAATGTCGATAATTTTGTACGATTACTTTGCGTCTAAATCCGAATCAACATCTATTCCGGCGAACCAAAATGGTCCGGAGAAATTAATTACTCGTTATATTGCAATAAACCAGATAAACGTAAAAATAACTGCGATTACGATACGAAACGCGAAGGCACCGGTGCCAGCTATCATAGCGCAGAAGGCGGTGGCGGTACACGCGATGAACCGCACTCACGCTAATGTTCATTTACTTCTCGCAAACCGACATGACGTTTTTGTAACTTACATAGTTCTTACTCCATAAAATCTATATACTATAGAACGATAGAAAATTTAAAACTTACTTATTGACCAATCGATTATTGGCTGTAGTCACTGATTACGGATTTTATAACTCTATCGAGATTTTCAATGAACGTTATTATTGTTATTACGTACATTGACGCTCACGAGTATGAATTTGAATGATAGACGAAAACGAGGATTTTACTACTGGTCAGATATTTATCGAATTTACTGTTTGTTTGCACACAATATTACTAGCTGTATAGATGTTTAGTATTAATTTAACGTTACACTATGGAACATTTTAAACAAGCTCATAGTGACAAATATAAACCCGTTGTTAATTCCCAATGATTTTAAGTTTCGAAAATTTCGTAAAACAAAATATGGAATTAAGTGTAATAATATTATTATTTTCTAAAAAAAAAAAAAAAAAAAAACGATTTTCGACGACGAGGTTTTTCAGACTCGGACGATAACTTACGCACTCGCGTAATCTCAAAACGCGTCCCGTGCGTACCAGGGGTCCACGCGGCGATCTCGCGGCTCGCGCTTCGGTGTCGGAACGGTCGGTCAAGAATATGTTACCAAACGAGTCCCGTGCCTACCAGGAGCCTACGCGACGGTCTCGCTTCCCGGATACTCTTGCGCCGCCGCTGACGATGTCATGGTTCGGCGGGTCAAGAATTTTTTCGTACGATTATTACGGGCGGCGAGAGTCGCTGTTCTATACGTCCGGAGAACATACAAGTATACCATACATTGCTAGGGACACATAGAAAATCATGATCTCTCATTGACTGTATTCCGTTCGTGATAACATTATAAAATTATAAATATTTTCTGATTCTAAAATAATCAATTTGTACGCAAACCATACAATTCTTATTTTAAGAATCACTCGTATTATCGATAAACATTCACATTATTTCCGTTGTAACTATATTGATTTTATTTATTTTATTTTATAACAAATAATAGTAATTATTTAATTTTTTATTTTATAAATATAAGATTATATATATTTTGTCAATTAAGTCATATGTCTATAATGTAGACATGAAGAATGGAATAAAGTATTTATCAATTAATAAGTACCTTGCGTTATGAGCAGGACTCGGAACTTTATGCATTTGCATATTTGTTATGAAGCAGCATATTAAAATCTAATTAGATTCAAATTCGTTTTATTATACCTACAATCAAAATAAACAAATGTATGTTGCATATTGTACTAAATTTATGCCTATATTAATTTGAAGCTTTTAAACATATCAATGAATATTATTATGTTATTAAATCAACAACCTACAAATTTTGAATAATTGCAAATTTTAATTTAAACAGTTTAAAAATAAAAAACTGCTGTCGTCTTGTCTATATTTTAAATAGCACTATCGAGTATTGGTTGTAAATTTGTTATGATCAGCCCAGTCTTTTCTAACATTTTAATTTTAGCTATCATTGTTGTCGTCGTACATCACCTCCCGTGAATTTTTTTTTAATAATGCATTTTAGAAATTTACTCTCATATAAATGCATATTTTATAACAAAATAATTGTGTAATTGAGCTTTTTTTAATTCATACGTATGCACATATTCCATTGTTTTTTAGTGCATAAAGTTCCAAACCCTGGTTATGAGTATTAAGTGAAAATGGTTCCAGTATAGATGATTTATTTAATAATCCCAAATATAGAAATTCGAATTCGCCAATTATTTAATAATAATAATATATTTTGACAATACTCATAAAGTATTTAATATGTAAACTGATAAATAAATTTATTTGTGCAAATATTTACCTAATTCGAATAGAATAAATATTACTTTAACATAATTTTAAAGTGTGATAATATTATAATAAGTATTTAATTGTTATTCTGTTTATTTAGATTTATTATTTTACCAATAAAATATAACTACTGTGATTCTCATTGTACACAAATTGGTACAGATTAGGTTTATAACCAAATTGATTGAACAAATTAAATAATTTTCTGCTACAAGAACTAGATTTAAAACAGGCAAAATATTTTTAATTTTTTGAAAAGTAAGTATTGTTAACGCGTAACAATAATTTTAAATTCTGGGTAAAGAGTAAAATGTATTGGTTTTAATATTAACAGTTTTTTTATTTTTTTTTAGCCTGTGAAAAACTTTTTTACCAAAGATCTAGCTTATATTTCCAAGTGTAGCACCTTAGCATTTTGTGCACTAGTTTGGTGCGTTGGGGAGGTAATTTTTTGATTTTTGTCATAGTTTCTTAATAATGCGCGGTAAAAAAGGGACAATTTACATGCCAATAATGGTTTTATCACTTTCGATTTTTGTTTATTTTTGTTGTAACTCGGTCTAGGGATGGATTGGCATAAACTATAGGCCCTGCAAAATCATTAAGACTGGCTCTCTATGTATGATGTAGGCAGTCTTATGGGTGGAAAACGAAAATTAATTTGTATAAAATCACTCTGCGGAACAAATAAGGTGGACGTCAAAAAGTGATAAAATGTACGGTATACTATAATATAGTTCATGAGTACTACACGGATTTTTAATTTGATAATCCTAGACCTAACCACTGTACGAATTATGTTATTTTAAAACGGATTTTTTTATTCAAATAAAGCAAAACTGTTACCAAAACGCGATATACTGTACAAAAGTTTAGAGCCTTACATAATAACAACAAGCCGATTCATTATAGGTAAATACAGCATTAAATAATGTAGATAACGCACCATGTATTGTAATATTGTAAATACTTAAAGTAATATATTCGGTGACCATTGGTTAGGTTACTGAATACTGAATATATATCTTAAATTAAATTTTTTTTTTTTGTACAAATTCGTTTTTATTAACGTCATTTGCCAGTTTTGTGCTAAATTATTCATGTACAACATTATTTTATATTATTATGACAATACACGTGTGGTAAGATCATCGATCGTGTTTTAAAATACACGTGAAATAGGGATCTCTAATCGAGACTCGTAAAATACATATATGTTATTCATGTATTCATGTATATTTTCGTATAATTTAATGAGGGATTTATGATGACTAAAAATAAAGGTAATTAATCCCCACCCAATTAATACGGCTCTTTTAGTCTAATATAGCGTGTCATTTTTCATTTATAACTTGTCGACTGTTGCAATTTATTATGGTTTAATTTGTTTGGAATGGTAAAAAAAAACAATTATTATATATTTTTTAACTTAAAAGAAGATCTCTGTGTTCTAAATATTGTGGTGGTTTATGTGTTAAAACTCTAAAAACTTATAGTTAGATTTTAGAGTTGAATTAACATCAAATATTTCAAGGAATATTCAATAATTGTTCGTGTCTCATTAACTGATGTTAATGGAAATACGTTAAACGCTCTAGTATGATTCCCATTGATAGTCCTTTTTAATTTCAATTCGTTTATATTCAGTATGCAGTTATGATAACATTATTTTCCTCTATATGTATCTATAATGTATTCTTTTTTAAAAATGACTGGATTTATTATTATTTATTTTGTAGTCTTGAATATCTCAATATTTGATAAAATATTATATTATAATGGTTTAACTATCAAACATTAAATTTTTTTATTTTTTTTTCTATTACTACAGATTCTATGAAATAGTTTGTTTTGGTATTATCAACTAGACGATTAGTTATTAGCCATTACTTAATTCATATATTTATATTAGTTAAAAGTAAACGATGAACGTTGAACATTTTAATGTTCCCGTCTTGTCTATTGGATCGTCAATAGATTTTGGAATCGGAAAAGAATAAGAAACTCTCTCTTGTTAAATTATTCAAATAATAATAATATTAGATCCAACAAAAATTGTATAGCAAATATGCATATTTGGAATTCAATTCCGCCACGTAGCAATTGAGGTGAGGTTAAGGATCTAACAGTATCGAGAGGTCTATAATAGGTATATAAACACTAATTGTATTTAATACAAAGTCGAGAAGATTAAAAGAGTAAGAATAAAAATTCGGCTCGCTATAGTGTGTCTTCCACCAGACATCGTGCGCCCAATTCCATCGTGAACGTCCGAGTTATCGCGGAAACAGTGCGCAGCTATAGCAACGGCCACGGCGCTGACAATCACTCGAAAGGTCAACAACCTGGCGCCCAGTCACCGATGCTGCGTAGCGGCACCAGGAGCTACAGCCTATAGACACCCAGCTGGTCGGTGTCAACACCGCGGCGTAGTGTCGCGTCTTCGGAGTGCCGGCGTGTTATGGCCCGGAGGCCGCGGATAGCGTAATGACATAATCATCATACAATTTATTTTATACATTTAAAACAAAATTATTTTATACATCTATCCAATACTACTGAATGTCTAATTATTTAAATTTCATATTTGTCATATAAACAATTACGCCCTCCGGATAGGCAGCTACTCACGCACCTAAGGTGAGTTATTGCCTAGCTCCTTGATTAATTTTTTTATAGAAATATATATATAATATTTTTTCTTAATAATATAACTTTCTAACCGTGAATAATTTACAAAAAATTTCCTTGGTTTTAGGATTTTGGTGTCTACTAATAAAAAATATCATTATGAATTACCTATCATTAGTATTGATCATTAATTAATAGGATTGAATTGGTGTACTATCCGAAATGGCAGAGGGTACATTGAAAATGACATTTGTTGTGTAAAACAATCACATGGACGATACAACAAAACAATGAAAAATATTCCAGTAGTTACAAATACACTTTTTCGTACATTTATTTGCATTCAACAACATAATTCTAAGACAATAAAATAATTTTGTCTTGTTAGGATTACAATACGTTACCTAGTTCTGATTTCGCGAATACAATTTTATTACGTAATCCAAGCTAGTTATATTGATAAAATCCATTCAATCGTATTCATAAACGGTTAAACGTTAAAAAGTTATTTAACTTTGAACAATAGGTAATAATCGATCAAAATCTGAACCCACATATAATAATAAATACAAGATAATGTTATGTTTTTTGTGATAACACTAGTTGATAAAACCACTAATTTATTATCAGGTACCCGTGATAAAAACCAAATTCAGATAATAAATATATTTGCTTTATTTACTACTTTTTTTATAGTTTAGTGTAGCGTAGGTAAAATAATATTTTTATATCACGGAACATCCAGCGGAAGATTTTATTGTTAAGAAGATTCCTTTGAACAATCCAGAGCAAACACTTACAAAAGATGATATGTGCTATTACAACGAGTTGCTACAACATTCAGTTCAAAAGAATAATAAACCTAGTTTATCTCCTATAATGCACCTGAAACACCAAATGTTGCATTATGTATTAAAAATAATTTTCAACAATATGTTTCCATTTTTTAATAACATTTGAATGTTTAAAAAACATTTTCTGTGTTGATACGGTCAGTCAGAAATTGTTACTAAATGCGTCCCGTGCATTCCGTTTTTTGAAACGTTTGGACTTTATAACGGCAAGGAATTTGTAGCATTTGAATCATTCATCTCAATACTTCAGCCTATAGCTTATCAAAAACAAAGTTCGTATCATATACCACAGAGTACAAAAATACTAATTTTTATTGTATTATTATTATTTTTTTTTTTTGCATTTTCTTGTGATTATCACGAATCAATACATTTTTTGGTACTTTGGTTATCAGTTTATTATTTTTGTTTGGTAACTGTATGCACATTCGACAGTTTAAAATTGTAAAAACAAGTATTTGTATTTAATTTTTTTTCAACGAATTACTATACAATACAGGTAAAATTATCATTAAGTACGTTATTATAGTCACGGTTATTTCGCGTACAGGGTGAAATATCAATTCAATATAACAGTTCTTCATTTATTGTTTTACATAGATAATAAATTGTATTTAGGTGTTTTAAGAATTAATTTGTTCGATTATTCGTGGGTATTAAAAATCATTTTCAACAAAATATTTACATTTTTTAAAAGCATTATTGGTGGGTGACTTTTCAAAACTTTTCTGTAGGTTTTCTTACATCATTTTCCTAGCCCTAATTTTGAATATCGTGTAGGTTTTATCGTCCCGTCTGGGACAGTATCAGAATCGTAAAGAAAGTTCCGAATGTCGCCTATTTTAATTAAACCATCTTTTAAAAAATTGGAAATCTTTTGAACATGGAAAAACAAAAATTCTTTCATTTTCAACGTACGGCTGTTTTACTCTAAAACATAGGTACGCGTTGGTATGAGATTAACGATTTTTTGACCACCGGGTTCGGACTGGCGTGGTACCAAAACGAGTCCCATTTGTACCAGGGTCCCACGCGGCGGTTTGGCGTCTCGCACTTTACCGCCGACGGTGTCGGTACGGTCGGTCGAGAATTTTTACCAAATGCGTCTCGTGCGTACCAGGGGCCCATGTTACGGTCTCGTGTCTCGGATATTGGTACATCGCCGCCGACGATTAAATATTCGTATTTTGTAGGAAAACGTTAGTCAATATACGCATTATCAAGTCAGACGGTTGACGAACTAGGATTTCACACAAAATTATATATAATTAATTTTTTCAATTTTTAACACAAAAAAAAAAAAATACATTTTATATTGCAAACCGCAATATATGTTACCGATACATTTTGTACGAATTTGCCGATTTTATTTGAACACTAAAATTCGTCGACGGCGGTTTCCCTCGGGTTTTTTCAAATATTGGGCGGTAGCAGTGGCGACTCGTGCTTAGGTGCAAGCGCGCACCGACATAACACAATAATACGAGGTCTGTTAACATCATGAGTGTGCGGCGGGCCGCCTATAGCCAAATGGGAAAATGAGAAAAAAATATAAATATTTATGTACATTTCAATCATTTTAATTGTTTTAAAAATGAATATTTTAAAATTTACAAACGTTTCCCTAATCAAAAGGTAATAATTATTTACCAAAACAATAGTATCAAACTGTGTATAGGCTGTTAAACAAAAAAAAATCCATCTAATAATTATAATAGTAAAAAAAAAGTTACGATATGAATTGTACGCAATGTTCGAAATGAAAAAAAAAAGTATTCCTTGCAATTAATGAACCAAACCCGTGGGGGGGTGGTTTCTCCCAAAAATTCCCTTTACACCACTTTTTAAACATAGGTACACTTTTAATAAATATACAGGCTTTAATTACAAAGATTATTAGCCTAATGAGGAGAGGGGTTACATATTGTGACGTAATTAATAGTGCTAATGTTGATTTTATGCGATACATACTGATTATTATGTTCACTCAATACTCGTGTTTCGTATTATTATTTGTTTTTTATAGTGGTAACCACTAGATTCTCTAATCAAATATTGTTATGGGACTGTACTATGGTTGATAACAAGGATGATTTTTGATTATATCCCAACTTATAAAATATTACAATACAAAAAGAACACTTACAAGCTGAACTGGAAATTAAATTAATAAATATTTATCAAACATTCATATCAGTGGCTTTTGGCGCAAACAAATCAATCTGGTTACATAATCAATCGGCCAAAAAAACAGTACCTTACTAAATAACTATACTATCATGAGCAGAGGGTATTATCAAATTAAATAGAAGAAAAAAAATGTGTACAATTTGAATAAGTAAACAAATCCTTAATAAATAATTTTTTTATCATTAAAATTACATAGAAATTATATTTTGAAATCGTATTGATAATAATATATATGATGGTGTAATAATATCAACACGAATACAGTACCTAAATAAATCGATATATATATAATAAACGTGACAATAATAATAAAAACACGGATATATTGGAGGTATATATTATATATATAATATATATATATATATATATAATATATATATTTATATATGTAGGAGTCCGTGGTGTTTGACGGTGGTTGAAAAAACCAATTATTATCGAGCCGCGGAGATAAAACGGATATGGTGATAAGGGACATAACCGCCTAGCCACACAAACGCCGACACCGCCGCCGATGCCCAAACTTTGAGGTCGCGTTCTACCGTGCGTTCGGGCATCGCAGCTAGTTGTTGGTACCGTGGTTCGACGAACGCACCATGTCTACTGAACACGAATGTCCAGTGGTAGCTATTGACATATGGACGTTTAGTGAATTCGTAAACAACAGTTGGTATTACAGGATCTTCTGTGAACGGAAAAAGGAAATCCAAGAGGGCGTCGAACCGCCGCCAGGATTCAGGTCCAGAAAGTATGTACAATTGTTAGAATTCAATTTACCCACTATGATCATTTAAAAATAATTTAACCTCGTTATTCCATAGAGCGGCGATTAACGCCTCCGCTGCACCGCAGGACGTGGACGACACTAGAAGAATACATACGTCCATTGATTATATTTACTGTTTAGTTCCTGATCTGCTGCAAATCACAAATTGTCCGTTTTACTGGGGCAAGATAACAAGGTCCGAAGCAAATAAACTGCTGGAAAACCAACTGAAGGGCACGTTTTTATTGAGAGATTCGACGCGAAAAGAATATTTGTTTACGGTAAGTTTCAGAAAGGACAGAAGATCGTATCACTCGCGGATCGATCAGTGGAATCATCTTTTTAGTTTTGATTCGAAAAATCCCTTAATGTTCTCATCGCCCACCATCTTCGGGCTCATTGAACACTATAAAGATTCCACAAATATGTTTTTTGATCCAAAACTGACCATACCGTTGCACAGAAATTTTAATTTTTCTCTACAGCACATGTGCCGTGCAACGTTTTGCAGCAACATCACATATGATAATATCAATCAATTAAAACTACCAAGACTAATAAAATCATACTTAAAAGAGTATCATTACAAGCAACGCATTAAGATTACATGTATTTGATGTTGGTGCATATGAAAACTAAAAAATAACAACTTTTTTTGTTTATACTTTCCTTTTTACAATAATTATAATTGTTATAATTATTTTATTTCAACATCAGTGTATTGTGATAAATATTTTTTTTTATATTATTATATTATACTGTATATAATAATTATAACATTTTAAATTCAAAAATGACTAAATATTTTTATGAATATCATCATACTGTGTGGGTATTAGTTGACATAATAATCAAACAATTTATTTTACAAATATAAAATAAATTAATTTTATACATTTATTCAATAGTACTGAATGGCTGATTTTTTAAATTCCAAATTTGTAATATTACATAATTGTTCAATTAAGTAATTTAAACATTAATTATTAAATAAAATATATGTAAATATTAATTAAACATAGATTTATTATTTACAGTGTACACCTAGTTATAAAATAATTTTATTTAAAAAATAATTTTCATAGTAAAATGATTAGTGGAAATTTGAAATTATACTTTAATATAAATTAATAAGGTATGCAGATCAATATCAAGATTGATTTTAAACAGTTGGCAGAAGAAAAATTATAAAAACACCATGATAGATGTCTTTTTGATTATTGGACAATAATAATTAAATCACTGTTTTGCATTCAGACATAGTATAGAATCACCCACTATATTATAATTCAAAGGAAGGCATCAGCATTAGTGAGTTGGCTATTTTCTTATTATATATGCTTTCTGGTGGGCATACCTAGAGAAACAAAACAGAGAATTTTTTTATCTATATATGACCAATAAAACTGTTTATGAAACATTGTTAACATGATAATAATTTTACAAACTATTATATTATGAATCTAAATTGTACATAGGTACACATCATATAATGTAAAGGTTGTATTTATGTCTATGGTAGTAAATAGTTTTTAGAGTTTGATGTGTAAGCCAAAATTATATGTTAATTGATTAATTAATAAAATTAACTTTAAACTACTAATCCTATTAATGTTGGATAAAACAGTTTACATTATACACAGAGAGCTGTCAACAGCAGGACACCATCAGATACTTTTTGAAAATTTGATGTTTTATCAAAAGCCTGTATGTACACAAGTTATATGCACAGCCAAAATCTTTAAACTTTATCCTGTCATTACAGTCATGGACTTCTAAAAAATGAATAAAATGAATACAATATAAATAAAATAAAAAAAACCTGTTATGCAGAAATCTACTTATAGTTTAAAAATTAACTCACTTAAATTGTTATATTTTAAAATGTGAGAAGCATGTGTTTTGCCTCATACAGAATGACTTTCATATAATAGAAAAGTTCTCATACCAAGATGTGATTCATTACCATATTACATATACATTTGGCATTTCATTTAAAAATTAAATAAAAACAATTTATTTAACATTAGATTTCAATGATTATCATAATTAAAAAAAATAATAATAAAAATAATTTATTATTAGGTAAAAATTAATTTAAAAAACAAGTAAAGGTAGTGTTACCATTGGGTGACTACTTCCAACAGATTATTATAAAACGTTGATTAATAAACTGGTGCGAGTGATTTCCATTAGCGAGGCGAGTCACCTTCTGTAGTCCCCTGGTCTCGGTTCTCTTAAATCAGATCATGTCTCTGGGCACGAGAAGAATTCTTGCTGACTTTACATCAACAATCTAATACCAGGTAAAAGTAAGGGCATGTTTCAGTATAAATATATATTGTGTAATAATTTGATTTAGTAACATCATTTGATAATTATTAATTTTTCATGGAATCACCTGTAAAAAAAAGGAAATAAGAAATAAATACTTAATGATCTGAATACTAAATTTGTTTTATTTAAATAGCATACTAGAATTTAAGTAATTTGTGTTATTAAGTGCCTAAATATTAATAATTCATCTAGATCAGGGGTCGGCAACCTTTTTACCTACACGGGCCATAATTTGTTTCAGTTTTTTATGGAGGGCCGCATACAAAATTAAAATATTAAAAAATATAATTTTAACATATAATACTAATACATTTACAGATAGCAACAAACATATTATGAGTTTAATATTGCGGTTGTCCTTATTAACTAATTTTTAATTAAATACATTAGTACAGAAAATTTAAAATTTAAGCATTAAATTGTTATAAAATTTATGTAGCTTAAGCCATAGCAAAAAGTTCTGAGGGCCACAGCAAAAAGTTCCGAGGGCCGCGGGTTGCCGGTGCCTGATCTAGATAATTATGTATTGTTGTTTTATTCAAAATTAATTAACTATTTTGTATTTAAAAGGTACCACCCATTAATATTTAATAAATAAATAAATAATTATATATCAAACAGAGAAAGAGTAAGAAATATTAGTTAAAATGTATTATAATTGTAAACAAAATATTGTTGTGATATAGTCACATGAAATCTAAACTGTCAGTACTAGTATTTGTATAAATCTTGATAAAAAAAAATGCTATCACTATAGCCTATTAAGTAATTCCTAATCATTTGACGTAGAGAATTATTATTTCTTACCTAGTAGTGGGTGGTTGGTATTTATTGATTTCTGAAATATTTAATCACGAATTATATTTGGAACTAGACGGAATTAAAATTTTGCTAATCTTCATGATGCGTCCATATATGTGTCCATGTTCCATAAAAAAAAAACAACAAAAGTTTGAAACTGGCAGTTTTAAAAATCTGTAACTAAGTGATCGAACTCGGCTCAAGCGACGAAATTAAAGTTACATTGTATACTTACATTGGTGGGTAACAAAGCAAACTATTGCTACTTCCAGTAAATAATTCGTCCAGCTTGCAAAATTATGCGCTTCCAGAACGTTCCCCTGCAAAACATTAATTGAGTCAATATGACAATGAAATTAACAGTAGTTACAAATAGTTACCAGGGTTACAGTCTGAATGTATTGGTAATTTACTTTGAACATCGGCAAATTTAAATCGAACCAAGAAGTGGCAAAAAAATCTAAAGAGTATGAACATTAGAGGGTATCAAAAATCGTCTTTCTTATCAATGATAGTCCCGATAACAGTTTTTGATAAGAAAATTAGTGTTTACCTTTATATTGTTATTTGATAATTTACAATTTATTTAATTTAGCATTGTTGTCATGAGAATTTCAGTCGGTATTTGTCTTGGTTTAGTCTCTGCTAAGATGGAATAATTAACTTGTAATCAAATATTAAAAGATATAGCTAATGATATTAACATCGATAAACCATCATTACTTGTGTTAGTATTGCATCTTTAAACTGTCCTTTTAGGTATACCCATTTCGTTTATTGTGAATATCATCCTTCAAACCAACATATTTATAATTATTGCAACTGGTATCACAAAAAAACGTATATTTTCTCAACGATTCTATGAATTTTTGGCCATTTTTTCTTTCTAAAAAATAATTTAATTTGATTATAATTAAATATAATTTCATTTGTTTAATTTAATAGTGTTCAGCATGGACAAGGATGGAACAGCTATTGCAATAATGATATAATCTTCAATTGTGGTTAACAGGTAATTATTTATATTATATAATATAATAATATTTTTTTTAATTTACCATACATAAAGAAATTAACGGTGTTTTTGCCACTGTACAGAAAACAAAAAAAAACCCCTATGGATTTGCTGTTGATGAAGTGGTAGTGTGAAACGGCTTATGCAATACTAGCTGAATTATCCAGGTTTGCCATGCATAGTTTTAATCAAAAATGTAATACCTACTATATATAATTTTACAAATTGTATTAACATATTTCTATGTATTATCGATTTTATAATCGTACTCAATTTATGGCTTCAGTTGCAACCAATAGAAAAACAAAAAGTACAATATATTTATTTATAAATTGTTCTAAACTATTTTTATGATAGAGCGAATAGTCATATATAGTTTTTTAATTTTGTCGATATTAAATATTCTTGTATTAGCTGTGGGTATCTAAGAGACTTTTTTGTAGCATTTTTAATCAAAAAATATTGGATAGCTAGCATACTTAACATGTACAGAGACATATAGTCGAATTTAATTTAGTTTTTTTTTTTTAATCCCATACTTAAAGGAAATACTGTTGTCCTCATTACTGCACGGAAAGCAAAATATGTCCATATGGAGTTCCCATTAAGAGTAGTTGAAAAAGATAGTTTGATTTATATTTCGGACGCCAGCACAAAACACATTATTTTAGCTGAATTACTCATGCTTCGCTATGCGTAGCTTTGAATAAAAATGTAATGGATTTATGTATGTATGGGTAAGGATAAATTAAACTGGAAAATCTTTGGTGTATAATTGTGTTTTCGGTAAATATATTTTTTCTCCCATCTTTTCAATTACATTATTTTGTAAGAAATGTAACCTAGGTGATTTCATATTTTTTTACTATATAAGTGGAATTCATTGGATTTCAATGATATTTTATAAGGAACCATACCCACATGGTGTTTGTGAATTTAAAATCTCTGTAGGAAATTAAACTGATTCTTCATTCTATTTCTCTTGCCTTGGATTTCCTAACTATTTATAAGCTTGTTTTTCAGATCGGACCTATTCCGATCAGAATCATTAACACCGGAGAGATTTTTAAAACGATGGAGGTGAAATAATCACATGGAAATTAATTTTTAATGCTTACCGAAAAGTACGTAATTTAATAATCTGAATATTTCAGAATTTTTTTTTTTTAATGAAGAAGTGATATAAATATATAAAACCGTATACATTAAAAATGTTCTTAAAAAATAAAAAAAACTTTTTTATTAGTATTCAATTTATTCATCAGTAGTTGGCAGAGTTTATTTTAATTGTCTTATTTGTTATAAATCATTTGTTCGATATTCAACAAAAAAATTATTAGCTTAATGCTTAAAATTTGAAGAAGTTTACTGTTTTGTGTTTGAAGGATACTTAATTTTTGGTCAGTATTATTGACTTTTTAGTTTACCGAGAAATTCAATGCAAGTGCAATACTAACTACGTCCGTGGTATAAATTCGTATTGTACAATTTGATTATATTCTTATATAATAGTTTACATATTATCGATTTGCAATCCAGTAAATGTCGAATATTGGATTTAATTATTGTTGCTCCTTGTATAAAAATATGTTGACAATAGTGTATACAGTCTTGTGGGAAGCTGACGTTATTATCTTAGTTTTATTATCTAGGATAATTAGCAACAACTGTTATCATTCATTGTTATCAATTCTTGATACTGATAATAATAATAATTATACAATCCATGTTCATACAATACCTCTTGCCGCATTCGCTTTTACATTCGTTATTTTTCACGACCGCGAATCGGCAAGTTGAAGTCGCACTGCTTTGCCGTCGCCACACGTGATGGTCTGATGCGGCGGAAAGCGTATTATGCAAATTAAATGCGAATCTAATCGTGCTGCGCGTCCTCATATCTAAAATCGTCCTTAACGGTGCGTATATATTGACTGATTTTCCTTATTATTTAAATACATTTGTCTTCGGTTCGTTTTATAGTATTTATCGTTATTTAGACGTTGCGTACAATGCTGTTAAGCCCCCACACGGCGTATCCGGACCGTCCCGCCAGTTACCTTTTCAGACGTGAAAGCCGGACAATCATTTTACGCGGCAACGACGTCGATGAAAACGATCGTTTTTATGTCAGCATACCGACGAATTTTACCGATTTAAATAGATTTATTTTCGGTTAGTTTTAAAGTTTTCTCGTTATTTAGTTGTTGGATCACACATTTCCTCGTACACAATGGATCGAACTCGCCCTGCGGGTTATCGTTTTCAGTCAGGCCGTTCACTTGGCCAATTTTTTAGACGATGAGAATGATTGATTTTATGTCCGTATAGCTTCAGACATTGTAAAATAAGTTGATTTGTGCGATAATGATAAAAGTGAGAATTTTTTTATAGTTGCACTGTAGAGTACTTTGGTTCTCATTAAGTGTGCCACGTACATAAATATCATTAAGAACATTACACATTTTAAGAATATTATTTGTCTTTATTTATCTATTATATTATTATTATTTTCAGTTTTATTGATTTTATAATCTTAACTCTTAATCAAAACATGTAGCATAGGTAGCATACTTAATGAGTACTGAGACGAATAGACGAATTTGATTTAATTTAGTTTTTTTTTTTAGGTTCTCATACGTCAAGGATTTACAGTTGTCTTTGTTACTGCACGGAAAGCAAAATATGACCATAGGGAGTTTCCGTTTAGAGTAGTTGATGAAGAGTCTGATTTATATTTCGGAGGATAGTGTAAAACGCATTATACTAGCTGAATTACTCATGCTTAGCTATGCATAGCTTTGAACAAAAATGTTATGGATTTATGTATGTATAGGTAATGATAACTTAATACTATCCTATGGAACTTTGAATGTAATACTATACTAAACAAATCTCTTAATATATTACATTCTGAGTTTTATGTTGTGGTGCATAAATGTATAAATGGTCAGGTTTCCCAACTCTAGAAAGTACTATGTACAGTGTTCTATGTGAGAAACAGTCATTATTTTCAATATCTCCTTCATGGTGGACTATTGTTTGACTCTGCGCTTTATTTATTATCTTTGTAAAACAATATTTTTCATTTATAAAAGAAAATTTTTCTTCTATTTTTCATAATTCATATTAAATGCTTACCGAAAATTACATAATTCAATAATCTGAATATTATTTAAGACATTTTTTTTTTAATAAAAATTTAAAATAATTATATCAAACCGAATACAATAAAAATGTTCTTTAAAAATAAAAAAACTTTTTTTTTATTGGTATTCAATTTAATCATTAGTATTTGACAGAGTTTATTTTAATTGTCTTATTTGTTATAAATTATTTGTTCAATATTCAACAAAAAAATTATACAATCTAGACCTTTAATCTAGATCAATATCAATATAATTATCTAGATGAGTGATTTACATATTTTTTAATATTTCAGTACTAACTGACATAATATACTTAATTTCTCCTATGCTATATCAATAAAAACAATTTAGTACACAGATATTAGTACAAATATTTATTTTTTTTTTTACAGGGGACAAAGATATTTTTACATATGGTTGATGCAAAGTTACCAAGAATTCTTCTCATGCCCAGAGACATGGTCTGGTTGAAGAGAACCGAGACCAGTGGACTGCAGAATGCATCCAGGAACTAGCTACTCGTACTCTCACTCTCACTCCAGTATGTGTTATGATTAGAATACCTATGCTACTAACATTTTAAAATATAACAATATAAGTAAATTAATTTGTAAACTATAACAAGATTTATAGTCATCAGTTTTTTTTATTTTTTATACATTGTATTAATTTTATTTCATTGTTAGAATTCAATGACTGTATTGGTGGCATCTTATAATCTATCTCAACCTAACAAGGATCTTAAGATGGCTGTGCAATACCTTCTATACAGGCCTTTGACAAAACATCAAATTTTCAAAAAGAATTTAACAGTGCCCTGCTATCAAGTGCTGGACATGTACAATTTGGACTTCTACAATTTTATATAATATTAATAGGATTATAAGACCAATGTTGATTTTATTCATGAACCAAATAATTGTGGCTTAATAATCAAACTCTAAAAAAACTATGTACAATGTATGTTGTTTACCTATGTATAATTTATATTCCTATCCCATATAGGTTTGTAGTATTATTAACATTTTAACAATACTATGTCAGAATGCAAAACAGTTGAGTGACTTAAATAATATTGTCCATTCATCAATTAGACATTTATCTTGTTATTTTTATAATATTATTGACATTTTATAACTGTTTAGAATTAATTTGCGTTGCTGTATTCACTTTTATAACAATTCAATTTTACATTCTATCAATCTTTTTGTTATGAAAATTGTATTTCATGTGGGCAAAATGATATAATTCACATTGTAAACAGTATAGATACTAAAACTAATTATTAAAATCTTAGCTGAATCAAAATTATATGTTAAATAGTAATTTATTAGAACTAATGTGTTTATTATCCAGCTGTACACAAGATATTTGGTAGAATTAGATATATTATTTAATACCCCTCACAACATTTGTCACTGTTTAACATTTAATACATATTTACATGTATATTGAAAATTAAATGTTTAAATTACAAACATAATTGTACACATGAGTAATATTAAAAATATGATATTTGAAAGGTATTGAGTTAATTTTTTTTCAATTTGTTAAATACAGGTTTTTTTTTACTTTTCTGTCAATGAAAGATACACAAAGCATGATATTTTCTAAATTTTTACTCCATATTGAATTTTAAATGTAATATAATTATTATTAGTTGAATATTTGTTGACTAAGTACAGATTATTATATATTTACCACTGTAAGTGTTCATTAATTGAACTACTTATAAATGTTAAATTGTACATTATTAGAATTAATAAATGTATTTTTCCAGTGATACCTTGTAGAAATTGATGTGTTCAGTATAATAATGTTTTGAATTTGTTGAAATATATAATAATGTCTATTGTTGGTTTATATATTGTTATTATGATTGTCAATGTTTTATGTTTTTTCAATTCTAATAGAAATGTGAATTAATTTTATTAATTAGATAGGTTGAATATTGAAACTAACTTTAACTATGTTATGGGTATTTGACCCATTATTTATTGTGTATGCAGTAATCTCCTCCTAAAGTAATTGTCTGGTAAAAAGGTTTATAATTTAGTCATATGTTATTTTTAATTTTTTTACATTGTTAAGTGATATCTGATTACATAGTTCCCACTACCTAAATACAAATTTTTTTATTATACTTTTTATACAATAATTTTAGTACTGTATATGTTGTAAGTAAATTAATACTCAGTGTGTTTTAATACATCTGAAGATAGAACATTTTTTTTTTTAAATTTATAGCTTTATATTGTATTGTTATAATAAAATTATAATAATAATTAAATTTACTTTAATAATTATGAAAATTAATATTAGAACAGCAATATTTTCTAAAAAATTAAATTTTATGTGTTTAGTGTTAGTCCCACAGTAAACCATGAGATAAGGCAAACTAACCATCACTACGTGCGTGAGTAGCTGCCTATCTGGAGGGCGTAATCATGTTAAGTCATAAATACAAATTCACTTACCAATTATATTTTATTATTTTGTTTCATACTTCATTCTCGTGTTCGCCAATTGTATGGTACACATATTATATAAAATACACTAAATTAAATAGTCATTTATTTTATAAAATACTATTACATAAAACTAAAACAATACACAATGTAAAAAAAAATAGTATTTATATTAAAATCATACATTTAGAATGCATATTTTATTGATTTGAATTCGCATATTAAATATCCATTAGTATTAGTGTTTAGTTTCACAAATACTGAAAATATATTATTTAAAGTATCTCCGTCGTAGAAGCGAAGGATGGACGTCTACCGTTTCTCGATTGACAACACATTTTTTGATTAGGATTTCAATTTTTATTTTGAGTAAATATTGAAAATGCCTGTTCGTCGGTACCAAGAGCCCATGAAGAAACCGACTAATTTGGCTACGCCCGCATTCTTATAGTAGTATTATATACCACTATAATAACGACGGAGACGATCTGTTTCTCTCTCTCTTACGTGTCGACGCGTATCTCCTCGTATTAACACCATCCACCAATCGTAAATACAGCTATTTAAAAAAAAAATATATGTTTATAAAAATATTATTTATTTGGCATGGTCATATTTCAGATTCTGAGAGTAGCGACAAATGTATTGGTTTTAATTTATTTGTGTTCTTTTTTTATGATTGTAAACGACTTTTTGTCCAAAAATCATGCTACATTCAAAATCTTAGATTGAAATTATTTTACATATTATAAAATTGGTAAAATAAACCTATATATTTCATACAATTAATTTATAAACTAGTAAATGCTATTAAAAAATGTTTACATTTTGTTGAAAATGAGTTTTAATACCTATAAATATTCGAACAAATTAATTCATAAAACACCTAAAGAAAATGTATTATCTATGTGAAACAATTAATGAAGAACTGTTTTGTTGAATTGATAATATTTCACCATGTACACGAAATGCAACTAAATAACTGTGTCTAGAATAAAGTAATTTATGATGATAATTTAATTGTGTAGTAAGGTAAAACCTTATAAGGTTTTGAGTACTTGGACACGGGCATGACCACAATACCCTAAGTAATAAACGCATAGTTACAACAAACAGCAGTGGGTTTACAGTATTATGCCGTATTGAAAAAGCCATAGTACGATGTGAGTAGTTGAAAAGAAATTATCCAATAAGTTTATTGTTCGGTATACAACTGTTCGATTATTATTCTGGGATTTTTATATTGATTTTATTCCTTATAGTTGCAAGTAAAGTTGGCAAAGGACATGTGGCTGTAGGAAGACGTCTACTATGATTAAATTAATGTAGAAATTACATTAGACCCAATAACTAGTCATCTACATAGATTTTCTCACTACAACATGCAGGTAAAATTTTATTATTTAATTGTCCTAAAAGTTTTTAAATAAATATGCATTCGAACACTTTTGTAATATTAAAAATTTGATATTTGAAAGGTATTCCATAATATTTAATTAATTTGTTTAAATGTGTACAATAAATTGTTTGATTTTTCTGATTAGTCATACGTTACTTTTCCTTTTCATTGCAAATCTGTGATATATAATTACATTTGTATTAATCCTACATGATTACCTTATATGTCAATTAGCTCTTATAGCATAGTATATATATATACATATATATATAATAACACTTAATGATATAACAAAAATTATCTTAAAAATGTATGAATTATTAAGGATATTTTCAATTCATTTATGGATAATGGAAACCTTGGATAACGAGGGATTACTGTATTTATAATTGAAATTCACTTTTTTTCAAAATAGAATAACTAATTGTAAACTTTCTAACTATCATTATTAATTTTTTCTACAGGAATAATTATAGTTACTCAAAACAAGCTAATGGGCTATAAATATTATATTTTATATTTATACTATATTTGAAATAATGTCCGTTTGTGAAATAACTCTTCTAAGTTTTAATTAAATTTAAATGGTTGTATAAAACTATGGGATTATTATTTTTCATGACATTCAACTTTTCTTTTACAATAAAATTGTAAAATAGCATTTAAATTAATGTTATATTTGATTTATTATAATATTATTTAACTATTTGTTTTTAGTCAAAATGTGATCTAAGGAATATTAAATGTAAATTGTAAATGGCATTTATATATGCATGTGTTAATTACATTAAAATATGAATTTATTGTAAACATATTTTGTGCTAGCTGTAAATGTGTAAATATGATTTATAAACTGTTGTGAAATTATATTTGGAAAAAAAGTCTAGTCAATATGTATAATATTAAGGTATTATGAATCTTGACTAGAAAGATTCAGAAAACTAAGTTTTTTTTATTAAACTATTTTAATGTAAAGTAACATTATATTATTATTATTATATTATTTGTATTCCATACGTTTTTATTAATGTTATTCTATTTCTGATATTTATTAAAAATATTTTTTCTAATAGAAATAATTTAGTTCTTTATCTATTATAATATTATTAATTATAAAAGTATAAAGATTATTTATAAAAAAACACCTCTGGCAATTTATCATATATCAATAATCCAAATTATACGAGTAAGAAAAACGTAATTATATAAACAATAATAAAAAGTAAAATTTTTGATTGGTCTGTTGTTTTTTTTTTGAAATGAGGGGGACATTAATGGAAAAAATGAAACCATCAAGTATGGTTCCGAAACTAGTAGGTGTTGGCGCTGGGAAAATGAACATCGAAATCGTTCATGTACTGGGCGAACTGTCTACAGACCCTTTGGCGTTGATATTCTGCCATCGTAACACAATATTATTACTGGCATAAGGTAAAAGGTGTGCTTGTGAGGTATCACCGATGTTGGCCTCTCCTCGTATTTATAAATAACCGGACTTTGGGTTTGGGGCGCAAGTTCCAAGGGGGGCAAATTAATGAATGTTTTGATTCTTTACATAACTGCACAAACTTTTATACTTTTTACTCAGAGTGCGTTATAGGCGTACACATGTGAACGAAGTCGCGCTTTGTAAACACCGGTAGACCGCGTTGAAGCAGTAAAGCTTATCGTCGGCACCCGCGGTTATGATCCCAGGGCGGCTCGGCGTGAACCTCGGAGCAGAACTTTGGATACCCGTGTTCACGGCCGACATCTGTACGCAGACGCCACTGGCCTACCGGGCGACGGTTAAAAATTAGGCACAGGGCCTCTGGCAATCGGAACGCTGCACGTACTCATCGTGTCTGTGGTACACATAAGTAGGCCTCGGAAAAAACTGTTACACCAGGTAAGATGTATTGACAATCATTATTTAGTTTAAATACATAATTTTTTTATGGGCTTCCTCCGCGAGGCCCGATATCGCTCATGTTAAAAAAAACTTGCAAATATTCAAGTATTATTATATATTAGTAATATAATATTATAATATTATATATAAGTATATATATATGCAGTATACCCTTAATTATCCGCTAAATTCAAACGAAAATTCTATAATTATGTTATTAAAAAAATTTAATCTTATAATGTTATATAATATTTGAGGAAAAATTAAATAAGAACACCTTTTATTTTTATTATTTAATATTTCATATTTAACGTCACAATTTATCCACTCATCGATGTTATCATCATTAAGCCAAATTAAAGACTTATTTTTCTTCCTTTGTATGTTCTATCAACGTATTTTCCAAACTTAGTAACATCTATCTCCAGGACTTGACTAATGTCGATTTCTCAACTGACTCTTAAGTCATAAATACTATCAAGAAACGTGATGTAAATACTGAACTTACCTCCCTCCCGAAATTAAATACTTCTGAAATATACAGAAAACAGTGATATCGAAAAAGTTGTTTAAAATTGAAAATACTCTACTGTTGATATATTGAAAAACTAAATATAGGCTATCGTTAAATATTGTACAAATTCCATGACACTGATAAAGTACTGATGAGTATTTTATAGTAATACATGTATAAACGATTATACATTAGTATATTATTTTCTAGAGGTTTATAATTAAGTTTGAATGGTTAATGTTAGTAACAAGGTTATTCATTTTTTGTCAAAACTGTAAAAATTCATTAGTTATAAATTACTTTTGTAATGTATTTTCTACTATACGTCTTTTTTTAATCTAAAATTGCACTTTTAAAACATTTGAATTTGTTAATAGATTATGTATCATTTATGCTCATTTTTATTTAATGATAGTAATTACAACATGTAAGAATTTTTAATAATCTCTTGCGAATATTGTCAGAGATATATTTTCAAGAGTATTAAAAGATTTATATAAGTACTATAGGTTATTGACTGTCAAAAATAAACACAATGTTACTATTATTTTCTTGTATGTTTATTTTTTTTTATTATTTCTGGAATTTATTTTACATTCTTATTTTCTTATATTACTTTAATATGAATAATAATTTTATTTGCTGTTGGTTACAATATTTTTTAACAAAGCCTACTACGAAAAAAACGAATTAGGTAAAGAAAAATACAATTTTTTATTTAAGCATGAGAAAGATAAGGACGAGAGAAGAATAATTGAAAACATAATCGACCAAAAAAAGAAGAATTAACAAAAAACAATCGAAATTATAGAAACTGAGTAGAACGATTACGGCAACAGTTTTGCACGCGCGACGGTGGTAGTGGATAAAGAGATATACTAATGAATAATTAGTACTGACTAATAATGCCGGAATCTTGGAATGGACTCAATCGACGCGATTTTGCGATAAACGATTTCTGAATTAACACACAATAGAAAAACGTTGAAAACAAAACACGTGGTTACATTGTAAAAATAAAGCGATTTAAACGCGGTTTGGCGGAAAGTAATGTACGAGATGAGACGCAATTTTTAATTTAAACCTGGTTTGAATCGGCCAACACTTGCGGGCAGGCGGAAAAAACAACGACGGAGCGTACATTAATACGTCAAACCGATACAGCTTTGCGAACGCGACTAATTTGAAAAGCACCAAGGGTTAGGTTGGCTTGTGCCTACCACGAAAACGTCCGCGTTAATTAATTTCATAAAGAATGGAATATAGCTTATTTGGTATTTTTTATTTAACATTAATAATCTCCCACCCCCTCTCACTCACAATTATTCTCACTCACTCAAAAAAGATATTAAAGGAATAGGAATAAAATTTTTCTTTTATTTTAGAATGAGAATGATAAGGACGATAAAAGAATAATTATCACCAATGACCAAATAAACAATACTTTAAGATTTAAAAAAAAAGGGTGCAAACCCTTTGGCAACAAATCCCCAAAAATGTGATTGCACTGATCTTTCTGAGTATTTTGACACCCAACATGCCAGAAAAATATTGTATTGGACAAGAGATACGGATTTTTGAAATTATAATCAACTTTTAAATTTCTAGAATTGAACGTCTTATAATATATAACAGAACGAAAAATAAAACGAAAGATATATAGGAAAAAAACATTTTTTTTTTTTTCAAGAATCAGAAAGACAAGGACGAGAAAATAATATTTGGCAACTCGAATGATAAATTAATAAAATTTAATATTTATTTATTATTAACAATTAAGTTAATAGAGATAATACAGGTCCAGCAATAAAACAGATTATAGCTATAGTATGCTAACTTGAACATTTTTATTAAAAAATGTCCTAATTTAATAGCCACATTTTACAAATTAAAAAACAAAATGTCTCCAGGACATTAATTATTAGCTTATCAATTATTTGTAAGCAAAACCATCAAAATTAAACTCATTTTTTTTCTTTTCTTTTCTTGCTCTAGCTTTTCTAGATTTTGATAGTCCCGGTTCATTTTGTGTACCTTGTGCAACCTCCTTATTTCCGTTGTCCTTTGGCGCATTCTCCTTGTTTTCGTTGTCCTTTAGTCCATACATCTTATTCACAGCGGTTTGTAGTGATCTGTAAAGTGCTAGTACGGCTTCCTTTTTGACCAAATTTTTTCTCCAACTACACAACAAAAATGTAATATCAAAAATGAATATTAGTAATAATTGTATAATTTGTATATGCAGTGATTGTCGTAGGTATTTTTAGTACTAGAACTTTTAACAAATAAACAGATAGGGTAAAGTCACTACATTTATTAACAATAGTTTAAAAGAATCATCTAAAACATTTAGGGATTGGTAAAACAAATCAAACATCAAAATTCTAAAAATTATACGTGTCATGTACAACTCTGTCGCCCACTGGTAGATTTTTTTTATTGGTGTAATATTAATTCACTACGAAAAATTATAAAATTTTCATTTAATATTGTATTATTGGACAGAAAATAAAATAATATTTATCAAAAACCAAATTTAAGAATGTAGCTTTATTATTACAATTCCAATGTATTTTAGAATGTATTATTGTTGTTTTTACCCTAGGTAACTGTTATATGAATTCTTTCAGTTATATATATCATTATAATATTTTAAAATGATCATAATTATTTAAAAACAAATATTGTTTCAGTAAATTGCATTAATACGCAAATATTCTATAATAATTTATATATATGTAACACAAATAAATAAAAAATAAGTAGAAAAATAAAATAAAAACAATAACTGCAGTATTCTACGGGTTGCGTATAAATACAACGGTTTTTGATTTAAAAATCATCATGAGGTTATAGAAAAGGAAAGGTGTCAACATATTAGTATTAATGATTTATTTTTTTGTTTATTTACAATTAATTATTTTATGAATATCCTGTAATCTCAAGATACTTACCCTTTCTCTAATATTATCCTTTGTCTGTTGAAAAACCTGATAACCATTACTTCATGTATTTGTATTAATTCAAAACGTACATCAAATTGGTCTCTCATAAATAAATGTGAAAATGTGTACTAGACATTAAAGTGTTTTATTTTTTTATTATTATCTTATTATTTTAAAAATTAGTTACATTTTGTACTTTTTTAGTGATACAGTTTAAAATGTCGATAACAGGTAAACATAATTATTTATTATATGCATTATATATATAGTTGTACAATACATACACATATTTTATTAATTTATTATTTTATTTGTTTGACTTTGTTGTTCTATTGCCTAATGATAATTTCTTTTAAGCCAAAAAAGGTCGTGTTTGCCTTTTACGGATTAAGGGGAGGGGCACATCCCCAGGGACTACGGAGAATAACTGAAAAATCTAAATTGAATTGTTCTAGGTAATGTTAAACATCAAAATTTAAAATAATTTAAAAATACATTTTAACATATTTATATTGTAAAATGTTAATATTTAAGTATGTTTTTGTCATACAAACCGTATCTCGATGGATGTGGTTGTTAAGCGATAAGATATGAGTGATTTTTATGTAATATAATATATCTAAATAATTATAAATACTAATTGGTTACCTAATGTGGTCATAATGGTTATCTTGTTCGTACTAACAACAAGTACATGTAACAATATTATTTTAAAAAAAACTTTCTAATTAATAGCTAGTAATCAATATTTCAAATCGAAATCAAATACATAATATATAATATAATGTATAAAAGTACTTAAGTGGCGAATACAATTTTGCAACCTTTATTCGGATTTTAATAATGAATAACGTTTGATTATGTAATAAGTAGCATTACTTATTACATAAATTACATAATTGATTAATTCTTTTATATAAAAGATTTTATATTTAAATATTGACCATTTTTTTTTTCGTTCTTAGAGTCTTTTAATCTTCTCGACTTTGTAACAAATACAATTAGTGTTTATATACCTACACTTGAAGACCTGACGATACTGTTAGGTCCTTAACCTCGCATCAATTGCTATAGGGAGAATTGAATTCCAAAAATGCATATTGGCTATTCAATTATTGTTGGACCTAATATTATTATTATTTGAAAAATTTAACTAGAGAAGGTTTCTTATTCTTTTCCGTTTCCGAAATCTATTGGCGATCCAATAGACAAGACGGGAACATTAAAATGTTCAACTTTTATGTCTACTTTTAATTAATATAAATATATGTATAAAATATTAAATATCTATTAAGTAGTGTACAATTAAATTTTAGATAAGCATATTATATAAAAAGTTTTAGTTAAGTATGAATCTTAAGAATATTTAGGATTTTGAATATATACATAATAAATCAAGGGAAAGTATTTTTTATGAAATATGTATAAAACCGTCCACATTATGTGTATTAATTAATGACTAATCGACTAGTTGATATTAAAACCAAAACAAACTATTTCATAGTACCTGTAGTAGTAGTAGAAAAATTATTATTATTTGAAAAATTTAACTAGAGAAGGTTTCATATTCATTTCAGTTTCCGAAATCTATTGGCGATCCAATAGACAAGACGGGAACATTAAAATGTTCAACTTTTAATTAATATAAATATATGTATAAAATTTTAAATATATATTAAGTAGTGTACAATTAAATTTCAGGTAAGCGTATTAAACAGAACGTTTTAGTTAGGTATGAATCGTAAGAAAATTTAATATATCCATAATTTATCAAGAGAAATTACTTTTTATGGAATATGTATAAAACCGTACACATTGTGTGTATTAAGTCTAATAAGTAATCGTCTAGTTGATATTAAAACCAAAACAAATAATTTCATAGAACCTGTAGTAGTTGAAAAAAAATTTAAAAAAATTTAATGTTTGATACTAAACTATTTAATTATAATATTTAATCAAATATTAAGATATTCAAGACTACATAATAAATAATAAAAAATCGAGTAATTTTTAAAAATAGTACAGTTAATATATGGAGGAAAAAAATATTTTTATAACTGCATACTGAATATAAACTAATTGAAATTAAAAAGATCATCAATAGGAATCATAGTAGAGCAATTAGTCTATTTCCATTAACGTAAGTGAATGAGAGACGGACAATTATTAAATATTCCTTGAAATATTTGATGTTAATTCTACTCTAAAAACTAACTATACATTTTTAGAGCTTTAACACAAAAACCACCAAAATATTTAGATACAGATATCTTCTTTTAAGGGAAATAATATATAAAAATTGATTTTTTTTTTTTTTACCATTACAGAACAAATTAAACCATAATAAATTATAACAGTGGACCAGTTATAAATGAAAAATGAAACGCTATAGTAGAATAAAAGCTCCATTGTGAATCCCTATTAAATCAGGTTGTAAAAGTAGAAGAAATTGTTAACGTAATTAAATACAACTATACGAGAACTGCATAATAGGTACTGCTGTTATGTGTCTGATCTGATAACAACATCCCAACATATTGATTGGTAATCGGTGAAAATCAGAAGTCGTTGACATCATATTATATTATAATGGCTATAAAAAAAAACAAATACCAGTATATTTAAAACTATTAGGATGATAAATAAATTAAAAATTACCTGTATATTGTAGAGATAAAATAATCTAATTAGTTGACTTTGACTAGTTGGGTCTACGTATAACTAACATTGATTTAGCCTCCGGGTGCCGTTCTGTTACCATATAATTTACGATACCCATTTATCTATAAGGAATATAATAAATTTATACCTACACCCTCAGCTACTAGGTTACGTTCCGTTTCGGGATCCAATTTGACAATTTTATCCTTGTCGTCCATCTCAAAAATACACAGAGTTGACTATTTCAAAAATTACGTACAATACGAATCGATTAACAAACAATAATCAAATTAATAATCCTTGTAGTACTCATCAACTATATTATAGTATACCGTACATTTTATCACTACGGTCATTTTGTATTGATTCTTTTTAACAGGGGAAACGCCCGAAAGTTCACAGCTGATCATACGAAAATAAAACGGACAAGTTGGCCAACAATACACCAGTTGTTCAAGGAAGTCGTAGAAATTGTTTTATATTTGAATAAAAGTGATTATCAGTAAATAAGTAATGGTATATAATGAATTTTCTTGCCACCTTGTCGCTGTTACTGTTATGGAGTAGATCACCGTGATTACGTTTACGGAGTAGATAACTGAGAATCGACAATTCACAGACTGATTGCTACACAAAATTTAACGTTCTTAGCAAGTAGGAAATAAAATAATATTTGTATATCATGGAACATCCAGCGGATAAGTCTGTTGTTCAGAAGATTTCTTTGTACGAACCGGAACAAACAACTACGAATGAAGACCCAGATGCACCTGAAACAACAAAAGTTGCATCTACTCAGTTTGATGGTTAGACTTACCTAGTCGTTAATTTGTTTTAAAGCATAATTGTTTTTTATTTTCTTTATGTCTTATTTAGGTTTCAGATGTCAAATACCATCCTTATGGAAACGTTTCGGAGCCGAATTGATCGATTTCATTCTGTTGTGTCTTATCAAATATGTACTCCCTGACTTTGTAATAGATATAATTGTTGCCATGTAAGAATATTATTATGAATATTAATTTGTAAACCAAATAAACATAAATGTCTACTAAAATTAATGGCTAATAGCAAACCATAATTTGTGCCCGTGACAGGATGAATTGTGAATTAATTCATACTAAATAGATTATTAAATGATTATTCGAATTAATAAAATCTAATATAATTTAAATCTAATCTATACTCTCTCTTTATAATAAACCTAATTGATGGTATTTTATTATTGTTAATTTACTTATGCATATGTTTAATTATTTTTTTTTTTTTTTTAGAGATCTCTACATTTGCAATGACATTTTACTGCAGTATGGTTTTAATATCGATTACACCTCAGTAGTAGTAATAGTATTATCAAATATACTTCATGTTTTAGATGTTTCATATAGAATATTATTTTGTTATATTGAGGTAATTTTAATTATAAATTGTCTTACATAATTGTAGTAATATTTGATATAACTTGCTAATAATGGCAATTTTTCGTTTAGATATATTGCACACAGGAGACTATATTATATTATGGTGGAGGAACTATTGGTAAACACTTGTTAGGTCTAACAATTGTACGGGCTGACAAGTTATATAATATTCAAGATCAGCCAAATGATAATATTGCCTTAACTCCTGGCAGTGGTCTTGGTTGGAAATATGCAATACTTCGGTCTATAGCTAAAAATTTAGTTTTCTCTTTAATGTTTCCATTAGCTTTTATCACAGCAGCCGCCAATCAAAACAGATGTGTATATGATTTAATGTTTGGAACAATAGTTGTAGAAGTATTACAACCACTTAGGTGTGATCAATCTAAGCTTATTCCTATTACATAATTACTCAAATAATATACACATATATAATTTAAATAAATACATAATTATGTTATTATCTGTAAAATTTAGTAATTTTATATTATTTAATGTAAAATATTGCATAAAAAAATTAAAATACACAAATATATCTAGTATTAGTTATCTAGTTACTCAACACTTAAAATATTTCATACTTTGCGACACATCATAAAATAATTATTAATGTTTTTTGTGTCATTTAATATACCCCACAAGACATTTGGACTTACTTGACATATTGTACATTTTTGTTAAAATTGATGTATATCCACATCTCCATAAAAATCAATCAATATTGTTTTTGAGTTATGGATATCAAATTCTATTAAAAAAAGTTAAATAGCCATTTACAAAAAGTTACGACTATATTAAATTGTAAAAAAAGAAAAATCATTTTTTAACATTAAACATCTATTGTCTGGTTCAATTAAATGGAATACCAATATGTTTAACACAAAATCACTAGTTTGTTGACTTCAATTATCATATTACATTTATTTTGCATGTGATTCTGTTTACATATGCAAGAGATTATCTGGGCCGATAAACTATTAAATGAACAATGTCCATAGATACCATAAAAGAGAGAAAATTGCAATGGTTAGGACATGATAGTCCTATATAGTTAATTCTTGATGGAATAATACATGAGAAAGGAAGTAGAAGATAATGAGGAATGCAGAATAATCGTAGGATGGTAAGACAAATCAGACGATTAGTAGTGATGGGAAAAATCCGGAATTACTAAAGTTCGAGAATCCGTATTTCGGACTTAAAAAACATGATTTTTATCTGATTCCAAATTTCGGTATTTAAAATTGTAATTTTACACTCTTTAATTAATTTCTTATAAAAGTATTATTATTATCTTACGGTGTAAAAATCATTAAATACGTCTTTCCATATAAAAAACTCATCACAAATAAAAATTTATTTTTAAAAACAAGTACAACAAAAAAATCATACACATTGCACTGAAATTTATATAATAAAATAATCTAGTTGACACGAGAACAACGTTATTTTGCTCATGAAAATACAAAATTTCGGAATTTAGTATTCGAAACATAATTGTTTGGATTTATGTTGCACCTCTAGTTTAATACTGTTATCCCCGTCAGTTAGACTAAGACGGCAAATACGGACAGCGCGTCATCTTAAGAAGGTCAAATAGGCGTCGCTATGCGTCTAACTAAATTATAAAATTAGACATTCCGTAGTATTGGATTAATATATACATTTTTTAAATGTGTAAAATTAAATGTTTGATTATTATGTCAATAAATAATTTGGTTTTATCATAAATTGTTCTTCCGGCCATACAAAAATTTCGAAAACCTATATATATCATGATTTCACAAAAAATACTTACGATGTCGGGACTACTTATTTGATAGACAATTTGAACAACCTGAGAGTTGAGAAATACCATTTTCAAAAAAGTTTCATCAAAATTGCTTGTACGCAACCCCTTAAATACGAGCAGTTAGAAAGTTACGTCATGAGAATATTTTTGAACATGGAAACGTTGTGTCAAAAATTCGTTTTGTTAAGGCAGCAGTTACGATTTATAGTAGAAAGGTTTAAGACGAAAATTAAAGAACACAAATTTATCTATAGGAAACGACGTATACTTTTAGTTAAATAGCAATTTACAAAAAAGTTACGGCTATATTATATTGTAAAAAAAAAAAGATCATTTTTTAACATTAATTATCTATCGTTTGGTTCAATTAAATCGAAAATCAATATGACAAACGCAAGATCACTAGTTTGTTGTCTTCAATTATTGCAATGTGTAAAAATTCTAAAATCATTTTGAAGTGTATTGTTTTTTTGTTGCGCATGAAAGTGCTGTCGAACACATTTTTCTCATGACTACGCAATAAATACTAGGGAAGAGGGCCTTGAGTAATTTTTTTTTAAATTTACCATACAAGGAGCGACAATAAAATAACGAGACTTTTTGAATAAAAGTTGTTTATTTTAAAAATGTTATAATTTAATGATTATCACCTTCAAAGTACCTTCCCTCAGCATCAATACACTGTTGCATACGTCGCTGCCATTCTTGAAAACAGTGTTGCCAATTGCTTTCATTCAGCCCTTTTAGAAGTTCTGCCGTTTTCATTTTTACGTCATTAACTGTTTGAAAATGGGAAAAGAAATAAGAAGAAGTCACAATGAGCAAGGTCTGGCGAGTACGGGGGATGTTGAAGTACAGAAATTTTTTTTTCAGTTAAAAAACCTTGAATTGAAAATGCACTGTGAGCTGGAGCATTGTCTTGGTGAAGAACCCAGCCATTTTTCCATAGATCTGGTCGCTTCTTTCTGACACGTTCTCTCAATTTAATTAATACCTCTTTATAATAATATTGATTAATTAATTTTGTCGATTTTTTCAACGTTTTCGTTTGTTGAAGACGTGGTAGGACGTCCAGAACGATCATCGTCTTTGACGTCCTCCATTCCACTACAAAACCGTTTGTGCCATTCAGAAACACGAGCTCTTGATAAACATTCTTCACCATAAACTTCACATAACATACGAAACGTTTTTTTTAATTTAACAAGAAATTTAATGTTAACACATGTTGTTCGATTTTTATATCTAACATTTTTCGGCAGTATAGTCGAACTCGCACTAATAAATATTGTAAATAAATAATCGTAAATAAATATTTACATAGCAAATATGTTTTTGTATTAAGTGATGTATATACTTCATCCTCGAAGTTAAATTCTTTTTTTATATTTTGATAGTAAAAATCTTTTCTTTTTGACATTTTCTTCAGGTTTTCAGCATACTACTAGCATTTGTTCTTAAAAAAAAAAAAAAAAATTTTCCATGTTATATAATAATATAAAACAACCTGTTGTTGGTTTAAAGAACAACTAGTATAAGACAGATTATTGTCAATGATCTACAAGTATAAATTGCATAGTTTATTGTATAATATGTCAAATACGACCTTTGAAAAGTATTCAGTAGTATTAAATACATTTTTTATAAATGTGTAATACACATTTTTTGATTATTATGTTAATAAATATCCACACAGTAGGATAAAATTCTATTAATATTTACTTAATATTGAATTTTAAATGTTATATATTTATTATAAGTAGAACATATGTTGACTAAGTACAGATTATTATATAATCACCCAACACTGTGGGTGCTTATTAGTTTAACTTCAATTATATATTAAATTGTAATTAATTAGAATTGATAATTTTTTGCCATTTTATTTTTCCCAAATACAAAAAAAAACACACATTATAAAGTAAAAACCAATACATTTGTCACTACGTTGGAAATCTATAATATGCCTAAGATTATAAAATTAATTATGTATATATATATATAATTTTTTTTGGGGAGGAGGGTAAGGAAATATAAGCTAAGTTTTATCCAATATAATATATTTATCGAGCACGAATCATACGTCTGCTCAGCTAATAAGTGGAGAATATGTTCAATGGCTGGTATACGGTGTCGATACGAGGAGATAGGCGAGCGTTTATGGACGTCGTCACAAAAGAGAGAGCGAGAAACAGTTCGTCTTCGTCGTATATATAATATTACTATAATAATGGCAGCGTACCTAAAGCAGTCGGTTTGTTCATGCGCACCTGGTACCGACGGACAGATGTTTTCGATATTTACACGAAATACAAATTAAAAAACCTAACCTAAAAACATGTTGTTGGTCGAGAAACAGTGCACGAATTGAACGAACGAAGCTCGTGACCAGTCGGGTTCGATCAATTTTGTAAAGCTACGGCTGCCTACCAGCCATCGTTATCGTACACACACACACATTGACGATTAAATCTGACAAGTACATTCAAAGTCCTATATTTTGCTTTTCAAAGCTTTTTGATTTGATTTATATAGGCCGTTTTTGAAGAAGAATTCCAACATACAGAAGTGCATCGCCCCATAGATTTTTACCGTCACAATGTATCCGATTATTGTTTTACAGGTCAACGTTCCAGGAACTCGCAATTTAGAGTGCTGGCGAATACAATTAGAAAAATAATCTAATGTAAGTTGAACATCGCTTTGTTACCTATCAATGTAAGTAAACAATGTTACTTTGTTTTCAACGCATGACTCGAATTCGGTCACTTAATATCAAATTTTAAAAATTGCCACGTCTCCAAGAGTCACAATTATGTGTTTTTAATTTTTTTTTTTTTTTTTATGGATTATGGATACAGGTACACGTCGAATAGTAAACCATTAGTAATAAAAGTAACTTAACGAAAGCATCTAGTTCCAAATGTAAATCGTGTTTCAAACATTACAGAAAACAATGAATAATACCCACTTCTAGGTAAGAAATGATTATTTTCTACGTCGAATAACTAAGAATTACCGATTAGACTAAAGGGATCACATTTTCTATCAAGATTTATACAAATACGAATAATGCATAATTTCGATATAACACGACTACATCACAACAATAATTCGTTTACCTAATCATGTGTAAGCTGCTCGATATAAGCATATATTAGCCATATTAGCCTTATATATAGCTTTTATTAACCTGAACAATAATTAAACAATACATTTTACTTAACATTTCTTGTCCTTTATTTAAAACAGATTTGTTGATTAATTAATATAAAGCTATTTAGCAGTTTCAAGCATTCTCCAACACATTTTGGTTTTAAGAAAGCTTCCATCAAATACAAAATAATGAATAAATTTTAACCATAAGCAACAATACATAATTATCTAATTAAAATTATAGATTTTTTTTATCTACAAACTAAATCAATTTGACTATAATTTATTAGATGGGGGTCAAAATAATTATTAATAATAAGGTACATACAAAAACAATTTATTTAATTTCTAGTGTGCTATATTAATGGAAACAATTCTGTACCGAGTTCGGTAAATAATTCTTGTTTTTTTCTTTTTACAGGTGACACCAAGAAAAGTGAATAGTCATAAAACAATGATACCAAATCAATATCTTACACAATTTATATGTTCTATAACATGCCCTTACTAATACCCAGTACTCAATGACTCTGAAATGGTGGCTTAAGAACTGTGGTCAATAAAAAAGGAGTTCATATAATACAAGGATCCAACAACATTAGCTGTTTACCATGTATACAGGTCTTGGAAAAAACATTAGATTTTCAAACACAATCTGGTTGTGCCAGGCTATAGACAACTCATATATACAATGTGAACCAATAGTTTCCTATCAACAGCTCTGTGTGTACAATGTGAACCTCTACCTTTATATACATTATTAATAAGATTATTAGTTTTAAGTAGATTTTATACATGAATAAGTTAACGTAGAATTTTGGCTTACAAATCAAAATCTAAAAGAAAATTTCTACTGTAGACAAGTATCTATTTGGGTGGTTCTTCTTCATAGTAGAAGATATTTTTTTAATTTTTCTTAAGTCAAGTGCCTCTCATTTTGTTCGATACTATTATAAAGTACTTTGGTTTATTTTAATGATGATATCTCACTTTATCTCAGTCCTCATGCCAACATTACAGTCATTGAATTCCAATAATTAAATACAATTAATATAAAATTAATAAATTAAGTAAAAAACCTAATATGAATGAATCTACTTATAGTTTAGTAATTAAGTCACCTATATTGTTATATTTAAAATATAAGAAGCATAGGTGTTGTGCCTTATAGAGAGTTACTTTTATAAAATCAGATAAGTTCTCTGGAAGATCTTACGAGAAACCCTACATATTATTATTATATTTCAAAATATTTACCATCCAATTTCGTTGTGTCACTCACGATAGTCAATTAAAACTTATGTTGAATCATTAGAGATTTGGCTGATCTCTTATCAAATAGTCTCTCTAGGCATACCCAGAGAAATAAAACCCTCTTTTGGCACTGGAAGGGGGTGAGTATTCATCATCAAATTTAACCTAAATTACTTCTGTATAGTATCGAAGAATATGAGAGCAGGACCAAGCAGGAAATTAATAGAATTGAAATTAAAAAACCACTCAAATATCTATATACAATTTTTATTTATATCTCAAATAGGTAGTTTGTAATATTATCATGTTAACTATTTCTTTTTATATACAGATTTATTCGTTAATTATATATAATGTTTTTCCTAGTTTTGTTAACATATTATATTAACATATTTTGAAATATGGTGATAATATGTAGGGATTTGTGTAAGATCTTTCAGGGAAATTATTTGATTTTAAAAACGTCTTTCTCTATAAGTTCATCTATGCTCCTTACATTTTAAAACATAACAATATAAGTGACTTAATACTAAGCCATAAGTAGATTCATTCATATTGGATTTTTTACTTAATTTATTAATAGTATTTTATTATTACAATTCAATGACTAATTTTAATTATCTGTCTGATATATGTTTTTGACTTTTTACAACTTTTTAGAATTAATCTGGATACTTTATTCATATTTATTATAATTTAATTTTAAAATTCTACTATTACTACGAAAAATTAATTTTGTAATACAATTGTATCATGACTATATTATAATTCTTAAATTGTACAATGTAAATAATAATTATCGTAATTTTTCAATCAATAATATTTCCAATAAAATTTATATTGTTATTTTTATAATGTTATTGTCGTTTTATAACTGTTTTGAATTATCTTCAGTTACTGTATTCAGTTTTCTTACAATTCAATTTAAAATTCCACCAATCTTTTTGTTATGATAATGTATATCAAAAACTTGTGTTTTTTTTTTTTACATTTTTGGTATTATATTGCATTTGTCAGTTTTTTTTTTTTTTTTTTTATAGATTTCATGTGAGCATGATAAAATTCTCATAGTAAACCGTACATATACTAATATTAATTATTAAAGTCTATGTTGATCCAAAATTATATATTTAATAGTTATTTATTAGAATTAATTTGTTTATTTATCCAGCAATATACAATATATTTGGTAGAATTAAATATATTATTTTATACCCTCTACAACATTCGTCACTGTTTAATGTTACTATATTTATATCAAAATTTAAAATTGAATGTTTAAGTTTTTAAATTTGTTAAATAAAAGTGTTTTTGACTTTTCTGTCAATAAATAACACACACAGCATGATATAATTTTTAAGTTCTTTACTCCATATTGAATTATAAATGTTATATATTTATTATAGGTTGGTTATTTGTTGACTAAGTACAGATTATTATATATTTACCCAACAGTTGGTGCTCTTTAATTGAACTACAACTAAATGTTAAATAGTATTAGAATTAATAAATGTATTTATCCAGAGATACCTTATAGAAATTGATTTATTCAGTATAATAATATTTTAAATTTATGAAAAATATAATATTTTTGTCTATTTTTGGTTTATCTATTGTTATTATGATTGCCAATGTTTTATGTTTTTTTTAATTCTAGTTCAAATGTGAATTAATGTTATTAATTAGATAGATAAAATATTTAATCTGGCATTAACTATGAGATGTATATTTGGCCTATTCTTTATTGTGTTTAAAATAATCTCCTCATAAAATAATTTAAACAATTTAATTATAAAAATAAATATTTACACATCAATATATTTCCATAAAAAAATATATTTTCTGTGTTTTGTCTTAGTCGCGCCGTAAATCAAGAAGCAAGGCAAACTCACCGTCTCTACGTTCCTGAGTAGCTGCCTATCAGAAGGGCGTAATCATGTTAAGTCATAAATACAAATTCACTTAGGAATTATGTTTTATTATTTTGTGTTTCATACTTCATCCTCGTGTTCGCCTGTTATATATTTGTTTATTTTAATGGTAGCCATTAAACATGTTGTAACTTGTATACATGTTGGTTTTGACAGTTTGAATCTGTTCTTCTTGTCTTAACATGTTTTTCTTTAGGTTCACAGAATAATATTCTTGCATTTTTTTCATTGTAATGTATGGTAATCCTAAATACTGGTTTTCTAAATTGTTTAAAAAATCGGCATTTAACATTTATTTGTAACTTGTGACATTGAGACATATTAAAAAATTTAAAACTAATTGCATGATTCTATATGGATGATAGATATACATCCAAAAATTAATTTTTATTAATTTCTAAAAAAAGAAATATTTTTTTGATATAAACTCTTGCTTAATAAATTATTAACAATAAAAAATCTAGTTTGGAAGATATTATTAATTTATTAAACTTACCATTTCACTCATTTAATGAACACCCAATAACTGAACAATTTGATAAAAATATCAATTTTTAATATTTCTCTTTTGTTTATTAATAAAATGTGTAAGACATTGTGTATACATGTTAACATCAGTTAGAAATAGTTTTAATGGCATAATCAATTGTGTGTTGTGATTATTTGTTTTTATTCACTCGCTTGTTTTACTTTGGTTTCAGATTTTTGTAGTACTAGGTTACATTTAAAAATTAAATTTTATCTAATAATTATTGTTATCATTTTTTCAGACCTATTAATCAATTAAAAATATAAAACATACAAATTGATAGTAAAATTCTCATTATTTAAATTTTTCAATTATTGGTTTATTATTTTATTAACTATAAACTATTTAGCAGTTATTACAGGCAGCTAAAATACTTATGGTACTCAAAGTTATAACATAATACATTTTAACAAATTTTTATTGTATTATGTTAATATTAATGTATATTTTCGTCATACAGTCAGTTTCTCGATGGTTGAGGTTGATAAGCGGTAAGATATGAGTAGTTTTTATGTAATATAATATATCTAATTAATTATAAATACTAATTGGTTACCTATTGTGATCATGGTGATGACGGTTGTCATGTTCGTACTAACAACAAGTACATGTAACAATATTATTACAAAAATCTATATTTTATAAAAAAAATAAACTATCTAATTAATAGCTAATAATCAATATTTTAAATGGAAATCAAATTCATAATAAATAAAATTTAATAAAATGTATAAAAGTACTTAAGTGGTAAATAAATTATTGCAAAGTTTGTTCGGATTTTAATTTTGAATATCATTTAATACTTGCCACAAATCAAACAAGTCCCCTATATAAACCAATATAGTCATTTAAAATAAACCATTATGGTAGCATTATTACATAATTTACATACATTTATTTCGTGAATAGGTATTTAAACCATTAAAATGGTAAAATATTGTTAATTATGTTACTGCACAACTAGTAATGCACCTACCTTTCAATTTAATAAAAAATTCAGTATTTTAAATTTAACAAAAAATCAGATATATATGTTTTACCTTATTAATTTTTTTATATAAAAGTACTGACCATTTTTTTTACTCAAAGTCTTTTAATCTTCTCGACTTTGTAATAAATACAATTGTTGTTTATATACCTTTATATACACTTGAAGACCTGTCCATACTGTAAGGTACTTAACCTCACATCAATTGCTATGCGGAATTGAATTCCAAATATGCATATTGGCAATACAGTTTTGGATGGATCTAATTTTATTATCATTTGTATAATTTAACAAGAGAGAGTTTCTTATTCTTTTCCGATTCCGAAATCTATTAGTGTTCCAATAGACAAGACGGTAACATTATAATGTTCTAATAACTAATCGTCTAGTTGATAATAAAACCAATTTAAAACTATTTCATAGATAGTATGAGTATTAGTGGAAAAAAAATAAACAGGTTTAATGTTTGATAGATAAACCATTATAACATAATATTTAATAAAATATTGAGATATTCAAGACTACAAAATAAATAATAATAAATCGAATCGTTTTAAAAAGAATACATTTAAAATATGGATGAAAAACATGTCTTTATAACTGCATACTGAATATAAACTAAATGAAATTAAAAAGGACTAACAATGGGAATCATACTAGAGCGTTTAGCGTATTTCCATTAATATCAGTTAACGCGACACGAACAATTATTAAATAATCCTTGAAATATTTGGTGTTAATTCAACACTAAAATCTAACTATAAGTTTTTTGAGTTTTAACACATAAACCAGTACAATATTAAGAACACAGAGATCTTATTTTAAGTTAAAAAATATGTAATAATTGTTTTCTTTTTACCACTCCAGAACAAATTAAACGATAATAAATTACAACAGTCTACAAGTTATAAATGAAAAATGAAACGCTATAGTAGACTAAAAGCTACATTGTGAATCCTTATTAATCCAGATTGTAAAGGAAGGAAAGATTGTTAACGTAATTAAATACTAATTTATAAAAAATAACTATACGACAACTGCATTATAGGTACTAATGTTATGTGTCTGATCTGATAGCAACATCCCAACATATTGATTGGTAATCGGTGAAAAGCAGAAGGCGATGGCATAATATTATATTATAATGGCTGTAAAATAAAACAGATATCAGTGTATTTAAAACTATCAGGATGATTAATACATTTCAAATTACCTGTATATTGTAGAGATTAAATAATCAAAGAAGTTGACTTAGACTGGTTAGGTCTACGCAGAACTAACATTAATTTAGCCTATCAAGGTCTTTCAGAATGTTTTGACCCAATTCTTTCTTCTCTTCTAATGCAGCAAGTAACTCTTCAAATGTGGCCATGTTTGTGTTCAAATTACAAAAGAGGTCTGGCCTTATGCTAGGGTAACTGTTAACTTGTTGTACAATCTTAGCTACCATTATACGTTCCGTCTCGGGATCGAATTTGAAATTTTTATCCTTGCCGTCCATCTCAAAAATACACAGAGTTTATAACTTCAAAAATTACGTATAATACGAATCGATTAGCAAACAATTATCAAATTAAAAATCCGTGTAGTACCCAAGAACTATATTAAAGTATACGGTACATTTTATCACTAAGGCCACTGTGTATTGATTATTTTTAATGGGGGAATCGTTCCAAAGGTCATATCTGATAATACGATAATAAAACGGACAGGTTGACCAACATTACACGAGCCGTCCAGGGAAGTCGTACAAATTATTTTATATTATCATAAAAGTAGTATTATATTATCACCCAACACTGTAGGTGCTTATTAGTTGAACTATAATTATGTGTTAAATTGTAATTAATTAGAATTAATTATTTTTTGCCATTTTATTTTTCCTAAGTACAAAAAAAACACATTATTAAGTAAAAACCAATACATTTGTCACTACGTTGGAAATCTATAATATGCCTAAGATTATAAAATTAATTATGTATATATATATAATTTTTTTTGGAGGGGAGAGGGAAATATAATCTAAGTTTTATCCAATATAATATTTTTATCGAGCACGAATCATACGTCTGCTCAGCTAATAAGTGGAGAATATGTTCAATGGCTGGTATACGGTGTCGATACGAGGAGATAGGCGAGCGTTTATGGACGTCGTCCCAAAAGAGAGAGCGAGAAACAGTTCGTCTTCGTCGTATATATAATATTACTATAATAATGGCAGCGTACCTAAAGCAGTCGGTTTGTTCATGCGCACCTGGTACCGACGGACAGATGTTTTCGATATTTACACGAAATACAAATTAAAAAACCTAACCTAAAAACATGTTGTTGGTCGAGAAACAGTGCACGAATTGAACGAACGAAGCTCGTGACCAGTCGGGTTCGATCAATTTTGTAAAGCTACGGCTGCCTACCAGCCATCGTTATCGTACACACACACACATTGACGATTAAATCTGACAAGTACATTCAAAGTCCTATATTTTGCTTTTCAAAGCTTTTTGATTTGATTTATATAGGCCGTTTTTGAAGAAGAATTCCAACATACAGAAGTGCATCGCCCCATAGATTTTTACCGTCACAATGTATCCGATTATTGTTTTACAGGTCAACGTTCCAGGAACTCGCAATTTAGAGTGCTGGCGAATACAATTAGAAAAATAATCTAATGTAAGTTGAACATCGCTTTGTTACCTATCAATGTAAGTAAACAATGTTACTTTGTTTTCAACGCATGACTCGAATTCGGTCACTTAATATCAAATTTTAAAAATTGCCACGTCTCCAAGAGTCACAATTATGTGTTTTTAATTTTTTTTTTTTTTTTTATGGATTATGGATACAGGTACACGTCGAATAGTAAACCATTAGTAATAAAAGTAACTTAACGAAAGCATCTAGTTCCAAATGTAAATCGTGTTTCAAACATTACAGAAAACAATGAATAATACCCACTTCTAGGTAAGAAATGATTATTTTCTACGTCGAATAACTAAGAATTACCGATTAGACTAAAGGGATCACATTTTCTATCAAGATTTATACAAATACGAATAATGCATAATTTCGATATAACACGACTACATCACAACAATAATTCGTTTACCTAATCATGTGTAAGCTGCTCGATATAAGCATATATTAGCCATATTAGCCTTATATATAGCTTTTATTAACCTGAACAATAATTAAACAATACATTTTACTTAACATTTCTTGTCCTTTATTTAAAACAGATTTGTTGATTAATTAATATAAAGCTATTTAGCAGTTTCAAGCATTCTCCAACACATTTTGGTTTTAAGAAAGCTTCCATCAAATACAAAATAATGAATAAATTTTAACCATAAGCAACAATACATAATTATCTAATTAAAATTATAGATTTTTTTTATCTACAAACTAAATCAATTTGACTATAATTTATTAGATGGGGGTCAAAATAATTATTAATAATAAGGTACATACAAAAACAATTTATTTAATTTCTAGTGTGCTATATTAATGGAAACAATTCTGTACCGAGTTCGGTAAATAATTCTTGTTTTTTTCTTTTTACAGGTGACACCAAGAAAAGTGAATAGTCATAAAACAATGATACCAAATCAATATCTTACACAATTTATATGTTCTATAACATGCCCTTACTAATACCCAGTACTCAATGACTCTGAAATGGTGGCTTAAGAACTGTGGTCAATAAAAAAGGAGTTCATATAATACAAGGATCCAACAACATTAGCTGTTTACCATGTATACAGGTCTTGGAAAAAACATTAGATTTTCAAACACAATCTGGTTGTGCCAGGCTATAGACAACTCATATATACAATGTGAACCAATAGTTTCCTATCAACAGCTCTGTGTGTACAATGTGAACCTCTACCTTTATATACATTATTAATAAGATTATTAGTTTTAAGTAGATTTTATACATGAATAAGTTAACGTAGAATTTTGGCTTACAAATCAAAATCTAAAAGAAAATTTCTACTGTAGACAAGTATCTATTTGGGTGGTTCTTCTTCATAGTAGAAGATATTTTTTTAATTTTTCTTAAGTCAAGTGCCTCTCATTTTGTTCGATACTATTATAAAGTACTTTGGTTTATTTTAATGATGATATCTCACTTTATCTCAGTCCTCATGCCAACATTACAGTCATTGAATTCCAATAATTAAATACAATTAATATAAAATTAATAAATTAAGTAAAAAACCTAATATGAATGAATCTACTTATAGTTTAGTAATTAAGTCACCTATATTGTTATATTTAAAATATAAGAAGCATAGGTGTTGTGCCTTATAGAGAGTTACTTTTATAAAATCAGATAAGTTCTCTGGAAGATCTTACGAGAAACCCTACATATTATTATTATATTTCAAAATATTTACCATCCAATTTCGTTGTGTCACTCACGATAGTCAATTAAAACTTATGTTGAATCATTAGAGATTTGGCTGATCTCTTATCAAATAGTCTCTCTAGGCATACCCAGAGAAATAAAACCCTCTTTTGGCACTGGAAGGGGGTGAGTATTCATCATCAAATTTAACCTAAATTACTTCTGTATAGTATCGAAGAATATGAGAGCAGGACCAAGCAGGAAATTAATAGAATTGAAATTAAAAAACCACTCAAATATCTATATACAATTTTTATTTATATCTCAAATAGGTAGTTTGTAATATTATCATGTTAACTATTTCTTTTTATATACAGATTTATTCGTTAATTATATATAATGTTTTTCCTAGTTTTGTTAACATATTATATTAACATATTTTGAAATATGGTGATAATATGTAGGGATTTGTGTAAGATCTTTCAGGGAAATTATTTGATTTTAAAAACGTCTTTCTCTATAAGTTCATCTATGCTCCTTACATTTTAAAACATAACAATATAAGTGACTTAATACTAAGCCATAAGTAGATTCATTCATATTGGATTTTTTACTTAATTTATTAATAGTATTTTATTATTACAATTCAATGACTAATTTTAATTATCTGTCTGATATATGTTTTTGACTTTTTACAACTTTTTAGAATTAATCTGGATACTTTATTCATATTTATTATAATTTAATTTTAAAATTCTACTATTACTACGAAAAATTAATTTTGTAATACAATTGTATCATGACTATATTATAATTCTTAAATTGTACAATGTAAATAATAATTATCGTAATTTTTCAATCAATAATATTTCCAATAAAATTTATATTGTTATTTTTATAATGTTATTGTCGTTTTATAACTGTTTTGAATTATCTTCAGTTACTGTATTCAGTTTTCTTACAATTCAATTTAAAATTCCACCAATCTTTTTGTTATGATAATGTATATCAAAAACTTGTGTTTTTTTTTTTTACATTTTTGGTATTATATTGCATTTGTCAGTTTTTTTTTTTTTTTTTTTATAGATTTCATGTGAGCATGATAAAATTCTCATAGTAAACCGTACATATACTAATATTAATTATTAAAGTCTATGTTGATCCAAAATTATATATTTAATAGTTATTTATTAGAATTAATTTGTTTATTTATCCAGCAATATACAATATATTTGGTAGAATTAAATATATTATTTTATACCCTCTACAACATTCGTCACTGTTTAATGTTACTATATTTATATCAAAATTTAAAATTGAATGTTTAAGTTTTTAAATTTGTTAAATAAAAGTGTTTTTGACTTTTCTGTCAATAAATAACACACACAGCATGATATAATTTTTAAGTTCTTTACTCCATATTGAATTATAAATGTTATATATTTATTATAGGTTGGTTATTTGTTGACTAAGTACAGATTATTATATATTTACCCAACAGTTGGTGCTCTTTAATTGAACTACAACTAAATGTTAAATAGTATTAGAATTAATAAATGTATTTATCCAGAGATACCTTATAGAAATTGATTTATTCAGTATAATAATATTTTAAATTTATGAAAAATATAATATTTTTGTCTATTTTTGGTTTATCTATTGTTATTATGATTGCCAATGTTTTATGTTTTTTTTAATTCTAGTTCAAATGTGAATTAATGTTATTAATTAGATAGATAAAATATTTAATCTGGCATTAACTATGAGATGTATATTTGGCCTATTCTTTATTGTGTTTAAAATAATCTCCTCATAAAATAATTTAAACAATTTAATTATAAAAATAAATATTTACACATCAATATATTTCCATAAAAAAATATATTTTCTGTGTTTTGTCTTAGTCGCGCCGTAAATCAAGAAGCAAGGCAAACTCACCGTCTCTACGTTCCTGAGTAGCTGCCTATCAGAAGGGCGTAATCATGTTAAGTCATAAATATAAATTCACTTAGGAATTATGTTTTATTATTTTGTGTTTCATACTTCATCCTCGTGTTCGCCTGTTATATATTTGTTTATTTTAATGGTAGCCATTAAACATGTTGTAACTTGTATACATGTTGGTTTTGACAGTTTGAATCTGTTCTTCTTGTCTTAACATGTTTTTCTTTAGGTTCACAGAATAATATTCTTGCATTTTTTTCATTGTAATGTATGGTAATCCTAAATACTGGTTTTCTAAATTGTTTAAAAAATCGGCATTTAACATTTATTTGTAACTTGTGACATTGAGACATATTAAAAAATTTAAAACTAATTGCATGATTCTATATGGATGATAGATATACATCCAAAAATTAATTTTTATTAATTTCTAAAAAAAGAAATATTTTTTTGATATAAACTCTTGCTTAATAAATTATTAACAATAAAAAATCTAGTTTGGAAGATATTATTAATTTATTAAACTTACCATTTCACTCATTTAATGAACACCCAATAACTGAACAATTTGATAAAAATATCAATTTTTAATATTTCTCTTTTGTTTATTAATAAAATGTGTAAGACATTGTGTATACATGTTAACATCAGTTAGAAATAGTTTTAATGGCATAATCAATTGTGTGTTGTGATTATTTGTTTTTATTCACTCGCTTGTTTTACTTTGGTTTCAGATTTTTGTAGTACTAGGTTACATTTAAAAATTAAATTTTATCTAATAATTATTGTTATCATTTTTTCAGACCTATTAATCAATTAAAAATATAAAACATACAAATTGATAGTAAAATTCTCATTATTTAAATTTTTCAATTATTGGTTTATTATTTTATTAACTATAAACTATTTAGCAGTTATTACAGGCAGCTAAAATACTTATGGTACTCAAAGTTATAACATAATACATTTTAACAAATTTTTATTGTATTATGTTAATATTAATGTATATTTTCGTCATACAGTCAGTTTCTCGATGGTTGAGGTTGATAAGCGGTAAGATATGAGTAGTTTTTATGTAATATAATATATCTAATTAATTATAAATACTAATTGGTTACCTATTGTGATCATGGTGATGACGGTTGTCATGTTCGTACTAACAACAAGTACATGTAACAATATTATTACAAAAATCTATATTTTATAAAAAAAATAAACTATCTAATTAATAGCTAATAATCAATATTTTAAATGGAAATCAAATTCATAATAAATAAAATTTAATAAAATGTATAAAAGTACTTAAGTGGTAAATAAATTATTGCAAAGTTTGTTCGGATTTTAATTTTGAATATCATTTAATACTTGCCACAAATCAAACAAGTCCCCTATATAAACCAATATAGTCATTTAAAATAAACCATTATGGTAGCATTATTACATAATTTACATACATTTATTTCGTGAATAGGTATTTAAACCATTAAAATGGTAAAATATTGTTAATTATGTTACTGCACAACTAGTAATGCACCTACCTTTCAATTTAATAAAAAATTCAGTATTTTAAATTTAACAAAAAATCAGATATATATGTTTTACCTTATTAATTTTTTTATATAAAAGTACTGACCATTTTTTTTACTCAAAGTCTTTTAATCTTCTCGACTTTGTAATAAATACAATTGTTGTTTATATACCTTTATATACACTTGAAGACCTGTCCATACTGTAAGGTACTTAACCTCACATCAATTGCTATGCGGAATTGAATTCCAAATATGCATATTGGCAATACAGTTTTGGATGGATCTAATTTTATTATCATTTGTATAATTTAACAAGAGAGAGTTTCTTATTCTTTTCCGATTCCGAAATCTATTAGTGTTCCAATAGACAAGACGGTAACATTATAATGTTCTAATAACTAATCGTCTAGTTGATAATAAAACCAATTTAAAACTATTTCATAGATAGTATGAGTATTAGTGGAAAAAAAATAAACAGGTTTAATGTTTGATAGATAAACCATTATAACATAATATTTAATAAAATATTGAGATATTCAAGACTACAAAATAAATAATAATAAATCGAATCGTTTTAAAAAGAATACATTTAAAATATGGATGAAAAACATGTCTTTATAACTGCATACTGAATATAAACTAAATGAAATTAAAAAGGACTAACAATGGGAATCATACTAGAGCGTTTAGCGTATTTCCATTAATATCAGTTAACGCGACACGAACAATTATTAAATAATCCTTGAAATATTTGGTGTTAATTCAACACTAAAATCTAACTATAAGTTTTTTGAGTTTTAACACATAAACCAGTACAATATTAAGAACACAGAGATCTTATTTTAAGTTAAAAAATATGTAATAATTGTTTTCTTTTTACCACTCCAGAACAAATTAAACGATAATAAATTACAACAGTCTACAAGTTATAAATGAAAAATGAAACGCTATAGTAGACTAAAAGCTACATTGTGAATCCTTATTAATCCAGATTGTAAAGGAAGGAAAGATTGTTAACGTAATTAAATACTAATTTATAAAAAATAACTATACGACAACTGCATTATAGGTACTAATGTTATGTGTCTGATCTGATAGCAACATCCCAACATATTGATTGGTAATCGGTGAAAAGCAGAAGGCGATGGCATAATATTATATTATAATGGCTGTAAAATAAAACAGATATCAGTGTATTTAAAACTATCAGGATGATTAATACATTTCAAATTACCTATATATTGTAGAGATTAAATAATCAAAGAAGTTGACTTAGACTGGTTAGGTCTACGCAGAACTAACATTAATTTAGCCTATCAAGGTCTTTCAGAATGTTTTGACCCAATTCTTTCTTCTCTTCTAATGCAGCAAGTAACTCTTCAAATGTGGCCATGTTTGTGTTCAAATTACAAAAGAGGTCTGGCCTTATGCTAGGGTAACTGTTAACTTGTTGTACAATCTTAGCTACCATTATACGTTCCGTCTCGGGATCGAATTTGAAATTTTTATCCTTGCCGTCCATCTCAAAAATACACAGAGTTTATAACTTCAAAAATTACGTATAATACGAATCGATTAGCAAACAATTATCAAATTAAAAATCCGTGTAGTACCCAAGAACTATATTAAAGTATACGGTACATTTTATCACTAAGGCCACTGTGTATTGATTATTTTTAATGGGGGAATCGTTCCAAAGGTCATATCTGATAATACGATAATAAAACGGACAGGTTGACCAACATTACACGAGCCGTCCAGGGAAGTCGTACAAATTATTTTATATTATCATAAAAGTAGTATTATATTATCACCCAACACTGTAGGTGCTTATTAGTTGAACTATAATTATGTGTTAAATTGTAATTAATTAGAATTAATTATTTTTTGCCATTTTATTTTTCCTAAGTACAAAAAAAACACATTATTAAGTAAAAACCAATACATTTGTCACTACGTTGGAAATCTATAATATGCCTAAGATTATAAAATTAATTATGTATATATATATAATTTTTTTTGGAGGGGAGAGGGAAATATAATCTAAGTTTTATCCAATATAATATTTTTATCGAGCACGAATCATACGTCTGCTCAGCTAATAAGTGGAGAATATGTTCAATGGCTGGTATACGGTGTCGATACGAGGAGATAGGCGAGCGTTTATGGACGTCGTCCCAAAAGAGAGAGCGAGAAACAGTTCGTCTTCGTCGTATATATAATATTACTATAATAATGGCAGCGTACCTAAAGCAGTCGGTTTGTTCATGCGCACCTGGTACCGACGGACAGATGTTTTCGATATTTACACGAAATACAAATTAAAAAACCTAACCTAAAAACATGTTGTTGGTCGAGAAACAGTGCACGAATTGAACGAACGAAGCTCGTGACCAGTCGGGTTCGATCGATTAGGGAAGATACGGCCGCCGCCCAGCAATCGTTATCACACCCACACACACATTGACGACTAAATCTGACAAGTACTTTCAAAGTCCTATATTTTTCTTTTCAAAGCTTCTTTATTTGATTATAATAGGCCGTATTCGAAGGAGAATTCCACAATAGAGAAGTTCATGGCCCCATATATTTTCACCGTCACAATGTACCCGTTTAATGTTTTACAGGTCAACGTTCCGAAAACTCGCAATTTAGTGAGTTGGCGAATACAATTAGAAAAATAATCTGCTGTAAGTTGAACGTCGCTTTGTTACCTATCCATGTAAGTATACACTGTTACTTTGTTTTCAACGCTTGACCGGAGTTCGGTCACTCAGTATCAGAATTTTAAAAATTGCCACGTGTCCCTTGAGTCACAATTATGTGTTTTTAATTTTTTTTTTTTTTTTTATGGATTGTGGACACAGGTACATGTTGATTAGCAAACCTTTAGAAGTAAAAGTAACTTAACGAAAGCGTCTAGTTTGAAATGTTAATCGTGTTTCAAACATTAGAGAAAACAATAAATACTACCCGCCCACTTCAAGGTAAGAAATGATATTTTTCACCTAATCATGTGTAAACTACTCGATATAAGCATATATTAGCTATATTAGCCTTATATATAGCTTTTATTTACCTGAACAATAATTAAACAATACATTTTACTTAACATTTCTTGTCCTTCATTTAAAACAGATTTGTTGATTAATTGATAAAAAGGTACCATTAATAATTTAAATAATAACCTAACCAGCATTTTCAAGCATTATTCAACACACTTTAGTTTTATGAGGCTCCCTTTAAATACAAAATAATGAATAAATTTTAACCATAAGCAACAATACATAATTATCATTAACAATACATAATAGATTTTTTTTATCTACAAACTAAATCAATTTCACTATAATTTATTAGATGGGGGTTAATATAATTATTAATAATTAGGTACTTACTAAAACAATTTACTAAATTTCTGGTGTGCTATTTTAATGGAAACAATTCTGTACCGAGTTTGGTAAATAATTCTTGTTTTTTTCTTTTTACAGGTGACACCAAGAAAAGTGAATAGTCATAGAACAATGATATCAAAGCAATATCTTACACAATTTATACGTACTATAACATGCCCTTTCTAATACCCAGATTAGATCATAGACACAAAGGCAACAAGAATTCAACTCATGCCCGGGAACAATCTGGTTGCAGAGAATTAAGAAACCAGGGGATTGCAGAAGGCGGCCCTTATCTAACACTAACGGAGAGAACTTCCAAATCATTCTATGTAATGATTTAATACTTTTGGAATTTTCTTTATAATAAAATTAACAAATACCGAATCGAGTTTAATTAATTTAATGTAACAGAATTAATGTAGGATAAATCACTAGTAAATATTTAATTATTAAAACAATTTGTTTTAATTGTATGAAAATATACAATCTGTTCTCTCAGGAATAATATGAATAAGCGCTACAGGACAAAGTTTATAAAATTTTTATGGAAACAGCTATCCAGCGATAACACAACTCTTATTTGTGTTTAAAAAAAAAAAAAACATTTATACTTATAAACAAATTTTTTTTGTTTTTTAATTTATAATAAAACAAATTTGTCAAATAATTTTAAATAATAATATTGAATTCCAATGTAAAATAAATTGTTTTTAATTTATTTTTAAATCAGATGACAAATGTATATGAAATATGGTAATGAATCTGATGTTATGGAAGTCATTCTGTACAAGGATCAACACATATGCTTTTTACATTTTCAAACATACAATATAAGTGAGGTAATTATTTATCTATAAGTAGATTTAGACATATTAGCTATTTTCATATTATTTAAATTGTATTGATTTAATTTAAATGTTAGAACCAATGACTCTGAAATGGTGGCTTAAGGACTGTGGCAAATGAAGAAGAAGTTCATATGATACAAGGATTTAACAACGTTGGCTGTTTATCTTGTATATAGTTCGTGGATAAAAAATCAGATTTTCAAAAACAATCTGGTTGTGCCAGAAAACTCACGTATACAATGTGAACTTCTACCTATTTACACATTATTAATAAGATTATTAGTTTTAAGTAGATTTTATACATGAATAAGTTAACGTAGAATTTTGGCTTACAAATCAAAATCTAAAAGAAAATTTCTACTGTAGACAAGTATCTATTTGGGTGGTTCTTCTTCATAGTAGAAGATATTTTTTTAATTTTTCTTAAGTCAAGTGCCTCTCATTTTGTTCGATACTATTATAAAGTACTTTGGTTTATTTTAATGATGATATCTCACTTTATCTCAGTCCTCATGCCAACATTACAGTCATTGAATTCCAATAATTAAATACAATTAATATAAAATTAATAAATTAAGTAAAAAACCTAATATGAATGAATCTACTTATAGTTTAGTAATTAAGTCACCTATATTGTTATATTTAAAATATAAGAAGCATAGGTGTTGTGCCTTATAGAGAGTTACTTTTATAAAATCAGATAAGTTCTCTGGAAGATCTTACGAGAAACCCTACATATTATTATTATATTTCAAAATATTTACCATCCAATTTCGTTGTGTCACTCACGATAGTCAATTAAAACTTATGTTGAATCATTAGAGATTTGGCTGATCTCTTATCAAATAGTCTCTCTAGGCATACCCAGAGAAATAAAACCCTCTTTTGGCACTGGAAGGGGGTGAGTATTCATCATCAAATTTAACCTAAATTACTTCTGTATAGTATCGAAGAATATGAGAGCAGGACCAAGCAGGAAATTAATAGAATTGAAATTAAAAAACCACTCAAATATCTATATACAATTTTTATTTATATCTCAAATAGGTAGTTTGTAATATTATCATGTTAACTATTTCTTTTTATATACAGATTTATTCGTTAATTATATATAATGTTTTTCCTAGTTTTGTTAACATATTATATTAACATATTTTGAAATATGGTGATAATATGTAGGGATTTGTGTAAGATCTTTCAGGGAAATTATTTGATTTTAAAAACGTCTTTCTCTATAAGTTCATCTATGCTCCTTACATTTTAAAACATAACAATATAAGTGACTTAATACTAAGCCATAAGTAGATTCATTCATATTGGATTTTTTACTTAATTTATTAATAGTATTTTATTATTACAATTCAATGACTGTAATGGTGGCATAAGGACTGTAATCAAAGAATCCGAAGTTCAAATCTAACAAGGACCAAAGATGTTTCTACTTTGGATACAGGTCTTTAATAAAACATCAAATTTTCATAAAGAAAATTAACAAGTTCAATTAACAGCTCTGTGTGTACAATGTGAACCTACACCTTCCTATATTATATTAATAGGATTATTAGTTTAAAGTTTATTTAATTATTAGTTTTATTGATCATATTAATACATACAGTTTTTCTTAGTTTTATTTATTTGGATAGACTCACCAGAGTGTCTATATAATAAATGAGTGGCCAATTCGCCAATGCTTTCCTTTAATTTATTATATTATGGGTGGATACCTTTATGTATCGGAATGCTAATCAGTCAAGTGTTTTAACTATTATTGTTCAATCATCAAAAATACATCTATTATTGTTATAATCTGTCTGATAATATTTTTGACTTTGTAAAACTTTTTAGAATGTATCTAGATACTCTATTCAATTTTATTATAGTTTAATTTTAAAATTCCACTTTTACTACGAAAAATTAATTTTGTAATACAATTGTATCATGACTATATTATAATTCTTAAATTGTACAATGTAAATAATAATTATCTGAATTTTTCAATCAATATTATTTTCAATATCTTGTTTTTTTTCTTTTTTGAAATATTATTATATATGTCATTTTATTTATTTTTTTTTTTATCAGATTATCAATTTTCGATGATTGACATTTCATTATGATTGGTGAGGGTGACCATGATATATGTCACATGGTAAACAGTATTGATACAAATACTATTTTTTACCCCTCACACAATTTGTCAATGTTTAATGGATAATAAATATTTACATATATATATATATTTAAAATTGATTGTTTAAATTACAAACTTAATTCAACAATTGTGTAATATTAAAAATTTGACATTTGGCAATATTCCTAATGATGGATATTAAACATGTAGTTGTAATGTCATATTGTTAATATTTTTTTAATTTGTAAATTTTTTATGTTAAGATTCTAGTAACTTTTTATTAAATAATATTGTTCGGTATTTGGTAGAATTAAATTAAATTTTTAAATGTGTAAAATAAATTGTTTGATTTTTCTGCCAACGAATTACTCACACGGCATGATAATATTCTAAATATATTTACTTAATATTGAAATGTAAATGTTATGTTACTATAATAAGTTGAACTTTTGTTGACTTAATATAATATAATAAAGTTTTGAACTTGTTGATAAATATAACATTGTCTACTATTGAATTATATATTATTATGATTCCCTGTTTGTAATATTTGATAAATTCTTGTTGAAATTTTAATTAATTGTATTATAGTTACACTTTGTGAAATTAGCTATTTCACTAAGTGGATGCAACATATATAAATATAATTACAATTCTTTATTAAACTGTTAGTCACACTGTTTGTCTATTTGTTGATTGTAATAATTATTTGTCCTATGAAAAAAATATCATTAAGGGGAGGGGCACATCCCCAGGGACTACGGAGAATAACTGAAAAATCTAAATTGAATTGTTCTAGGTAATGTTAAACATCAAAATTTAAAATAATTTAAATATACATTTTAACATATTTATATTGTAAAATGTTAATATTTAAGTATGGTTTTGTCATACAAACCGTATCTCGATGGATGTGGTTGTTAAGCGATAAGATATGAGTGATTTTTATGTAATATAATATATCTAAATAATTATAAATACTAATTGACCATTTTTTTTTTTTCTTAGAGTCTTTTAACCTTCTCGACTTTGTAACAAATACAATTAGTGTTTATATACCTACACTTGAAGACCTGACGATACTGTTAGGTCCTTAACCTCGCATCAATTGCTATAGGGAGAATTGAATTCCAAATATGCATATTGAACATACAATTTTTGTTGGACCTAATATTATTATTATTTGAAAAATTTAACTAGAGAAGGTTTCTTATTCTTTTCCGTTTCCGAAATCTATTGGCGATCCAATAGACAAGACGGGAACATTAAAATGTTCAACTTTTATGTCTACTTTTAATTAATATAAATATATGTATAAAATATTAAATATCTATTAAGTAGTGTACAATTAAATTTTAGATAAGCATATTATATAGAAAGTTTTAGTTAAGTATGAATCTTAAGAATATTTAGGATTTTGAATATATACATAATAAATCAAGGGAAAGTATTTTTTATGAAATATGTATAAAACCGTCCACATTATGTGTATTAATTAATGACTAATCGACTAGTTGATATTAAAACCAAAACAAACTATTTCATAGTACCTGTAGTAGTAGTAGAAAACAAATAAACAAAATAAATGTTTGATAGTTAAACCATTATAATATAATATTTAATCAAATATTTAGATATTCAAGACTACAAAATAAATAATAATAAATCGAGTAATTTTTAAAAAAAATACATTTAAAATATAGATGAAAATAATGTTTTTATAACTGCATACTGAATATAAACTGTTTTAAATTAAAAGGACTATCAATGGGAATCATACTAGAGCATTTAGCGTATTTCCATTAATATCAGTGAATGAGACACTGACAATTATTAATTATACCTTGAAATATTTGGCGTAAATTCAATTCTAAAAACTAACTATAAGATTTTAGAGTTTTAACACAAAAACTACCAAAATATTTAGATACAGATATCTTCTATTAAGGGTAAAAATATATAAAAATTGATTTTTTTTTAACATTACAGAATAAATTAAACCATAATAAATTATAACAGTGGACCAGTTATAAATGAAAAATGAAACGCTATAGTAGAATAAAAGCTCCATTGTGAATCCCTATTAAATCAGGTTGTAAAAGTAGAAGAGATTGTTAACGTAATTAAATACAACTATACGAGAACTGCATAATAGGTACTGCTGTTATGTGTCTGATCCGATAGCAACATCCCAACATATTGATTGGTAATCGGTGAAAAGCAGAAGTCGTTGACATCATATTATATTATAATGGCTATAAAAAAAAACAAATACCAGTATATTTAAAAATATTAGGATGATAAATAAATTAAAAATTACCTGTAGGTTGTAGAGATAAAAATACTAATGAGTTTACTTTGACTAGTTGAATCTACGCAGAACTAACATTGATTTAGCCTCCGGGTGCCGTTCTGTTACCATATAATTCACGAGATCTATTTATCTATAAGGAATATAATAAAATTAAAAATAACGAAGCAATATGTAAACAGTTGATTACCTAACAATAACTTTATTGAATACTTTGTTTTGAACTACTCACCATGACCCGACTTAATCCAATGTAGTACTGAATCAATTGACGCAATGCTTTTTGTTCTTCTAATGCAGCTTTTAACTCCTGTTCAAATGTGGTGATATTTGTGTTCAAATAACCAAAGAGTACTGGCAATGTGTCAGGGAAATTGTTCATTTTTTGTACACCCTCAGCTACTAGGTTACGTTCCGTTTCGGGATCCAATTTGACAATTTTATCCTTGTCGTCCATCTCAAAAATACACAGAGTTGACTATTTCAAAAATTACGTACAATACGAATCGATTAACAAACAATAATCAAATTAATAATCCTTGTAGTACTCATCAACTATATTATAGTATACCGTACATTTTATCACTACGGTCATTTTGTATTGATTCTTTTTAACAGGGGAAACGCCCGAAAGTTAACAGCTGATCATACGAAAATAAAACGGACAAGTTGGCCAACAATACACCAGCTGTTCAGGGAAGTCGTAGAAATTGTTTAAATAAAAGTGATTATTAGTAAATACGTAATGATAATTTATATTTGTAAATTCATTATATATCAATATAATACTACTTTTATGATAATATAAAACAATTTCTACGACTTCCCTGAACAGCTGGTGTATTGTTGGCCAACTTGTCCGTTTTATTTTCGTATGATCAGCTGTTAACTTTCGGGCGTTTCCCCTGTTAAAAAGAATCAATACAAAATGACCGTAGTGATAAAATGTACGGTATACTATAATATAGTTGATGAGTACTACAAGGATTATTAATTTGATTATTGTTTGTTAATCGATTCGTATTGTACGTAATTTTTGAAATAGTCAACTCTGTGTATTTTTGAGATGGACGACAAGGATAAAATTGTCAAATTGGATCCCGAAACGGAACGTAACCTAGTAGCTGAGGGTGTACAAAAAATGAACAATTTCCCTGACACATTGCCAGTACTCTTTGGTTATTTGAACACAAATATCACCACATTTGAACAGGAGTTAAAAGCTGCATTAGAAGAACAAAAAGCATTGCGTCAATTGATTCAGTACTACATTGGATTAAGTCGGGTCATGGTGAGTAGTTCAAAACAAAGTATTCAATAAAGTTATTGTTAGGTAATCAACTGTTTACATATTGCTTCGTTATTTTTAATTTTATTATATTCCTTATAGATAAATAGATCTCGTGAATTATATGGTAACAGAACGGCACCCGGAGGCTAAATCAATGTTAGTTCTGCGTAGATTCAACTAGTCAAAGTAAACTCATTAGTATTTTTATCTCTACAACCTACAGGTAATTTTTAATTTATTTATCATCCTAATATTTTTAAATATACTGGTATTTGTTTTTTTTTATAGCCATTATAATATAATATGATGTCAACGACTTCTGCTTTTCACCGATTACCAATCAATATGTTGGGATGTTGCTATCGGATCAGACACATAACAGCAGTACCTATTATGCAGTTCTCGTATAGTTGTATTTAATTACGTTAACAATCTCTTCTACTTTTACAACCTGATTTAATAGGGATTCACAATGGAGCTTTTATTCTACTATAGCGTTTCATTTTTCATTTATAACTGGTCCACTGTTATAATTTATTATGGTTTAATTTATTCTGTAATGTTAAAAAAAAATCAATTTTTATATATTTTTACCCTTAATAGAAGATATCTGTATCTAAATATTTTGGTAGTTTTTGTGTTAAAACTCTAAAATCTTATAGTTAGTTTTTAGAATTGAATTTACGCCAAATATTTCAAGGTATAATTAATAATTGTCAGTGTCTCATTCACTGATATTAATGGAAATACGCTAAATGCTCTAGTATGATTCCCATTGATAGTCCTTTTAATTTAAAACAGTTTATATTCAGTATGCAGTTATAAAAACATTATTTTCATCTATATTTTAAATGTATTTTTTTTAAAAATTACTCGATTTATTATTATTTATTTTGTAGTCTTGAATATCTAAATATTTGATTAAATATTATATTATAATGGTTTAACTATCAAACATTTATTTTGTTTATTTGTTTTCTACTACTACTACAGGTACTATGAAATAGTTTGTTTTGGTTTTAATATCAACTAGTCGATTAGTCATTAATTAATACACATAATGTGGACGGTTTTATACATATTTCATAAAAAATACTTTCCCTTGATTTATTATGTATATATTCAAAATCCTAAATATTCTTAAGATTCATACTTAACTAAAACTTTCTATATAATATGCTTATCTAAAATTTAATTGTACACTACTTAATAGATATTTAATATTTTATACATATATTTATATTAATTAAAAGTAGACATAAAAGTTGAACATTTTAATGTTCCCGTCTTGTCTATTGGATCGCCAATAGATTTCGGAAACGGAAAAGAATAAGAAACCTTCTCTAGTTAAATTTTTCAAATAATAATAATATTAGGTCCAACAAAAATTGTATGTTCAATATGCATATTTGGAATTCAATTCTCCCTATAGCAATTGATGCGAGGTTAAGGACCTAACAGTATCGTCAGGTCTTCAAGTGTAGGTATATAAACACTAATTGTATTTGTTACAAAGTCGAGAAGGTTAAAAGACTCTAAGAAAAAAAAAAAATGGTCAATTAGTATTTATAATTATTTAGATATATTATATTACATAAAAATCACTCATATCTTATCGCTTAACAACCACATCCATCGAGATACGGTTTGTATGACAAAACCATACTTAAATATTAACATTTTACAATATAAATATGTTAAAATGTATATTTAAATTATTTTAAATTTTGATGTTTAACATTACCTAGAACAATTCAATTTAGATTTTTCAGTTATTCTCCGTAGTCCCTGGGGATGTGCCCCTCCCCTTAATGATATTTTTTTCATAGGACAAATAATTATTACAATCAACAAATAGACAAACAGTGTGACTAACAGTTTAATAAAGAATTGTAATTATATTTATATATGTTGCATCCACTTAGTGAAATAGCTAATTTCACAAAGTGTAACTATAATACAATTAATTAAAATTTCAACAAGAATTTATCAAATATTACAAACAGGGAATCATAATAATATATAATTCAATAGTAGACAATGTTATATTTATCAACAAGTTCAAAACTTTATTATATTATATTAAGTCAACAAAAGTTCAACTTATTATAGTAACATAACATTTACATTTCAATATTAAGTAAATATATTTAGAATATTATCATGCCGTGTGAGTAATTCGTTGGCAGAAAAATCAAACAATTTATTTTACACATTTAAAAATTTAATTTAATTCTACCAAATACCGAACAATATTATTTAATAAAAAGTTACTAGAATCTTAACATAAAAAATTTACAAATTAAAAAAATATTAACAATATGACATTACAACTACATGTTTAATATCCATCATTAGGAAT